>JALLLT010000014.1:600000-939692 GCA_025266875.1 Fennellomyces sp. T-0311
CCAGTATAGCCAATACTGAGGATGAAGTGTTCGTATCTGCGCGACAGAGTCCTGCCGTGAGTCCATCTCCATCCATGTACGATCATCGATCTATTTCCATTGTCCTCTCTGCCGCAGATGATTATCCTTACGTGCAACGCACCCTCGATGCACAATTCGCACGTCCCGCATCATCCTACCACATATTTTCGCAGGCTGCAGGACTTATTGACAGCATGCAACAAACATTGTTTCCAACAATGCAAGATTGGTATGAAAAGCCGGTTTTTGCAAAGTTGAGTGCTTTCATTGCCGTCCCCTTGGTGCTGGTTTTCACTTTGACGTTGCCCGTGGCTGAGCCAGACGATGTCAAGGTCGATGGCATTGAGGTGCTGGATGATACCGCCGACGATACCTCCTTATTGAGCCCTGATACGCCCGCAAAGAATTATTTATCCGTTGCATCCGCCTTTGAGAACGAAAGTATGATTACGGCAGATGATATGCTCTCAGATATCGATATGCAGGATGGATTCCAACAGCAAGAATGGTGTCGTTGGTTGTTGGCTGTTCAAGCCATTTTTGGGTCCACTTTTCTTGCATTTGTCATGGCTCGTAAGCTTTTGTGCTTATACAAGGAGAGCTTTCTTCTGTTATTAACTTTTTTTCCCCTTTAGTGAACGAGTTCATCGAGCCATGGCATGTGGTATTTGGTTTTGCAGTAGGATGCATGATTGCTGTATTTGTCATGGCCGGTACAAGTGCCGATAAACCTCCCAAGTGGCGCTGGATGCTGTCTTTTGTTGGGTTTTTTGTGGCGCTTAATTGGATCTTTTTATTAGCCAACAATATGGTTGGACTACTCAAGGTAAACGTTTATCTTGTGTCTCTTTTCCCCTGGGTATTGACAATGATTATGTAGGCTCTGGGCATGGTCTTTAATATCAGCGATGCCATTCTAGGTCTTACGGTGTTTGCATTGGTAAGTCAACTGAATGTCTATAGTTGGATATTTTTACTAAAACCAATCCAAAAAAAAGGGTAATAGCATTGGTGACCTGGTAGCGAACACTGCAATTGCCAAGGTAGGCCAAAGTTGCACTGACATCCTCCAGGTAAACTAAATCATAAATAGATGGGCTTCCCAACAATGGCAATTTCGGCATGTTATGCTGGACCCCTGTTAAGTAAGTTTATAATATTTGCGACTTTAAAGATAAACTAACAATCTCTCGCTCTCTCTATAGATATGGTGCTTGGTGTTGGCATCTCCTCCTCATACCAAATCTTCAAGAGCGGCAAACCCTATGACTTGGATATCGCACCAACGATTCTCGTTTCCTCCACAGGCCTTATCACGGTGCTGCTGAGCACACTCATCGTCGTTAACCTTAACGGCTACTGTATAAACAAGAAATTAGGCGTCTGGATGATCGCCGTCTATATAGTCTGCTGTATCATCAATGTCTCTTTGGAATGTCTTTCCGAATAATAATAATATTAGTATCGCTCAAATAAAACAAGTTGATGATGAACGCTTGCGCTTTCCAAGTTTTGTGAGAGGCGACCTACTACTTTGAAATAAGTCTGACGGAGATTGACCTGGCGTTAATTTGTCCTCTCTTTCCGGCGACAATGACCAACTCCACGCCGCAAGATTGCCGTTCGATAAAAGAAAAGCCAATCAAGGAAGAGCATCATGCTAAAACTGACGCGAATGGTACGTGATTAACAATTTTTTTTCACTGAGCCATTCTCGAACCTGAATCGCGCGTGCGCAGATACCAAAGGTAAACACGATATTCCTAAAGAAGATATGAAGTACGTCGAACGCGACACTCCCAAAAAAGATACCAAGGATGTCAAATACCCCAGGGAAGGAGACGAGAACAACAAAGACGGTGAGTTTATAGCTGTTTGGCCTCCTTGATCAAACAAAAAACTGACTCTCTGCCTTTCCACTGCCAACTAGACACGTCGAGTACCCCCGATACGGCAGAAACCAAAGACTTACGACGTGCTCGCCATCCACGACTTGATGGTGATAAGTACGAGTGCTACATCAGCAAGAAGGGCGATCTCTACGAAATGATCGAAGGCAGTCTGAAGCTTGTACCGCGTCCGGAACCGAGGAAGTATGCGTTTCCCCTGCACAGGTTTAAATGGAAGGGCAAACAGATTGGGATCCGCGCGGAAGAATTAATGGTCGAGACGTTTCTCGGGTCGATGGATACCGGGAACCAATACATCATCCATAAAGACGTGGATAAGGACAACTATGCGTTGGACAATCTGGCAGTAGGGGACCTTGATACGCTACGAAAGACTGTAATCGAGCATTTCAAAAAACTTGAGCCGGACGTGCAATACGTCAAAGTCAAGGATCTGGACGATACCTTAACATTCGACGACTACATCGTCTCGAGTACTGGAAAAGTCTTTTGTCTTTCGAAGCTACGCTTATTTAAAGGCTTTACGACGCCTAAGGGATATGGCCAGTATGGCCTCGTCTCAGATCCACAAGGCCAAGACGGGGTCCGCGTTCGAAAATATTACTTCTTGCACGGGATCGTGTTCCATTCGTTCCATGGCCGCGTGACAAATGACATACGCTTAATCTATCATGTCGACGGCGACCGAAGCAACAATTCGTTGGACAACATCAAGTGCGAGACACGCAAGGAAGTTGCCAATAAGGCTTCTAGTCCAGCGAACAGGGCGGCCCAAGACAAGAATAGGAAGCATGGGTTGGATAATCCGGTGAATGCGCTCTTCCTGGAGTGTCTACCACTGATCACTGAAGAAACCAAATGGAAAACCATCGGTGTCCTGCCATGGAACGGTCTGTCGTTCAGCGACTACCAAGTATCCGATGCCGGCCATGTTCGCAAAATATCTGGAGAAGTTCCTCGAATATACCACAAAAACGGCGTCCTGCGAGTAAGGATTGTTCCGGACAAGTCGAGTGACGTGTCAAACACAGAGCGTCCTGTCCCCCACGTTGCCACCATATCACGCCTCGTAGCACACGCATTCGTGGATGGATATTCCGAAACCAGCGGTCATGTTATGCATCGCAATAAGAATATTCTTGACAATAGGGCAGAGAACCTCGAGTGGATCTATTCCTCACACGCCCGCAGGGTTATTGTTACTCTTGTGAACGATCCAAGCGCTGTCAAGGAGTACCCAACTATGAAAAAAGCAAAGCAGGACCTAGGTACTACGCAGATCTTCCCCGTCAAAGGTGATGGCTCGTATATACGATCCGTCCGGTGGGACGACGGTGTGATCCAGGACGCAAGGATCCAGGTACTCTAGTGCTATGAGAACCAAAGCAGCACGTGCAACACAATGTTATTTAGGCCTAGGAAAAAAAAACCAAAAATCCTATGCATAAAGACGGTGTAACCCTTTTTCTTCATTTCCTTTGAATCACAATGTCGTTGGGAAAACGGAAAGCAGAATGCGATTCACCCATAACCAAAATTCGTCCAGCAGCTACCAATCCTGTCAATTCGCAACAAACCGGGCAATTGTCCAAACAAATGGTGCCATCCGAGACGCAAACTGACCGTTACTGCTCTGATTTGATCAATGTCCTGCCCTTCGAACTTTTGAATCTAATCTTTTGTGATTTGGATCTTGCAACACTCACCGAATGCTTGATTGTATCCAGCACCTGGCGATATAAACTAGCACGCGTTCCTGGACTATGGCGAAAAATGGATCTAAAGCCGCAAAACCCATTCTGGCGACCACTCACGTCTTCTTCCTTGCTTCCCACGCTATTCCAATATGTTGAAGAAATCAATATCGTCAATTACAGAGGGGAGATAAAAAAGTACTTTGCCGTCATCGCCGTGACCAAGTTTCCAAAGCTGCATACGCTTAAGATCCGTGATCGTGGTAGGTTTTTTATTGAATTCGCAAAGATGGCTTTTCATTTCTAACTGGACTCGGTCACAGCCAACAGCGAAAACATGGCCAAGGATATATACAGAGTGCTGCCTCGTGTATCCAAAACGTTAAAGGAACTCCAGATAGTGTCATCGTCGCATACTGCGCTTTCCATCGGACGAATCACCAAGATCTGTCGGCAACTCGAGTATCTCAAACTCGATGTTCGGTACATCACCGATCACCCCAGTCGAAACGATGGCTTGGTAAAACGATTAATCAGTGTGGAGATCAGTGCCATGGTTACAACCGCGCTGGCATCGAAACTGAAGCCGCTTATCCGATACGCGCCCAAGCTGCAGTACTTGATGGTACAAGAAGAAAGCTTATACGACCTCTCCTCCTTTCTCTTGCAATATTGCCCCAAACTCGCCGCCATCAGCAACGATGTTCATTCCATAAAGTATGCTCAGAACTGGGTGCAGCGGAACAACGAGCGCATAGGGCTTCGATACATGTCATTCGTCAATGTAGCATCGGCTAGGCTGGTGTGCGGGTACCTTGAGAAGCATAAAGGAACGCTCAAGGACATTCGATTGTCACCCACATACGATATTACAAGTACTTTGGGCAACTGGCGACTGCTTTCCTCCGTCATCATGCCACAATTGACGGAACTGCATATCCATGACTGCAGCAACCCATCCGTCCATGACCAGCTACCAGATACCATCCGGAACTCCAGAAACCTACGCACTGTTCGATTGCAATACTCTGCGGCGGACGATGTTGCGCATCCCAGACCAACCGACTCCATTTTCTACGCATTGACAGAATTGGTCCATCTTTCCATTTTAGGTCTAAGTCGATTCCATATCCACAACCAAGCATTCTTGCGGTTCCTTGATCATGTCGCCAGCCAGCCTCAATTTAACCGTCTATCCATTGTAGAATGCGGCGATCTCAATTCTTCGATTGTTCAACGCACCGCGAGCATACCAAGTCTGCACACGTTGACCCTGTTTGACTTTGGATATGAGCTGACGGAGACTGCTGTGCACGAACTTACTGCATTGATCGGACGCTTGCCTCGATTGCGTTGCTTAAAGCTGAGCGGGGTCACATTGACCGACACAGACTTTTACAACCTTGCCGCTTCCACCAGTCTTCGCCAGCTCTTCCTGTACAGTTATTCCAAAGTGTCACCCGAAGCAGAACTGTTGCTGCAACCCGTGATTGTAAATTATAATAGATTCTTAGAGTTAGATGACGAAACTGACACTTGCTGTCGATTATTAGACTTTATTTATGTATAAACACCAAATATACCTGAATTTTACATTTGTACTACCATATCCGGAAAGACTCTAATTAAGCTATTCTCGAAAATTCTTAATCATCAACGCTACTGTGCGACGAGGTTACACATGTTAGCACACGTTTGATTCACAGTATTATTAGACTATTGTTCAAACGCAAAGTTTATTCACATTTTCCTTTATAAAAAAAACAGTATTATTATATATTGTGAAGCGTTAATTGAGCCTAGAGAAAAAGCAGTGAGTAACTGGGAACACGAACGATCGTTCGAGTAGCACTTACGTTCCCTTACAGAACTTGCTGCCGCACAAACAGGGTATCTTATCCGCTTCAATAGGGAATTTATAATCGTATGTAATCTCTTCTCCAGGTTCGATATCGCGATTGGCGTAGATGACAATTTTCTTTTGTTTATCCACGGTGATGATTTTGGCGCTGCAATTGGGCTGCAGAGAAAAAACGTTGTCAGTTGCTGTTGTGCACTTGTTCTTTGGCAAAACCTTACCGAGCAACAATGGTTAATGAACCGAGCGATACTGCCTTTCTTCGTAGCATCAATCACAGTGTCATCGTCGACTCTGAAAAGATAACTGCTTCCGATACCACACCGTTCGTACTTTTTCTCGCGTTCCTCAGCCACTTGCTGTCGGATGATCTCGCCAACGTACTCAATGACCATATCATTGGCATCGATCCGTTCCTCAGCAAAGAGACCCCAGTCGTGAATCGGCGATTTGGCGAATCTGAGCTGCTTTTTCCGATTCTTGAGCTGGTTGAACTTGAGGATATCCGAGTCGGCCAAGGATTTCTTTTGCATGTCCATGCCTACAAGCAGACGCCGATTATTGACACGGTTTGTGCGCGACGTGGTCCGACCATTCACACCAGGATTGTCAAAGACGGCTCTGTTTCTCGGAAGATACGTTGCCTTGACAGAATCGGGGATGGGATAGTATCCACGCGCCCGCGCACATCCACCTTTTGTGTCCATCGACTGACTTTCCTTCAACAATGATTCGGCGCTCTCCGGACGCACCTTTTCCAGTATCGCTAGCCTTAAAAACCCAAAGTCTTCGCCATCCTGTACTTGTTGGAATGGATCCCATTCGGCACGTTTGGAAATGTCATTGATTGAGCCATCGATGCCATTCGCAAAGGGCTTCTCCAACAACTCGTCGTCCGAGTCATCCGATTCCAGCAGCGTCCGCTCGTACGCCTCTTGGTCTCTCCGCTTACGTTCTTCTTCCTCGGCGCGTATTCTGGCTTCTTCTTCGACTTGTGCTTGGTCTGGCGTGTTGGCCTTGTCCACCGGCGTCTTTTTGGGTCGGCCCGGCGCCTTTTTTCTTCGCTTGGTGGGCTTTGGTATGGCGCCAATGTCGTCAAAGTAGTTGTATTCGTCTTCATCGTCGTCTTCGGGTGGGAGTTCCAAGCGGCTGGATTTGCTGCCTGTTGTCCGTTCTTTCTTTTCCACAACGGTGTCGTCCGGTAGTAGATCGGGTGTGTCGACCACTTCAACCGCATCGTGCGTGCTGGCCTTTTCTTCTTCTTCCTCCTCCTCTTCTTCTTCTTCGTCGTCACTCGGTTGTCGCTGGAGTTTTTGGAGAAACAGGTCGTGCTGGTGGTCAACTTCACTTTCGTCGCTGAGATAATCCCGTAATCGGCGTGGCTGTTGTCGACGGGCCTCGCGTCGTCTTGCCAGATTCACCCGAGGTCCATCGTTTTCTTCATCGTCATCCTCCTCATCATTGCTTTTGTTGTCAGCCGTATCCAAGTTCAATCCATTGCCAACGCGCACTTGTTCGTCTTCGGAGCTGGATGCCATGGAGATACGTTTGCGTGGAGCCGGTGGACGGTACCGCGGTGTGGTTGCGCGGCTGCTCGTCTGGTCGTCCCCATTGTCCTCATCCAACGTCTCCTCTTCCTCGTCTTCCGACGCGCTGTAGCGCTGCTTTTTGATCTGCTTGTTGTCATCGCGCAGGGGAGACGACCGTCGCTTTTTTATCCGTGGCAACTTGTTCAAGGAGGGCAAAGCGCCGTCGTCGTGTTTCGGGGTCTCTTGCTCCATGGATGCGGGAATGGGTTCGCTTGTTTCAGAGGGTGTCACGGGTCTGGAGGGCGTTTCTGCAGGCAGGCCAGGCGTTTCACGAGAACGACGGAGTTCTGGGTTGTGGAAGTCATTGATGGCAGGTCCAACCACACGGCTTTTTAAATCTTTCAGGAAAACGTCAGCAAGCTCCTTGAACAACAGTTCCTTGGCCTGCTCTGCAACCGGTTTGCTGTCACTTTTTTCCGTCTTTGCTTTTTTGACCTCCTCGTTGATTCCTGCCGTGGATGCCGTCTTTGGCGTTTCTGGCTCGCGTTCCTTTGCAGACTCACGCCGCTCTTTGGGGTCGGACAACGCTATTGTCAAGGTGTACCCCATCACTTGCTGTCCGTTCGCAGCTGTCAATCCTCGTCTGGCTGCACTGGTTGAGTCGAACACCACGTGCCAATCATCGGCGTCGTGATATATCTTTTTGCAACACGTGAGTCCCACCGCCCGAGCGTCCCATACTCCAGCCTTACATCCACACAGTTGTAATAATAAAACAACTTCCGAAGATCCTCCAATACACCGCGCATGAACGGCAAGCACTTCCGGGAGATGATCAATGAGGGATGGTCGCGTTCCTACAAATCCACGAGTTAAGCGCGAGCCTGATACCATGCACCATCCATCTCTCTTTACCGTTGCCTCACGCGATAGTGGTGGCGGTGGCGGTGGACGTCGATCCCGTTCTTCGCCACCCCAATATTCGTTACGACGACGATACCGATCCCTTTCCCAGTCTCGGTCACGCGCATAGTCATGTTCATCCCAACGACGATCCGCATAATAGCCATGCGGCTCACGTCCGATACTCCTGCTTCGACTCCTACTTCGACTGCGATAGCGCGGGTCCGGTGAATCACCGGGACTTGCTCTACTCCAACGCGGGGGAGGTGGTGGCGGAGGTGGTCGGCTGGTACGCGACGGCTCGTAGTGGTCGGATTCAAGATGGCGAGGCGGCGGTGGAGGTGGATAGCGTGAGCCTGATGACATGTACGGCGCTGGAGGTGGCGGTGGGGGCGGAGTACCAGAAGCTCGGTAGCCACGGTAATCCTCATAGCGATAGGATCTGTGATAATGCGAAGGAGGCGGCGGGGGCGGAGGGTGCGGTTTATCATACCGACTATACTTTGACGGCACCAGTTCGTCTTCCACCACTTCACCTTCTTCATGATGCGACGACGACTGCGATTTAATACTTTCTGTTCGTGCCTTTGGGGGTGATCGATCCGGGTACTTGTCATTGCGTTTGTCACCTTCCAAATCGCCCTTGCGCATTCGTTCTGCTACTGCTGCTTTCAGTTTTTCGCCGGTAGGATCCAGTTGGACATGCACAGGTCCAGCTGTTCCCATGGGTCTTCCATTGCCTTTTTCTACTGCTCGTATCGCTGCTTTGGCATCAACACCGAATTCAACTCGTGCTAAGCCAAACGAACCGCCTGTTGATGGGCACTTTTCAATCGTAACACTTTCGACTTGACCGTAAACTGAGAAATGGGTGGTAATTTGCGTTTCGGTTGCCAATGGTGATAGATTCGATACAAAAATGGCTGTAGGTTGTTTCGCTGCAATGGAATTGCTGTCGACCTATCGTTCATACGTCTAAGTTACAACGCGTCTTTGTGTGTGAATACCAATTACCACAAATTGAACAGGCTTTAATTTGGTTCGGCAAGTTTTGTTTCCTTTAGAAGTGTTCTTGCCGTAACCGAGGACACTTTGACGAGGATCTCGAGGAGGATCGGAAGATTGCTGTAGAAAAAAAAGCCGTTGCGCATGAGTTGAACACAGGTGATGGATGAAGGGCTGGAATGGAATAACATACGTCATCGCCTTCGAAGTGGTATACGAGTTGCTGATTCGTCTTGCTTTTGCTTCGATCGAGTTCAGGATCGTATACGACTCTGTAGTTTCGCGGTTTCTTGCCATCTTTTGATTGAGACTCCTTGGTTGGCTTGCTAGTACAACGGAAAAGAAAACATGATGAGTTGACTGAATGCATCACACTGTTATTGATTCACAGTGGAAAAAGTAAAACACACACACACCATTGCGAATCCATTGGGTGGAGTCGAAAGAGTAGAACAGGTACAGCCTAGTGCGTCGCATCAAGTGAAATTACCGTCGGGACTTCATTCTGCCGTCAATTGCGTTTTAGCTTCATTTGCTGTGGCTATGCGTCATTGTGTACCTGTCTTTTTTAAAAAAAAATAAAAAGTCACTGCATCAATGTCCTTCGAAACCATTGCAAATGCATACTGCGTATATACATTGTCACGCTAATAAAGAATAAAATCACATCCATTGCCCTGATACCGTACAACGTATCAATTGTTACCAAAAATGAGCGTCGATCTACCAAAATTGGGACAATATTGATGGAAGTCAGTTTATCGTGCGGCCATACCACTGATTTGATTGTTGACTTTATGCATGACAGTTAGACGCAAACTCTACGTGATGTAGTACGTAGTATGTATATCTACACACACAGAAAGTCATTAAAGGTTATATGTTGCATCCAATACTTCATAAAAGTATTCGAGAGCGCTGATATTGTTTAAATTTTGATCAAAATACGTGGATATATTACTTGTTAAGAAATACCTATGAAGCGTTTACATGATATTTTAAGGATCTGCTAAGCTGTCTCGCACAATCACCTTCGTACCATTCTAGTATACTGTGCTTTATAGACTGTCTTGGCTAGGATTAACCCACGAATAACGTTTCTGAAACATATTTTTATATCAGGGGTACGATAACTATGGTACCCTAATTAATATGATTCGCTGTGTTTGCACATCATTGTTGTCAAGTGGGAGCATTCGGTGACTGTAGCAACCTATGGTACACATACCGTCTTATAACTAATAGTGCTATCCTCTTTGTATAAAAGCAACGGGTAATAAACAGATGCTTCTACGATTGTACATACTCTGTTTACCAGTTCCCTGCTGATTGGTGGCGGAATGCGCAACGTGTCCTCCTTACACGGCTTCTTCCCAAAACTTTACTAGATGCCAAATTTTGATTGTGTATATAAATAGTATAACCACGGACAAACGAATGTACTTTTATTTTTCTTCCTTTTCTTATGTCTATCCTATAATCAATTATAGGAAAAAAAGTGATGGAGGGAATGAAAGGAAGACAATGGAAAGAGCTACTAATGCGTGGACTGAAAAATTCAATACCTACGTACTCGTGGATTTCAGTAAAGTCTGCGTAAAGGGCGCTTACATGATGGAATATATGGGCGTTCTTCTTTCAATGACAAAGACACATACGTACGTATGAAATGGCTTTACTAGTTAATACCAGAGCCGTCATCTGGTTTACATGCATACGTATAATGTCTTTCAATATGCATGCATTAAGTTATAGCAACAACGCATGTCTATCCATAATGATTCCGGCGACAACTATCTCAGGACATGCGCAGAAGGGATCGTTATACTAAAGATTGCTGCCCATGACCCATATGCTCACTGGGAAGTGATGGACGGATACGACAAAGTCCGATGCTATGTTTGGCATAATGCATCAAAACCATCAGGCCCACTGCGTCTGGTATATCATCATTGTTGACCGGGCATCTATCACATTGTACGTTGGAAATATCATGTATTAATAACGCTTGCTAAATCTTTTAAAAAAGTATAGATCATTTTCACGTAGATACGTAAAATAAATGGATCCGTAGATGTCTTTGGGCAGAAAATAATAAAACCGAGCTGGTGAATCAACATTACCACTACGACTCACGGAGACTAAAGCTTTCTATCTCCTCGAGCTCACGTCGTTTTGGATTTGCAACTCTAGAATCATCCGTCGGCCTGTCCAAGCAAGTAGCACAACCGCGCAATAGCGACATATCCGATGATTTTTATAGCTCGTCAAGCGAACGGCTAGATAAAAAGTTGCTCGTAAAAGCACATAAAATTCGGCTCTAATCATGCTCTCTGACTCGTTCAGTACCTAAAACGATTTGAAAAATTGCGCAAGTAGAAGTGAAGGTGGAAATACATAAAAAGTCAAATGTGAGGGTCATCCGGGCATAACTGCAGAGGTTAAAGCCAAAAAGTGAAAATACAGTTTTAGGGATCGATTAGAGAAATTCATAAACGCACCTAACTCATTGGACCCAACACGTAAGTAAATTATTCCCAAAGAATCATGTAAAGTTATTTAGTGCAAAAATATTGGCTTTTTGCGTTCTTCGTATTGAATTAGCAGCGGAATCCATTGATTACCTTTAACTCGTTTACTGAACTGACTAGCGATTGAACCTCCCTTGATATGTAGGTGAATTTTGTAGAAAATTTGGAGGTGTATCCAACGATGATAACGGCTTGAAATACCTTTATTTATTTTGAATGGCAACACAGACGACCTATAACTTAATACATCACCGATAGTCACCTGCATAGTTGTCAAAATAACCAAAATCCATGTATATCTGAGATAAATTATGGACCATTATATCACTTACTGTAGGCGATCTCATCCATAGTCTCGCGTGAAAACTATAGACGAATTTTCCGACGTGGTACTGAGTTCATTGAAATGTCAATACCATTGAAAGATCTTAGTATTCTTGACGATTACTTTAGAAGACTTGAAGCTTTCCTAAGGACCTTTTTTTTCCAAATGTGGCACGAGGCCGTTAAGAATAGTACATACTCCATGTGCCAAAAATTTCTGAAGTTCTTTCTTAATTAGCGCTTGGGCAACAGGAAAGTTGTTTTTATCAGAGAGCTTAAAGTAAGTCGATTGTACCTACAGTAGCAATCTTCTGGTGTATGAGATGTTGTGGGCGAACGACTTGACATGCTTTTTGTTGCAAACTTATGGATAGTTCAATGAAGCAATATGTTTTATGTCGTTATCAAGGATTGTCGTAATCGACCGAAAATGCATGGCCCATCAGAAAAATAACGAATTGAGAAGTAGCGTGGTGTGAAGGATATGGGTAGATGAGAAGGCGCATAGTGACTGGGCGTGTGCGACAATCGAGGGGAGCGATCCGCAGGTTAACGTTGAGCACGACCAAGCTCCGAAACCGAATAGTCCTTTTCAACCTTTCCCATTTGACACGATGAAGACGCTGGTCAGCCCTGGAAATGCCATTTGTTGCAGCATCCTCTCGTTCTGCGGCATTATCTTCCTTGTAATGTGGCTCTTTTAAACGTGTGCATCTCGTTTTGTACAGATTTACTTAGACGCGCGCCCATAGACATTGTTAGGAATGGCGTTCGATGCCAAAGTCGAAGTGTTGACGGAATTCGTTACTGATCCAGATGATCCCCACGCTACCGCTTCTGCGTGCTTTACCGCTGCCATTGTATACGCTTGTTTCTTGGCGTTCTGTGGTTGCCAGGTAACTCCTCTTATCGATATAAAAAAAAACGATTATGCTGAAACACTTTCTTAGTCACTTGTGCACAAATACAACTCACGTAACCAAATTCAGCTTTAAGCTGCTCTATTTTGTCATTAAAAAGATACCTTTGTGTTGTGTGTAAGAAACATGTATAAATATCTATCTTGCTACCAATAAGGGCGCGGGACGGGATGGGCTGGAGATACGTGGATCGGACGGTGGATGATCTCTTCAAGCGCTTTCACGAATACAAACGTTTAGTTTAACAATGAGCGTTAGAATATTCAGGGCAGGATTAAAAGGGAAGGGGCCTTGAACTTGACGACACCTGGTCTATCATTTCCAGTCGAGATCATCGGTACGACGTCATAGGAACTATATTTCAACACCCCAATGCATATCCGGAAAATTGACAGGTAAAGCGTGAACGCCGATACTCACTGTAATTGCATGACTTTATATGTATAACGCAGACGATACTCGGGAATGTTGACTGAAGTGTATTTGACTTTCTCTCGACTCGCACTTCGCACTTCATGCTGACTCGACTATCTGTCTGTACAGAGTTTGGAGTCACCTTGATTGGAGAGGCAGTGCTTGAGTGCAAAGGATAGAATGTATGCAGTTCCCTATTATACTCCAAGTTCACGAGTCGCTTGACCGCTTTATATCTCATAGGAGCCCTATTGGTAAGACCAATGACCACAGGATCAAGGTACTACAGTCATTTGTAGCATGCTGCTATTGAGACGAACATTATGGACGATTAGCAGATTGAACCAAATTCCAGATTTACTAACATCAAAATACCTCTTGCAGTGCAAGGGCTAAGCCGAGGGTCACGCAACGCCATCCCACCGTATGCCAGGCTATCAAAGTCCTTTCCATCGGGTCATCGAGCCTTTACCATCGTCATAAAAAATAAGATACATACTATCCACAGAATTTTGACTTGATATAGACTGAAATTCCTTATCCACCGAAACCGTGTAACAGCGCATAACGCAAAAACTCGGGGCCAATATAACGCTAGGTTTCAGCATCTTATTGGTAATCCAAAAAGCTTATTGTGTATGAAAAAGTTGTTCCGAGAAAAATGTTACATATAGTTTAAAAAAAAGTTTATTATATCATTCAAACAAAGGAAAGCTACTATTCCGATAATGAAAAACTGGGCAAATATCCTGATCTATATTTTGGCTTAAGCTACACAAAACTATTAAAGCTACATACTTGGAGAAGAGACATCGGGGCCACTGGTCTAAAATTAGGGTGTAGCTGGCGTTCCAGTAGCCAGATTACTTTGGTAGAGATGGCTGCACTGCTAGATCAAACAACGAGAATCGTCCTTTCGTGATCATTGGACTTTTAGTAAAGTTAAAGTTAAACAAGTTATTGTATCTATGCTTGTATTGCAAGAAACATACCCAAGTTTCAGACGAGGCAAGGAAGGCGTCTCCATGATCATCAAAGTTTGTAGTAAGCTAGATCTTTGGATCGACGTATCGATTATACATTCTAAACATACACACCAGTATACGTAGCCATGGGTTTCGCTCGCTTGTTTCCTAAAAGCATTGTGGTGATTAGTTATTATTAAAACATGAAAAGTAGTCAAAGGTGCAAATGCATCAACTTTTGGATGGCGGAAAAAGTTAACTTGTAGCGTCTATCCGTCACGGCATCCCATTTCCTAATTGTCTAGGCTTGTGAATAAGTGACTCTGAGTAGCTTCGGATAGTGAGTATCGAGAGTGCATTAAGTTTGTCGCCTAATACTGTTACGTATCCCCTCTTCTTCGGTTATTATTTTATCTTTCGGTCAGACACTAGGGTGTAGATGATCCTGAGTAGCTGTGAATATTATAAATAATACTTTATATGGTGCAAGCTACATACACGCGGCGGAAAGAGGAATGTCTACTCCCACCCAAACGTTTACGTAACATGCGCAGAAATATATCATTGCTAATCTTGCCTACATTTCTATTCACATTGCAAGATATAATATCTCTATCGATGATCTAGCTGTGCCAGCCTTGTATCGGTGCCACAATAAAAGCAGAGAGCTCTAAACTGCAGCTACGATAGGTGGACAATAGGGCGTACACGCTTTGTCTACGAAGTACATCTGGCTTGGCAGCACTGATCGATCATCAGTTATTGTTGTAAATGTTCACAACATTAGGCTTAACATGTGTATATTTTTTGATCAATATTATCAATACGCACATTAATAGCTTGTGTTGTTCTAGGGTTGACTACAACGATCTACAAGTGCACATGATCAGGCTTTGGAGCGCGCCCTGATCGACTTTTTTCGGTTTCCTCGAGTGGAATATGTACGTGTATATACATTCAGTTGTATCATTCGAAGAACGTGTCGTTTTTTATAAATTATTTGGAGACTATCTACGTATAATGGCAGATCAACGTGGTCATCCTTCGGAAAAAAAAGCGGCGCCAAATGAAGCAAGATGGCATGTGACGAATCGATGACATGTATGTTGAGAGATCCGTATATAGTTATTCAAAAACTATTTATAACGGCCAGTAAGTACAATGGAACCACGCCTTTTCCACTGACAGATTTCCAGAAAATGCCGTGCGAAAACAGAGGGTGTGCAAAAAGCGATAATGTAGCTTCTTTGAGGAAAGCACGCGCACAGAAGCCTGATTTCATTCTTTCGAAGCGTATGTACGGATATGATTGTGCTGAGGAAGTTACCGTTGATGATGACAGTCTTGAGGCAAAAGAAATGTACAAAAACGGTTAAGCTCCTGAAAACTATGGAGGGCATGCTGTTGCGCTTGGGTGCCAAGATCAGTTTTGATCTGGGACTCATAAACATGCTTAAAGTTGTTAGCTACTCCCACTCCCACAAAATATATGTGACACTTTCAGTAAAAAGGTATTGGTATCACAGTTATTTGACTTTGAATTAGATTATGCATGACCTCCATGACAATGAGCAATCCGAAAGGAAACGTTTGCTAGCTATTACCGTTTGAAAGTTCATGCATCCAGTGGTAAACTGGGAGAAAATTGGTAGGAGCAGTGGAAGTACTGTGAGAATCAATATAAGTGATATCTTTATTCAGCGGGAAGGCCCTCTCTGTTTATACTGCTGGGATGTAATTCATAGACAAATAGATAGCCATACTGAGATGCTGCCATACGATATTCAGGTACCGTCTCTTTCGTTTATCCGGCATTGTCGTTGAGTTAACGTCTTGGATGTCACACATTCTTTTACAAATGAGTCTTTTCGCCAAGCTCATTGCCATGTCATAAAAAAGCTCTGCTATATTTTGTGTGTATACAGTGACGCCTATCTACTTTATTATATACCTATAATTTAATGGCTTTTGTGATCCTACATCTGCTATATAATTTGATTAAGCGTTATTCCTCGCGAACGATATCATTGCGTGAATAGTCTATACGTATCCCATAGTCTTACCAGGGAAACAAAGCCAATATACTTCATGAACGCTATAGCTATGTGGTACTGAATTTCCATATACCAATTCAGGAGATCTGGGGGTAAATGTACCCGGTGAAGATCTACATGAGCTACGTGAGTTATCCTTCTCGTCTTTGCATGATCAGATGCAAACGGATATGATCGCTTTTTCTATTGGTTCGTGCGTAAAAACAAATTCCATTTTCTTTCTGCTGCAGTTCAGGCGCAGGAGCTGGAAATGGTATCCATACAAGATGACCATACAAAGTCAACTTCAGGTGAATCATGCCCGATTGGAAGGTACGTACTTGCAGCCTAAATTACGTGGAAAAGTCATTTGAGTGTCTTTATATCACTCTAAAATAACAAGTTAGCTAGTAAGGAGGACTTGGGGGTATGTCGTGGTATGCATACCATAGTTGCTAGTCTTACTCAATACTACGCATTAAAATAGGGATCCTGACGTTTGCGTTGATATGAACCCTTTTTGAACTAATATACGTATACGTTATGCTGGCCTGTGTCCCAGCCATACCAAACTTTTGCCGGTTAGCTTCCTCAGGTACAGTAGTATGCGTTTGAAAACGTAATTTTCAAATGCATACCACTGTATTCATTTAATGCGCTTTTTTTTCTCATGCACAAGGCAACCTTAACGAACAGGCTTCCCTACAACGATCCTTTGACGCTTTTTCTTTTACTTACTCACAATTTTACTGTCCGTGTGCTAATAATTAATTGCTTGTGGTGACAAATGCTAAAGTGAATAATAGTGAGAATCGCGAACATAATCCTCGCTGTAAAAGAGGTAGGGTACTTTTGCATGACACTTCTAAACCCAGCAATTGGGGCGATCACCCGCTAACTCTTTCACATGCTTTTTGTCGGACTCCAATGGACGTACGAGTGTAGCACCAATAGCAGTAACAGCAACCGGGACGTCCAGCCATCAAACACTGATATTCGACTAGACAGACTGGATTTTTTTACATTCGTCTTGATTTGTTATTAAGAAAAGAAGATACCTTGTGCGTAGAAGAAAAAACCATGTATAATATCTATCTTTTATATGTTACAATTAAGGGGATGGCGAGATGAAAAGGGGTGCGTGGGGAGGAAGAAAGAGGTATTTTACTGTGTCTTTCTATCAGTAATCTCTCTCAGAGTCTTGACCATGTCATCACGAACGCTCGTGGACAACTTGTCAATGGAAGCCGAGTCTTCTTGGACATCGGATGTGTCAACTGGGGGCAGAACCTTGATCTTGACAACGCCGGACTTGAACCGTTTTGACTTGGAATCGTACAAGTCGTAGTAGTTGGCAATGACGATAGGGATAATGGGAACGCGAGCCTGGACAGACATGTAGAATGCGCCCTTCTTGAACTTTAGCAGATCGAGTTCTTCGGCATGGCCACGTGTGCCTTCAGGGAAGAACCATACACTAGTCTAAAACACGATACAATGTCAATAAACACCACCCCGTTTTACTTGTTGAAGTTCACATACATTCTTCTTATGGATTTGCTTGACGGTCTCCTTGGCTGTTGCAATTGCATCCTTTTGGTTCTTTCGATCCACAAAGATGTTTTTGGCCAACGTCACTGTCACGGGATTAGCTCTTTGGTAGTTCAAATTGTGCATATGATAATACTTACTGTACCATCCCAGGAAGGGGTAATACTTCAAGGCCTTCTTCGCAACGACGGCGGTGGCCTTGGGGAACACGCTGGCCATAAAGAAAATATCCATACTGGATTGGTGGTTGGCGCAGAAAATGGCTGGCGAATCACGCTCCAAGTGCTCAGCGCCTTCAATCTCAACCTTAATGTCGACCAAGTACCCGAGCAAATTGTAGTAGAATCGGGCCACTGACCAATTGACCAAGTCGGCACGGCCAAAGATTGGCAACACGAGCGATGCCACGACGCCATAGAAAGCGCATACTGCCAGGCAGAACACGCAAACGACACTACGGTAGTAGAAGCCACCCCGTTTTCGGTAAACAATGGCAAATGCACCGGCTCCCACCAACAGTGTTGTCAGAACCGCCATTTTAGTCAAGAAGAAAGCGAGAGAGGGAAAAGGCAAGCTGGAGTCCAAAAATTACGCGAAATATATAATGGCGGAGGACGATTTCCACCAGCTCCCGCTTGGCACTACCTTTCACGCTTGGTTCAGACAAAAAAAACGATGATTTTATTGGATTACTACAACGTCATTTTAAAGGACACCCTCGAGGCTCGACTGAAGGCGTACGTGGAAACGGAGATATGTAACCTGGCAACCAAGGCTTATCTTTTTTTTGTGTAGGGGCAAACGTGAATCGGTGGACATGACCATTGTCGACTTTGATGGCGTCACGTACTACATCTCGACGCCCGAGACAAAAACTGTACTTCATATTTCGCTTCAGTGGGCTTGTTTCCCAGAACTGGTCAAGTATGGCGCTGAACAGATTCTTCAACGCGAATATGGTAGCTATTTGGCACCACAACCTACGCAGGGCTACGATTTGACGCTGGTGATCGACTTGGATAGTGTTCCCAACGATCAAGGTAATACTTGCATTGCATTATATTCTTTGCTTACTTATATAAATCACATACAGAGGCCAAAGATGCACTTATTCGCAAAGTGTCGTTGTTGAAGCGCAACCTGCTCGCCGCTCCATTTGAACGCGCCTTTAGCGAACAAGAGGAATACGAAAATGAAGAAAAGCCCAACCCATCGTCTGAGCTGATGTCTGTGCAATACCGTTCGGACGAGGCCATCTACATCAAATCGAGCTTCGATCGTGTCACTGTCATTTTCAGCACAAAGTTCAAGGACGAGACGGATAAGATTTTCGGAAAGGTGTTTTTGCAGGAATTTGTGGATGCTCGTCGTCGTCCTGCTTTGCAGAATGCTCCTCAGGTGCTCTACTCTACTCGTGAACCACCCATGGAACTTCGTAGCTTGATCACGCAGGACACCCCCGACACGAGCTATGTGACCTTTGGTATGTGAATATATATATCCAAGCAACTTGGATTGTCGCTAAGATACGGTTGTTTAGTCCTTTTCCCTCAACATTTCACACGAGGTGATGTCCGTGAGGAAACCATTTCACGTATCCAGATTTTCCGCGATTACCTCCACTACCATATCAAGTGCTCAAAGGCATACATGCATACCCGAATGAGAGCACGCGTCCGCGACTTCTTGAAGGTTCTGAACCGAGCCAAACCCGAAAACACCAGTGTCGAGAAGAAGACCGTCAGGTAAGCACTTTCCACGGTTGAGATGTATGTATCGGAAACTGACTGAACATCTTTTCTTGTAGTGGAAGAACATTCCGCAGAAGCTAGATTCTATTTTCCCATTTTTTTTTATTCTTGCTCTTCTAAATTGAGATCAGTGAAATCAATATCCACCATGGAATTGGCTTTTGTAGCCGTCTTTTGTCTCTCCATGCCTTCTTTTCGTTTCCGTTCTCGTCGCTGTTCTTTTGTTTCTACTCGAGTGACACTCCCTTGCACTTCCTTTTCCATCATTTCCTCAAACACCTTCATGCGTTCCGTGTTTTGCGTGAATTTGGCATTGGACATGCGAAGCAGCAAGAATAAGTACGTTGGATCGACCAAACACTGTATATCACCGTTCGCATCAACGTATCCAATGGGCGTATCGATCTTGTGCGTGCTTCGGATCGCCAGCATTTCGCGAGTCTTTGATGGTGTAATGCCACTATTCTGATATCCTGCCTGGAACGCTAAGCTGTTTAATCGCATTGAAGCTTCCAGTGACGCGGATTCGACGTGCAAGATCTATGTCCTTCGTTAACTTTTCTGTAACCCAATGTACGCAAAGAACTCACCAAAGGTTCAAACTTAAAGTAGACCATTTGCTTATTCAGGATATCTTTTGCAGTTGCGCTGCTGTTATTCCGAACCACCCGACGATCCGATCCAAACAAAAGGTGAACGATCCAGTCATCATTCGCGTCTTGAGGAATGGTCACTGGGTCATGCGTAACATAGAGCCAAATGCCACCTTTGGTAGTCGATTTATCGTCTTGGAAACCTTCACAATAGACCGCGACACGACCGGAGCAGCTGCTGGTGGTGTAGTAGTTTGGATGTCTATTGATTATATGGATCAAGTCAAGAATGGGAGCATCGATGAATCCCTTTGGTGATTTGTCTCGTCGTTCTGAATCGAGAGCTTCGACCAATGAAGAAACCACTTGATGTTTTCGTGCTGCGAATGAATCCATTAAAAAGTGAAAAAGAAAACTTTATATAAAATAACGGACTGAGTTTAAGCACGACGATGCGTGGATTCTGTCCTTGAAGAAGATCCACTACTGCTTCTTCTGCTACTATTAGTTGTACTACTGGTTGCGCTGCCATATCGAATCACCAATCCTTTGACATTCACGTATACTTTGCACATGATTTGTGCCCATCGTCTTGGATCGTTGGCTAGAGGTAAGATCCACTGATCCAGCTTTGCCGATGCGTCATGCAAGGCCTCTCGGGTATACGGTGATAAGTAATATCGAAGCCGTAAAAAGTGAGCAAACACAATCAGTGCGAGTACCGATGTTTGGAAACTATGCTGTGGTTTGAATATGCATGTTGCTTATATGGGATCAATACACAATTACCTGAGGACACCAAGCAGCAATTGTCCCATCACACCAACAACCTCGACGTACGCAGCCAGCTGCATGGCCATTTCATGATGCTCATCTGTGTACTGCTTGATGGACCGACATGCCTGCGCGATGGGTGAATTGCTTTCTTCGGGGAATAGCACGGGCATGATGGCACTTGGAATATATGCAAACATGTGAAATAGCGAAAAGATGAAAAACGGAACCAGTGTCACTATGGTAATCGTTAGTAACCATGGCATCCCTCCTTCGCCAAGAAGAATACAATACCAGTGATAGGGTGATACGAGTACCAGTAAAATGCCAATGCAAAGTATTGTACGTTCTCATTCCCAATAACCTCCATATCAAACCGCTTAGGTATCTGTGCTGGAGCGTTAATACCCGTGCTCTCTCTAGCAACCAAAACCAGTATCCAACCTACACCAACAGATTTCCAAATGACGATTCCGTATGATATCAACGATCCGGCATGAGCGCGTTTGTAATATCCCGTGTAAGGATGAAGTGAAAGTACGGATGTAAAGTAAAGAAGGGCATTAAACACGAGACAGACATGACCACACCACCAGTAAAATTGTGGATGCTAGGCTAACTCGATGAGCTTCCAACATGGACCAAGTGAAATAAAAGGGCATTTACCTTGGCAAGAGTTATTAGTCGCTCAGTCAATGGCGGATGATCCGTCATTTTTTTTGAAAGGCGTTATATTATATGGTAAAGGTTACACTAGGTCAGGAACAGAATAAGTTCACCTCCCTCTTTTATATACGGGATTGGATGACTTTTCGCATGAGTTCAATTTCCCGTTTACTTTCACAATGCTTTTTTCATGACAACGAGACACACGCTTGAGATCTTTAATTCGACACCTGGATACGTGAACGGGATCTTGTCGCCCACTTGAACAAAACCTAGCTTGGAGTACCATCCCACGATCTCTGGTCGGTTATCAAATGATGTTAGCGTCGCCTTGGTGGCACCCATCGAGCGCATATGATCAAAGACCGCGTACATCAGGCGCCTGCCTACTCCTTTGGATTGATACTCGGGTAAGACCGACAGAATGGAGATTTCTGACTCTTCGTTCACGACAGGCGCTGCTTTGATCGTGCCTATCACCGTATCGCCATCAAACGCATACAATAGCATATTTTGACGCACCAGGCTTTCAATATCTTTTGGTGACGTGCGTGCTCCTTCAACAATATGTTTCGTGGTCGTCCAACCGTCTATAGTTGATAAAAAAAACAGACGTGTGAGATCGTCATTCCGGAATGACGGAAAAATAAGCCATTCCTCTTACCGCCAGAGTTATACGCAGCGTTCACCACCTTGACAACTTGGTCGGTATGCTTCAGGTCTTCTAAACGAGCTGGACGAACGTAAATTGAGTTTGTAACCATGGAAAGAAGTTGAAGCTCTGGGCGGACAAGAATGGGAGACTTTTATGGTTTTGCACAGATGAGTCATCACAACCCATCCATGGATAGACATCGCTTCTTTTAATTGGAGAGGTTATATACAAATATTTGAATGCAATAGAATAAAGCTAAATGAAAGAGTAGAAATGAATAAAGGACCCCGTTCTTTTACCATGCTTCCGTGTTAAGCACTTGGACTTCCTCGCCGTTCAGGTCAGCCTTGGTGACCACCTGACCGATCTCATACACGGTTTCGTTGGCTTCTTGCAACAACTGCTTGACCTGGGCGACGTTGCTGGCCTCGACAACGACGACCATACCGATGCCGCAGTTGAACGTGCGCGACATTTCGTATGCAGAAAGTTTGCCGGTCTGCTTGAGCCACTTGAAGATGGGGGGCAATTCCCAGGACTTGGCATCCAACTTGACAGCGAGATCTTTTGGCATGACACGAGGGATATTGTCAATGAAACCACCGCCAGTGATATGGGCCATGCCCTTGATCAAGTCCTTGCGGATGGCAGGTAACAGTTGCTTGACGTAAATGCGAGTAGGTGTCAACAAACCCTTACCGAGGGTAGTGTCCTTGTTCCATGGGCAAGGAGATTGGTACGACAAACCAGGTTGAGTAGAGATGATCTTTCGCACAAGCGAGAAACCGTTGGAATGAACACCCGAGGAGGCCAAACCAAGCAATACATCACCAGACTTGATGGGGTTATCGGCGCGTGGCAAGATCTTGGGACGCTCAACGGCACCAACGGCGAAACCAGCACCATCATAATCACCCAAGTCGTAAAGACCGGGCATTTCAGCCGTTTCACCGCCAATCAATGCAGCACCAGCTTGACGACAGCCTTCGACAACACCAGCAACAAAGTCCTTGGCAACGTCCACTTCCAATTTACCGCATGCGAAATAGTCCAAGAACAGCAATGGTTCGGCGCCTTGCACAATCAAATCGTTCACGTTCATGGCAACCAGATCGATACCGACAGTGTCGTGGATATTGCATGCTTGCGCAATCTTGAGCTTGGTACCGATACCATCGGTGGCAGATACGAGAATGGGATCGACAAATCCGGCAGCCTTCAAATCAAACAGACCGCCGAAACCGCCAATATCGGAATCCGCACCGACGCGCTTGGTCGACTTGACAAGGGGCTTGATCTTTTCGACAAGAAGATTGCCAGCATCGATATCGACACCAGCTGCGGCGTACGAAAGACCCTTTTCTTCCTGTTGTTCATCGGCATACTTGAATGCTCTGTTTGCAATATACAGTAAGTAAAAAACACATACACTGTGACAATGCATGCGCGTTTACCTGTGGGCAATGTCCTTTCTGTACATCATGCCTTCGAATTCAACGCAGTTCACGCCAGCATAAGCCTTATCAACAGCTTCACGAAGAGTCGAGCCAGTAGCGGAAACAGCAAGCACGCGGCCACCTGCAGTCAGCAACTTGCCGTTCTCCAACTTGGTACCGGCATGGAAAACACTGACACCCTTTGGCAATTCCTTAATGGTGATTTCCTTGCCCTTGGGATAGCTACCTGGGTAACCACCCGAAGCAATAATGACAGTGGCGCCATACTCTTGCTTGGTAGTGATACTAACAGCATCCAAACGACCCTCGGCACAAGCAAGCATGATTTCGGCCAAATCTGAATCTTCGCTCAACAAGGGCAAGACGACCTCAGTCTCTGGATCACCGAAACGAACATTGTATTCGAGCACCTTGGGGCCTGAAGCGGTCAGCATCAAACCAGTGAAGAGCATACCGACAAAGGGGAAGCCGTCGCGGCGCATGCCATCAATGGTAGGTTGAAGAATGGTGCGCTTAACCTGTTCGATCAATTCGGGCGTACCAATGGGAGTGGGAGCATAGCAGCCCATACCACCAGTGTTGGGACCCTGATCGCCATCGTAAGCGCGCTTATGGTCTTGAGCAGGAGGAAGAGGGATGATGGTGTAACCATCAGAGAAGGCCAAAACTGACAGCTCTTGACCTTCAAGGAACTCTTCAATCACCACTTCATCACCAGCCTCACCGAATTCCTTGTCCACCATAATGCTCTTCAAACCAGCCAACGTTTCTTCCTTGTTGGTGGGAATCAAGACGCCCTTGCCTGCAGCAAGACCAGAGGCCTTCAAGACAACGGGGTGGTCAATGGAGTTCACATACGCCTTGGCCTTTTCGAAATCAGTAAAGTTCTCGTAGGCGGCCGTGGGAATGTTGTGCTTCTTCATAAAGTCCTTGGAGAACGTCTTGGAGCCTTCCATCATGGCAGCCTTGGGCGAAGGACCAAAGCATGGAACACCAACTAGTGCAAGTTAGCATAAGAACTGAGCGAAAATCTTTTCTTTGCAAAACTTACTCTTCTTGAAGGCTGCTTGAATGCCGTCCACACTAGGTTGTTCGGGACCAGGAACGACAAGGTTGACCTATATTAAACTATAAGCACTCCCGGAAAAGGCCTTCCGAAAGCTACTCCCATACATTGTTCTGCTGGGCGAATTCTGTCAACTTGGGGAAATCGCTGACACCAATGTTCACATTGGTGATCTTGTCACCAACAGTGCCGCCATTACCTAAATAACAGGTAAGTATAACTAACAACACAAACTTTGGAAAAAAAGACTTACCGGGAGCAACATAGATATGTTGAACGCGGTCAGACTGAGCAAGACGCCAAGCAATAGCGTGTTCGCGACCGCCCGAGCCAACGAGCAGAATGGTGAGCTTTTCTGTTTCGAAAGGTTAGTTCGACAGGTATATCAGTTATGGGAAAGGTTGCTGTTGTTACCAGAAGCCATTACAAAGTGGTGGGGAAACGGAAGTTGAGAAGGGAATCGCAGGACCTTTTTTTTTTCTCCAACTGACTTTTTGACTCATCATCGATCGCTTTGATCTACATGTGTGGCTTGGTGCATGATCCGATTTATTAGGCTTTTGCCGACAAAAATGCCGCCTGTTGACTTAGCTAACTGAGTATTCTTACTAAAGTTGGAGCAGTGCAATGGGTTTGGGTGGCTCTATCTTTGGCTGGGAACTTACAGCTTTTTCTTTTTGAAATGTGTAGTATAGCAACAAATAAAGTTTGACAGCTTGTCAGTTGTGAGGCAATTGGCGTGCAACAGAAAGGTGCTGCCAATTAGCTGTGAGACTTGTATCGTGGATACAATTACGCGTATTTAAGCGGATAATACTGTATCGATACTTTATATAGAGCCTTTTGAAGCATTATGTAGCTGCACCATCGTAGAAGGAGCGGGATTCACAGGCATCTTCCGCATCTCCGCTTTTGCAAAACCATTCTATCGACGTACATGATTAGACAACAATACATGGCCTTACTAGCCTGGTGTACTTTTCTTTTGTAAATTGTAGATTTAATTAATTACTGCTAAATGGAAATAATAATAAACAGGACGACTGATTGTAACGGTAAAAGTTTGGATGTGACGAAAAAAAAAACTTAAAGGCTATTATAAAGGGAACGGATGGATCGATTCATGTGTAGCTGTCGAAACCTGGCACATACAAGTAGTATGCATATGGGTATGAAGCGTGACATTTGTCTTCTTTCAAGTCTATTAGTGGTTAGAAAAATCTATATAAGATTAGAAATAGAATTATACAGGGTGAATTCCACTTTACCTTTCACTGACCGAGCGTACGTTTGCAAAGATAAGAGGAGACTCGAACCACGCACAGATAGCATCAAACATGACTTTAGGCTCATATTTTTGTTTCCCTACCAGAGCTTTCGTATGATAGACGAGTATCATGTTCGATCCTACTTTAACATTTTTGGAAAACGCTAATGCTCTCCACCATTGCATACATCATCTATAGTATATGTCTCTCCTAGCGTTTGAAGCGCAAGGGTCTCTAACATCAACAGGATTATATGCCTTTGAAAAGTACCTAAACTGGAACTTTCCATCCAGCGCTGTAAATGTTGTGCCACCTAGACATGGGAAGGCGCATCAAGTATATCAATACTTACATTTCTTACTATAAACATTGAGGCTCGTGAATGAATTTATCCTCGAGCACCTGCTTTTGGGAGCACGTGAGGATTGCTTCTGGGAATCGGTGAGCAAAAACCATGGTCGTAGTATAATATTGTTTGAAAGATAACGGTACATTGATCTGCTTGCTAGGTGCGTACGCCTTGTGGTATGGTATTGATTCAACAGACATCTTAGGGCGACCCACCGTAAAATCAAGCACTGCTGTCAATCAATGGACTTTGTTATGGTACATGCATGCATACAATATCTAGTGATGGACATTATTTCACCATATACTCATTCTCTAGTAATTTTGGGTTCGTCTTATGTAAAACAGAGTTTAATATGACCCGCTGGATTCGCTTACTCCAGCGCTAAAAATAATATATCAATTGTTCACGACCACTTCATAGCCGCGCATATCATAGGACCAAGGTAAACACTATAATGATGACATTTGTCTTCATTATTGATATTTTACTAGATCATATGCAATGATAAAGGTCTGGCGCCGTGGTTAATGACTCGTAATAGCCATACGTATAAGCAACACTCTACCAGCACTTTTCAGTGGTAAGGAGCACAATAGTGAGCTATGCTCATGAATACCAATAAATGTGACTACGGAGCATACTAACGCCTCGTTCTTATGTTTGTATAATCGGCAAATATCTTTGTACAAACAATGCAGCGCGCTCCTAGTAACACATCTTGAATTTTTTGAGGAGTATTTAAATTATCACGTAAAGACGGGATTATACCCGATTTGATGGATGATATCGATAGGATTCATGTGAAGTGACATGTTGATTTCGTACTCTGTAATTGAGGACCAACTGTCACCAAGTTCGCAATCCAAATACATATTGACTATCGCTGCTTGATCTGATAAATAGGTTTCTGACGCGTGTTGTACTTCTTTTTCCCATGGACTTCGAATTTATTACATATATAGGTGAGATATTCTTAGGGTAGAAAAGCGCATTTCTTTCTAAACACGCACATACAACTTACTTTGAACTTGTCCTTGTCCTTGGCGCTTATTGCTGCCGTTACTGTTTCCTCTTCCTCTTCTTATATTGCTTTGTCTGCCAGCATATCCTGGTCCTCGTTTTTGTGCGTTACATTGACGTTGGCTTTATCATATGTCGCATCGAAGAAGACAAGTACATTCAAAACTGCAATAAGCCGTCGTCGATAGCATAAAAGGATTCTCATCCATGTAACTTAGATTTTTACGAGGATCTCAGCAACCACAATAATATCGAGAAGATGTATATGGCTACAGCGATCTACCAAAGGCTTGCATATTGAAAACTTGAGCCTTAGTGGCTCTATTGCTGCCTTGAATTAGCATTAATTACCCAACACCTGTCATCACATTTTCCCTCACAGCCAACTTATATACGCCTTGGAAGTAACGGAAATACGCAATCTTCGCTTGCCAATTACATTAGGTGCCACAAAGCGTCAATCGGCGATAAATTCAATGTTGCGATATGCGAGGTGAAATCCTACACGGCTATCACAAGATCTATAGTCCGAGCAATGGCATCACATCTATCACATCCCCTGCGTTTAAGTAGCTGTTTATCAGTTTCCGCAAACTTTGCACCGCAGCGATGGCCATCACGCGAATTCTCATTTTCCAGAACTTAACTGGGCGCTACTCGTTTGAACGATGAAATGAAGCATTTCTCATGCTCTGAAATTCACTGTTCCAACCCTGAAACTGTATGCGTATTACACTACGAAATTGATCCCGACGAAAATTTGCAAAGACTCTGCATTTACTATAACCACTAAATATGATTAAAATTCTATTGTCATGTACCCATCGGTATGATATATCTTATTGTATACAATACACAATAATTCATCTGGAAATGTAACATAATTTATCACTGCAGTTTCTGAGCCCAGACACCAGATTTCAGTTGCGTATACGCCTTCGCGTTTTGACAATTCAACAATGACTAACAGGATCATACCCTCTCTGCCGAGCAAAATGCAGCACATTCTAAACTAGACTCGAATGTGGGAAGTATTGTCAACCGACGGCGGACCTAACCTTGTGCCTGACCTATTATCAGGCATAGATTTCGTACAAGGATTAACCTGTAAAAGAAAAGAAAAAGGATCTATCGGAAGAGCTCTCAAACCTAGTACGTATTACCAATCATTGCATGGTATATTAAACAGGCTTCTAACCTTTGTTCTGTATCTTTTCCCCATCGATGTTGAAATTATACGTGAGTGGTAGGGTACGACTCGCAACTTCTGCACTATTTGCAAAGTGATTTTTAATAAGGTTCCATAGAAAATATTTTGTTACCTCATGCATTTCTGTACAATAAATGCTGTTTTACGCAGCTACATGAGCTGCCTAACGATATCTCCTCAGAGCCAATACGACCAGCGACCTTGACCTTCCTTGGCATTGTTAAAATCGTCGCCATCGTCGTCGAATGCAATGGCCCTTTTGATCTTTTTTGCCATGTCATCCAATATGAGATGGGTCAAACAGTACAAAGAATAAGACACTATATATGACTTGCTTTTTTCCGTCATTATGACTTTTTTTTTCAAGCATGAAACTTTCAATCTTCTTTTTAAACAGTTTATACACGCTTTAGCTTGCTTTTGTGAAAACGCTTACCTATCTCGTCAATGATAGTTTCGACAGATGCATATGATGTCACAATTGGCGGTGGTGACGGCGGAGTAGCTTTTGCTTCCGGGATAATTCATGCAGTATCGCTTTGCTGGAACGGAGTTGCTCTACTTGTGGCATGTGTTGATGCAGTAGGTGATGCACAGCGCTGCGACGTGTATGAGAGCATTGACGTCGGTTGCTGTTGGGGACTGGAGGCAGTTGGCTTGGACAGGTTGCATGCTAGTCACCGACTAAACAAAGATTTCCCGCAACTACATCATATACTTGTTGCTATCAAAAAAGTGCTAATGCTAGCACAAACTAATCACTATTGTCGTACATAGCTTTTCTTACGTATCAGATACTGGATGAATTATTACAATGGCCAGTCATAGCATTTGTGAGGTGCTTCAGCCATGTCTTCACCGGGTCTTCAAGTTTTTGATTCCTTGGAATATGATTGATGATACTGTAGATAACAGAAACGCTAGACGTATTAGTCGGTATGTGTCTCCGGCACCAAAATTACACTAGCGGTGCTTTCGTCACCGTCATATATACATGTCTACATACCATACGCCTTCGTAATAATTTTGTAAGTCCTCATAGGGTTGTGGAGGAGGGCGACAAGTGGCAAACGTTCAGATTCTTATATGAGTACAAGGCGTGAAGACCTGGTTCTGTTTGATCGCACAGGTCCCTATCTCATGACGTCAATGTATTCTGATAATCCTTACTCTCTAGAGGAGTATGTACGAGGTATTCAATACAACATAGAACGCTGAATATATCGTAGAGCTAATATAGCTCACATAGCCCCTGTTTTCTCCGTTTATACAATGTGACAAAATCTATACATTTTTATCGTAGTACAGCCGTGATCTGTGCTGCGTTATTGTGGCGCATTATAGCTCCTTTACTTAATAGAGCGTAGCACAGAAGCAGTATTTTGGAGATAGATTGCGTTATAAGGCATCGTCAGGTGCCAAACGTGCCCGACTGTTGGATGACTTGAAGCATAAGGATGAGTTGCGGAAGGCAAAAAGATACGTCCGCAGCAAAGGGTTTTAAAAAAGTGAATTATTGTACCAAACACTATACAATAGATTGCATCACTCCAATCTTCAAAATACGTGACTTTATTGGTTTGATCCATACCGGTAGAATACAATAGCTAATTAGGCTCGTGACGGGTGATCAGGTTGGTTTTCTGGTGCAGAAGCAATAACTTCCGGCAGTGTAAGAAGAAGCTCGTTGATTGATTGAATCGTCGGATAGGGTGTCATGTCAACTGAGAACCGTTTTGCATTGCGTGCCTGGGGCACTAGCAAGAAATCAGCCATTGTGACATTATCACCCACACAATATTTTCCGGGGGTGTGGCTCCGCTTGGCCTCATTCAATTTTGCCTCCAAGGATTTAAATCCACGCGTAATACGATCTCGTCCCCACTCATTTCGCTTCTCCATATCACCTCCACTGATTTCGTCCGCCAATGCTGAATTCTGGAGTGGTTGGATATCACAAGCGATTTCGTTGCAAATTTCGCGTACATGCGCACGTTTGAATGGATCACTGGGAAGACACGGTCGTTCCGGATACACCTCCTCGATATATTCCAGAATTGCGACACTTTGCGTCAAAACATTGCCATCTGTAGTAATAAACGCAGGAAGTTTCATACTCGGATTGACTTTGCGAAAGGCTTCTCCACACTATTCAAGTAATGTTGGCTGAGGAGCTTTTTATGTCTATAAAAACCTTACGTGCTCAAACGTGGCCATGTTGATTGGGTGGTATTCATATTCGATTCTTTTCCACTCCAACATTGCACGTAAGCGCCAGGTTGCAGAAGAAGAGTAGTAACCGTAGAGAGTAGGCCTCATATTCTTTAAAAAAGAAATCAATACCTGTGCATAGAAGTATGTGAGCGGGGATTATTACGCTAGTCTCAAGTGAAAGGGATGCTGTAGGAGTTGGGGCTTTTTTGTGTATTTATATGTCCTTTATGATAAGAACCGATTGCATGGACGACCCTAATTCGGATCTTTGCTCCCATATGAAATTAGCAGAGATCCTAAAAAGCTCAGTATTCCCCATTTCGTGTCATTGACTTGCTGTATTTGTTACTCCGCCTTTAAAGTATACAGCATGATGGGCACTTGACACACTCCTTTATGAGTCATAGTTTTCCTGAATTGGCAATTATCATAGATTCCTCGAAACGACAATACACTTATAGTATGTGGTTGATTAAGTTTCCCTTGGATCTCTCAATTTATGTAGCCTCGAGAGTATGAGTTTTTCGTTGTTCATGGCTTGAGCAAGATCCGTGCGTTTTCATTTTCATTGCAGTAAGTTGCTTTGGAACTGAATCTGCGGCTGCTGTTTTTTACGTGTGATAAAATCACCATATGGTTCCTTGAATGGGTTACAAAGACATCTCTTAATTGATACGAATGAATATATAGACAAAGCTTTTTTGTAAATCGAGAAATACGCTCCCACGAACCGACGTACGCGTCATGCTTAACCTTTGTTTTGTCCTTTGTGTCGTTATCATTGATTTTAGCCATAGCTCTAGCGGTAACCTCGTCATCTGCTGATTTGTCGGCAAGCTACGCCTGTCTTCGTTTATCTCGCCGTCTGTAGCATTGTCACTGGCCTTGCCATTTTAATGCCAAAATAAGTTTCTGGATCAATACTGGCAACTAATCGTCGCGAATCACATAAAAGCACTCTGTTAGCTTATATGGTATGAGTTTTTTCTTGGTACGGTAACGCGATACGGCCAGATGAACAATGTATTAATTTTTTTCTGTTTCTTTATGCAAGTACAAAGTTTCTGTTACTTCATAGTGGGAAGGCGCGAGATAATTCATCATATTGCATCGGTACCATTGTCACAATAAACTGAGAACAAATATATGTCCCATCTTACCAACACGGACTGGCTTATGTATCCAAAGGTGATATTCGCTTTCATCATGCTGCTGTCAGGAACTATCTTGTCCATGGGCATCTCTTCATTTTACATCGGCTGCAGCAAAGCATATGTACTACATTCGGGTCATAAGTATTATGCGCATGCTGAGCGGTATGGTAATAGCGAGCCATCACTATAGAGCAATATAGAGTATACGGATACTTGAAACTATGTTTGGTACACATCCCTCGAAAAAAGAATGTATTGTCATGGAACACTGATGGAAAGTTGTTGCGGATGTCAAGAAGCTGATGAGGACAAGTTGAAAGTAACAGGGACACAGAATTGTGATTCTCCATAAGAGTGAAAGGCCATAATCCTAGCCATCAGACTACGGGGGACAAATTTTACCGGTAACAATGAGCTGAATAACTACCTGACCGATCTGGTGGCATCTGTGGCACAGGCGAATACAAAATGGAATAGGGAAAGAACCAAAAGCCGTAAAGAAGTAATTCTATATAGAACGCTTTTCAGCAACTAGCCAGCTCGTTACTATTATTATTATTGAGTGTATAGTCAGTTCGAGTATATGTGTTGTATACCGATAATACGTTTTAAGTAAGAGTGTTCTTCTGCGATCACATCGTTGACGTTAGAGATGTAAATTATGGATTTTGTAGAAGTCAATATGCTCCGAACGACACGGCCGTTGCAGTATTGTCCGTTGTCCGCCTTACGTAAAAAAAGAGCTGGTTAAATACGGCTATGACGTGTGCCTCTTTCAGCACAAAGCTATGATACACGTCCTTTGCTTTGCACCGTGAACTTTTCGTCAATCGTATATGAGACTTTTTGGTCACGAAGAGACGGACGATTGTGGTTGTTCTGGCTATCTCGCGTATAAAAACCTCGGCATGAACGAGTGACTGAACGCACTCTACGATCAGTTACTGAATACCATTACAGGTCTGATGCCTCACTACGCCGTAGAAATGTATATCACCTTGGCCATAGCAGGTACCTGGTAGTTTGCAGTATTCGATGAACATTTATGCAAGCTCTAATGGTGTGACTCGTACCGAAAGAAGTGCACAGATATCCCAAATTTTTGCGGGCGTTATTTCAGCCAGAAAGGCTTGCTCGACAACAATACAAAATGGGTCGCAAATCGTTTCGATCGCGCAAACAGAGATCAAAGGTATTGATTCGAAAAGTATGATTGAATCGCAGGGTTTCTCAATGAGTGAATCATAGCCACAGGGCGATGGATCTACCGATCCCAGAGGATCCAAGTCGTACCCGGAAACTGTCAAAGAGAATGCCAAGTTTAGAGAATACTACAAGGTTAGCATACGCGTGGACAAAAGACAAGGAGAAATGAAAAGGCTGACTGATCAAATGCAGTCTCAAAACATTTTATCTGACGAAGAGTTTGAAGAATTCTACAAAGCCTTACAAACTACGTTGCCGACAACATTTCGTATCACAGCAACCCAAGCGTAAGTTTCTATTGCGACACATAAAGGTAACATTGATTAACACGGGTTGGTGGATAGTAATGCGATTCAGCTGCGAGAGGTTGTTCAGAACGTACTGGTGCCTAGCATGCAAAGTATCGAAGTGGATGGAACAGTGTATGAACCGCCGACGCCCATTCCATTCTATCCCGATAATTATGGATGGCAAGTGAATGCCCCACGCAATGTTCTGCGTCGGTCACCCGAGTTTTCGCATTTCCAAAAGTTTATTGTGTCTGAAACGGAGGCGGTAAGGGGATCATTTTTCTGCTTCAATATAGCCAAATAGAACTGATCATCACTTCAAATGACAGGGTAATATCAGCAGACAAGAGGCGGTCAGTATGGTGCCACCATTGTTGATGGATATCAAGCCGCACATGTGGGTGTTGGACATGTGCGCTGCTCCTGGCTCCAAGACCGCGCAAATCATTGAAGCTGTTCATGCCAATGACTTGTTGAACGAACTTCCCAGTAAAAATCAGATAACCCCGCGTGCGTTATGTTTACAGCTAACTCGGTATTTTATTTTCACATAGCCGGTTTGGTGGTAGCCAATGATGCGGATTACAAGCGAAGTCATATGCTTGTTCACCAATCAAAGCGATTGCAATCACCGTGTTTCATAGCTACCAACCATTTTGGACAACAAATACCTACAGTCCATGTGGTAAGTTATTGTTTACATGCAAAAGCCGTGCGAAAGAGCTCACGGTTGCTTTTTGGTGATGATAGAAGGACGAGAACGGTAACAAAGTCGCGTGGCAATTCGATCGTGTTCTTTGTGATGTTCCTTGCAGGTAAGGTTGTTCGGGGACAATGTGACGTATTTTAATAATAACAATTGCGTAGTGGTGATGGCACGTTGCGAAAAAATGAAACAATCTGGAACGACTGGAGCTGCGGTCAGGCGTTAGGCTTGCATCGGTAATGTTTATTTGTTGTGGCATATTGTTGGGGGCTGACAAGCTGTCACCAGAACGCAGGTGCAAATTTTCCTACGCGGTGCTCAGCTGGCCAAGGTCGGTGGCCGCATCGTCTATTCTACCTGCTCCTTTAATCCCATCGAGAATGAGGCTGTTGTTGCCGAAGTGCTGCGTCTGACCGGAGGTAAGCAAGAGGACAAGTTTTATTTATTTACTAAGCAAGGTGCAGGTGCATTGGAGCTTAAGGACATGTCAAGTGCGTTACCGGAATTGAAGCGGAAGCCCGGTTTGACAACTTGGAAGGTAGATCAAGTAGATACAGGTTTCTTCTTTGTAGTTGCTTACCAACAGTAACCTAGGTGATGACAAAGGATGAAAAGTACATCAACTCGATTGATGATATCGAAGAACCGCGACAGCGAGCCAAGTTCCCTGAGTCTGCTTTCCCACCTGCAGATGCAGAATCATTGCATTTGGAACGCTGGTGAGATGACCCCCCCCCAACTATCACGCGGAATGGGCACTGAAAAAAAAGAGTTGAGATAGTTTGAGAATCTATCCTCACCAACAAAACACCGGAGGATTCTTTGTGGCTGTATTTGACAAGGTCAAGCCACTTACGGCAGCTGATCGCGTGCGTGAAGGTACGTTGGACGCGGACAAGGTTCAAGAGTCCGAAATCAAGGAAGAGGGGCTCGTGGAGGCTGTCGGAGAGGCCGCGGAATCACCCGCGGAAGAAACAACGAGTGAAACCCCTGGATCGAAGCGTCCCGCGGAAGAGCCAAAGGCTCAGCCCGTCAAAAAGATCAAGCAGGACGTGACACAGCCGAAAGAAGCTCCATTCCAGCTTATGGATCCTACGAACTCAGATGTCGACGAAGTCATGTAAGCGACGAAGATATATGTGGCTTTTCGAGAGGACGATGCGAGCTTAAATATCATCCAGGGAATACTATGGCATTGACCCGACGTTCCCACGCGATCAATATATTCTTCGATGCGAAGAAGAGGCCAAGAATCGTACAATTTACTTTTGCTCGAAATCTGTCAAAAAGGTTCTGGAATCCGAGGACTTTGAGCGGTTGCATGTCGTCAATACAGGTGTACGGCTGTTTGTTCGGCAGAACATGAACGATCATGCAGCTTTCCGGCTAACGGCAGACGGGTTGCCCCTGCTTGAACGAGTGATAGTGGATGATCGACGCAAGATTGAGATCTCCGACGAGGATCTGAAAACCCTGTTAACGGAATTGATGCCGAAAGTCGATAGGCTCACAGCAGCAACGCAGGAGAAACTACAAAAGCTAGGCAAGTCGATATGCGTGACCTCATGATTGGCGACAAAAGCCCGTTGACATCATGGTTAAATTAGATGTTGGCTCCTGCATCTTTATGATTGATGTCGCAAAGGCATTCAATAGGCCGTACGTTATCTATATTGCCACGCAACGAGATGATCTTATCAGTGTTACATAATAGGCTGGACCAAACATTGTCCATGTCGTTGCCGATCTGGAAGGGCAAGGCCTCGGTAAACTTGCTGATCAACAAGCAGGACAAAAAGTAATGCCGCCTGATTGACAAAGGATCGGAATGGAATGGCTAACATATTCGAACTTTAGGTCGCTTTGTCAGCGTATCTTTGGCGTTACACCGGCCGATGCTAACCCAGTTCATGATGATCAGTCAGCACGGGACCAAGAGGGGGGGAAGAGTGCGTAAACAATAAAGAGCGTATAAATTACAAAGCATTCAGGGCTGAACCGTCGGGCGGGGGGGGGGAAAGGATGGACAGCGCATAGTCTGTTTGCGGGCACGCCTCTGATTGGTTAGAGAATGACTTGCTGAACATGGTAGGGGGAGTACAAAAATACCCCATTTGGAAGGATCATGGTTATAATTTATCCTATTGGTCCATTTGCTTTCTGGAAGTTTTGCTTGTGTATTGGTTTCGTTATGCAGATTGACACACGCACACGAGCGAAAACCTATTTGCTGGCGCTATATATAAAGCCCCCATTTTTTGTCGCCTTTTTCTTTCCTTCGCTTCTCACCCTTTACTTCTTACACACATACAATGTCTGCACCCGAGTCCAACTACGGCGTACTGCTCAACAAGATAAACGATCTCCAGATTGTCGAACTGCCCGTCCCCACGCCAGAGCCCGGCCACGTTCAAGTCCAAGTCAAAGCTACCGGCATCTGCGGCTCCGACGTGCATCTGTGGAAGCATGGCGAAATCGGCATTTTCCCTGTGACCCGACCACAGTTGCTTGGCCACGAGAGCGCTGGCATCGTTACTGCCGTTGCTCCGGACGTTACTGACTTGAAAGTGGGTGATCGCGTCGCCATCGAAGCGTATGTACCCAGAAGTGAAAAAAAAATTTCGCAAGCAAACATAACTCATACTTCCAATATAGTGGCATCCCCTGCTCCAAATGCAACCAGTGCATGAGTGGCCGATACCATCTGTGCCCTACTGTTCTCTTCAAGTCGACGCCTCCTTACGATGGCTTGCTGGCCAAATACATTACCCATCCATCCCGCTGGTTGCACAAGATTCCCGACAACATCACATACGAACAAGGCGCATTGCTCGAGCCATTGTCTGTGGCTATTGCCGCCGTCGAACGTGTCGGCGCGTCGTTCGGTCGATCACTTTTGATCACCGGCTGTGGTCCCATTGGTCTCATGGTCCTTGCTGTTGCCAAGGCCATCGGTGTGAGCCCCATCATCATCACCGACGTTCAGCCTGGTCGACTGGAGTATGCCGAAAAGATGGGCGCCGACTACACATACCAAGTGAACCCCAAGCTCTCGGACGTTGACATTGCACGCGATATTCGAGCATTGACTCCAGAAAGCGAGGGTGTGGAGTATGCGTTGGAGTGCACCGGCATCGAGTCTTCGTTCCGTGCTGCCATCATGGCCACTCGCGACGCCGGCACTTGCTGCTTGGTTGGCGTCGGCAAGAACGACCAAACCTTGCCCGTCAACAACTTTGCCATGCGTGAGGTCGACATCCGTGGCTTGTTCCGTTATCATCACACTTATCCTCGTGCCATTTCATTGCTTGCCACGGGCAAACTCAACGTCGACCATTTGATCACGCACAAGTTCGACTTTATGGAAGCTGTCAAGGCCTTTGAAACTGCAGCGGATTACTCTACTGGCGCTATCAAGGTCCAGATCATCAACAACGATTAATGTTATTCTTTCCCATCCGCCTGCATTGCATTACCCACCCGCATACGTTTTCTCTTTTTCTCCCAGCACAACTATATATAATATACACTAGTAAAATCTCGTTGGGGGACTTTTCCCCCTCGCTTCTTGTTCATATCTCCAATTGTATTTCCCAACATGAACGCATGACAATAAATACTTCTATACCGTATTCATCGTGTGCGAAAGTAACCATGGCAGCGTCTTAAAGTCATTATATTGTGCATATGCGTGTTTGGAGATAGGATAGTAAAACAAGTGGTATATTATATGGTCGTAATATTATCGAGGAGCTGGTGATACACTGGATGCCGTCAACATTTCTTCAAAAGTCGGTGGCGTAGCAACCAACGTGCTTGACAACAAACCCTCTCCCGCACTACGCTGGTTGGATGATCTTGATGGTACAGACAATGCTTCTGGTTCCCTCGGTTGTGATCGATGGTTCTCTTCTTGATGCACCGTGTCGAAAGTTTGCAGCGGATGATGCTCATCCTCATCCTCTTCTTCCTCCACCGCTTCTTGAATTTCCTCGGGCACTTCGGGTGGTGCTGACGATGACAGACCCAGCGTCTCCAAGACGTCACTCACTTCGACGGCCACGCTAGCCTCGAGATCAGAATACGTCCGACAAATGGGACAGGAAAATCCCGGGTAATTCTGGAACAGGATCGGCCTCAGACATTTAAAGTGGAAAATGTGGGAGCAAGGGGCAATAAATAAGGCTTGGAAAGGAGCGATCGCGTACAGACAAATACAGCATTCTTGGATATCCGACTGGTTCACGACGGGCGACCCGCGCACAGTCGTGGGCATGGTGTGAGGCGACTTTTTCTCGTCATCGTGATCGTCCAGAAGCAGTGCGTGATTGGCCCGCAGATTGTTTGGATACGGTGCATGATCGACAACAACAACTTCATCCTCGTCATCTTCCTGGTGTCTCGATGTTGCTGAAGCCGCTGTGGGTGCCACGGCAGCTAGTAAATGGCTTCGCAGCTGTTGAAATGCTTGGCGACTGAAGGGGTGGGATACGGCTTGTTCTCGATTCACCTCCAATCGTATGCGCACTGCACGATACATGGGTTCAATTCCGCCTTGATAATCCACACCCAGCTGGATCAGATCGCCGTCCTTGATTTCCTGTGTCGAACTGCGGACGCCTGCTGGCGACAAGCGGGCTCGATTCACAAACGTACCACTTGATGATCCCACGTCCCGGATATAGATCTAAGATGCATCTCGTTGGTGTCAGATCCCATTGATCTCCTTTGCATCCAGTAACTGTCTATTACCTTGGAACTATCAGGCGGCACCCACAATTCTGCATGACTGCGGCTGACAACTTTGCTTTTGAACGAGAGTCGATCGGGAGCCACGTTGCGATCGCTATATCTTCCAATCTTTAAAACGACACCAGGTTGCAGTTCCCGATCAATAATGTCGAAAACAAAGCAGCGATTGCCGATGCCCACGTTGGGAATCAGTCGGATATGCGGCCCGTGCGTAGTGTCGTCATGGTCATGGTGCGATGACACTGACGATGACGACGATAATGGGGCCGATTCGAGTTGTCTCAGAGGAGCCGAGTTTTCTAAAGGCGAAGAATCGTTTAAGCGTGAAGTCGAGTGGGTTATTGCAGGCATGGGCGATGACGGAACAGAACTCGATTGTCGCCGGGCTCTTCGCAAACTTCGGAATCCGCGAGTCAATAAGGCTGGCGAGGAAGTGCCCGAATGCACGGGTGACGTTTGTGCCCGTGGTGGCGTGTTTGTGGAGAGACTACGAAAGCGTGGCATAGTGTGTGTGTGTTGTTTACCTATTTACATGCACACGAAAGTGGGGGAGAAAAAAGAACGAAGAGGGCTAAAAAGATGCCGACAAAAGGAAATTGGAGCGTATATAAAATGTAAAAACCTGCATTGAAAACCTAACCAATCAGAATCACAATGGTTTCCCTCGCTTTTTGAATGAAAAGGATGACCAAAACCCCCTTTTCTTTTTAATACAACTTTTAGGGATCATACGCTGATGGACTGTGTGGTTACACATACGGGGAAGCATTCTAGTCCAGACTGTATGACAAGGGAAGCAGTGTTTTGCTACTGCATGGGCGGGCCTGTCATGGCACTCGTATGCAAGGGGTGCAATGCTTTGCAGAAAAAAAATAAATAACAAGGCTGAGATTATGTGCTATGATCCTGGTGTTTTTACCTTGATCATAATAAAGCGGCACTTGCTTTTTCGGTCGCCATCACGTTTAAATGTCCAAAAAAGCCTGCTGTTTCCTCAAATAGCTGCATCCTTTTAGACGGTATACTATACTTCGATACATTATGCATCAAGAATACGTTTGCATTGCAGGACCCCAGTGGATTGCGGCCGTATACCAGAGAGAAGCTTATTCTTATCCTTTTCTTGCCTAATTCCGTTCGCTAATACGGAAACAAAAAGGCAAAATTAACTGGAAAAGCCAACATACTAGAAAGCAAAAGACATTTAGCGCGAAATGCAGGATGCCAATCCATATCCTTCTTATTTCTGCTTTGCTAACTTCACTGGGCTTGTACACCATCAATAACAACAAGCAGATTTGTTGATGCGTGTTTTTTTTCTATCGTGAAGCCAATATAAAGTCTCACATCACAAAAGGCCTTTCTCTCTTCTCTCCTCATCAAAGCAGACCCCCCCTTTTCTAAAAAACTTTTATCCCTTACATCATGTCCGAGAAACCGCCAACAGACACAGCATCTGCATCAAAGAAGCGCTGGATGTGGCGAGGCATTGCGCTTGCAGTTGCAGCCATCATCGTTGCAGTCATTGTAGCCGTCGTTGTCGTTGTCGTCCGACGGCAAAACCAAAGCCAGCAAGGCGATGGAGTAAGGCCGACAACCGGGACCGGTCAAGACGACAACGTCAGCATCAGCAAAGTAGGCGATTTGCGAGCATTGTCCAAATACGCCAACATCACATTAATGGCAACCATGCAAGACGATGCTTTTTATGGCGACAAGCATAAACGCTTGTTTGTGATTGGCGACATACATGGTTGTATCGACGAATTCACTGCATTGATCGAAAAGATACAATACAACTACGAGGCGGGTGATCGGATCATCCTCGCAGGCGATCTGGTGGTCCGTGGTCCCGATAGCGTAGGCGTGATTCGAAAGGCGAAGGAGATCAAGGCAATGTGTGTCCGCGGTAATCATGATGACAAGGTTGTCCGGTTGATGACGTATTCCAAATCCAATGATTCTGCTACTATTGGCAAAAAGGGTTATATCCCGGAAGGTCCAGTGTATGATCCACTGGAGGTCGACAATTACCATATGGATATAGTACGGTATGTTTTTATTCGACGTCATTGTAACTGAGGTCTTATTTTAATGCGTTGGGATTGCATATATAGAAACATGACGGAACTCGATTATGATTACTTGTCTAGCTGTCCCATGATATTGGCGATACCGGCATTAGACGCTCTTTTCGTACATGCAGGCTTTAATCCAGACAAGCCATTTGACGAGCAACAGCCATTCGCAGTCATGAACGTACGGACACTGGATGAAGACGGTAAAGCTACGAAATTAAAAGATGGCGAGGAATGGTCGGATATTTGGAACATGCAACAAGAAGCCAATAACTCGACATTTCCGTATCACAAAGTCTACTATGGTCATGCAGCTGGCCAAGGTCTGCAATTGAAAAACTATACATTTGGCGTTGACACAGGTTGTGTCTACGGCAGAAACCTGACCGCATTAGAAGTAAAGTCTGGCCAACTGACCCAAGTTCCATGTCAAGCCTACGCTGAGTAATATACCATTTAAATAACAACTCCCTCTGTAAAATAAAAAGTATAATTGCCCTGAAAGAGTATCTATTAGAAAAAAATGCCCGATTTCGTAATATAAAGAATTCCCCAAAATATTCTCCCAATCCCCTTCCTCTTGCTTTGCACTATTTGATGAAAAAGTTAATACCATGGTTCATCGCCGCCCTATTGGGTAATGTTTAATATAGTTTCTTTTTTTTCGTGCATTGCATATCCCTTTATATGTAATATTTTTATACTTAAGGTTAATGTATAGGGGCAACGTATGCACATCCTGTCACGTACAAAGTGGTCATTAGTCCTCCGAATGCAGAGTCCATAGTGGGAGTAGCGATTGGTCAAGACATTTATGGACTATCGCCGGATCCAAAAGTTCCCATGTTATACACGGGCACCGGTCCTTCATCACAGCCATACCGCTATGTAATTCTCGACAACACTACGCTTACTCATTACGAACGATTCGAGCGACCAGCAATTGAAAAGGCCAGCCAGACATATTATGAATTTTATGGACGTCCATGGAACAAACTAGCAATTCCATCTATTCCTCGGGTCTATGATTTCCATCCAAAGGGGATAGAATCAGTCGCACCAGTTGAAGACCCCTATGCAGCTGTTAACGATCCAGCTGCTTCTGATTTGTTTCAAGATGGAATTGTTGCCACAATCCATTTCAAGGCAGATGACAGTTTAGTTCAAGCCATGCATACGAAAAAGTTTGATAAGCTTTCTGCCAAAGTCACTGGTGACATGACATATATCAGGTAAAGAACGAGGGCTTTTTTACAAAAAAAAGACGACTCACTGTTTTTTCTCTTAGTTATAATGATGTGAAACAGTTCAGCAATGTAACTCTTAAAGTGGGTGGTCATTCAAGTCGAACTTGGGCCAAAGTACCATACAAGATCAAGATCCCGAAAAAATCCGCGCCAGAAGGTCTTTATCGTCGTTGGTCACTCAAGCTACGATCAGAATCTACAGATCCAACCATGATGCGTGAAAAACTGTATAACGACTTGCTGGAAGCTTCGGGTGTTATCGCCGCGCGTGGCGTCTATGCACGGTAATTTGTATTTTCTGCGTCTGCATATGGTGTTTACATATTCAGAATTTTGTAGGCTTTACATCAACAATATGCCGGTAGGCTTATACTATCTCGTTGATGATAGTTCTTCCTCGAGGCTAGTACCTTAGCATTGACTTTTTTAAACCGAAAATACTCATGGATATGAATGATACTTGTAGTTTTATGCGAGAAACGATGCACACAGGCGAGCCAAAAGCTAAGACGGGCCACATCATTCAAGGCGATGCAGGCAAAGGTGATTATCCAGCAAATCTTGCATATCTTGGCGAAAATCCCGATGCCTACGATATAATGGTGTACGATGTCAAATCAAGCAAAAATAAGAAACAGCACACCGCAGCCATGACCGAATTGATTGCCCTTTTGCGATTCTTGAAGACCTATGAACCATCCAATGGCGCTAATAACGCGAGTCTCGTGGAAGAGTGGCAATCCAAAGCGGATGTCATTAGTTATATCCGTCAACTAGCTGTCGAATGGGTTGCCGGCAATTGGGATGCCATCCAATACTCGGGTAACAATTTTGCAATGTACCAACACCCAAATACCAAACAATGGACATTTATCCCTGTGGACTTTGACTATTCCTTCGGCAACGGATTGGAAAGAGACCAGGATAATCTGATGAAGGGAGAATGGCCAAGATTCACGGACAATCGCAAGATCTTTTCATATCTATGGGAAAAATTGAAAAGCATTCCGTACTTTGTCCAAATATACGAAGATACAATCAAGAACATTGATGCACGAGCATCGAATCCGGACGTTTTGATTCCTCGCATCGACGGCTTAGCATACATGTTGCAGCGTGAGGTGCTATGGGATACTTCGTTGGAACGGATGACACGGGGTGTCACGCGACCTTGGCAGGCCAGTGAATATCTCCAACACATAGAGTCGGGCACGGAAATCAAGGACGAGTGGATCGGATTGAAACAATGGGTTTACGAAAAGAACAAGGCAATTGCAAATATGGAATCTCATGTCGGCGAACCTCACGAGGGCATTGATAATATGCCTGATGTTCCTGTAGGAAGAATGGCGGAACAGGACACTATTAATGAAATGATAGAGGAAGTCCAGTGATTCTTAATTGTTCTTTCCAGTAAGCATTCCAATATGTAATCAAATAAAGCAATCAAGTGAATAATCGCATGACTGAGGGTGCTGGTCCCATGTTACGGATAGGGGTTATAGCCCAAATGCGCGATGAATTCTCCGGCAGTATTGGAATACCAATAATATTTGTTGGCTGAATAGTTCGAGAAATAAATTGGCCCATTAATAGAAAATACGCACTTTATTACGTACACCATGGAGGTACGCAGGTACCGGCTGTTTATAACGGACGGCGATGCCTTACTGTTTTTTTTTCATTCGCTGGTGGCTCATTCTAGCGCTCCTCTATGTGCATGATAGATATAAGCCGTTTGTTTGCATAGCTAGAGCCACTTGATATCACGATACCGTCTAGATGTTTGTTACTTTTTGCATTGGAATGCTATGATGCAGCTTTTGGATGTCCATCTATCTTCTATGGGACTCGATATGGCCAGCATTATAATCGGAACATTACACATCCATACAAATGCTTTGAGATTAGATAGCGTCATTCATGTCGCAAAGTTTCATTAGACAAATGGCAAACCAGTTTTATTTTTCTCTGGCACCGTACATGAAACTCCATCGACCGCTTTCCTTCCTCCTATGCGACCAGCTATATCTTATGCACTCTTGCAGACATGCTCGTCTATGAATACGATAGGCTTATTAATGAAAATAAAGAGTCGTTGACGATGTTGCTCCATATTTGGATGGCTTGTTGGTGCTGTTGTAATATGAAAGCTGGGCAAGCGATGCATCATCACATGGTCAGCAGCACTCCGCTTTTCATGCAGCGATGGTTGCCCCCCTCTCTTCTTTCCTTGCACCATGAGCCACATGGCAACCCATTCGAACGATGACGACGACCATTTACCACAACCACAAAACTCCAATCACCATAGCACAGCACCATTCCGAGATAAGCTACTGACCAACTCGTCGTACCTTGCTGCGGAAATCCCACTCAAGTTGGGTCATTGGGTATCACACCTGTGGCAACAGCATTACTCGGCTGAACAAGGAGAGGAGGATTCCACACTATGGTTAATGGGACGCCGATACGACATGTCCAGCATGGCACAAATGCAAAAGGATTTGCTCCATGCTCAGTCCGAGACCATGTTTGATAATGACAACAGTGGCAGCGAAGAGTGCTGCGAAACACAAACGGACACACCCTCGTCTGCCGTTTCGATGATGTGGCCGCCGGCTTTTTATGACGACTTTACAACTCGCTTGTGGATGACTTATCGTCACAACTATCCGCCCATCCGTCCATCGACTTACAAAACGGATATCGGGTGGGGATGTATGCTTCGAAGTGGCCAGAGTTTGCTAGCCAACGCATTGTTGATACATTGTCTAGGAAGAGGTGACACTCGTTTTGATCGTCGCACCGTTTCATATATTGATATGGGCTATTAGACTGGCGACGGAACGGAAACGAAAAGAACGCGGTGTACCTCAAGGTAAGCGATTCTTTGTGTATGGTGGTTGGAAAAACTAAGTGGGTTTTAGATTATACAATGGTTCCTCGATGAGTTGTCCCCACGTGCTCCCTTTTCGATCCATCGCATTGCTTTATTGGGTAAACAGCTTGGAAAGAACATCGGTGAATGGTTCGGACCCAGCACCATCAGTCAAGTCATCCTGTAAGTCTGTTTGTGTTTCACAACAATAACAGTAGTATTTATGTCATTGTATTAAGCGCCTTGGTGTCTGATTTTCCCTCTGCAGAGCTTGCTGTATATATTGCAAGTGATGGCGTAGTATATCGCAACGCAGTCGAGGATGCTGCCACAGGTAAACGACCGCGCGGTGAGTTCAGCGGCTACCGATGTCGGAACGAAGAAGCGCGCGAGATATATGATCAGTATACACCTGAAGATGATGCACCGGCAAAAGATGACGACAAATTTCAGTCTATACTCATCCTTGTGGCCATCCGATTGGGTATCGATCACTTGCATCCGACATACTATCCGGCACTAAAAGCTTGCTTTGAGCTACCTTGGTTTGTTGGTATTGCAGGGTAAGTAACGCTTATTTCCTTTTCCCCTTCGATCGAGCTCACATACGGTATAGTGGCAGACCCAACTCATCACTGTACTTTTTGGGCATGCAAGGCAATGACTTGATCTATATGGATCCACATTTCTCGCGTCCGGCATTGGAGACAAAGCCTTTGAACGAATACGATCCAGAAAGTCTCGGAACGTACCACTGCACGATTCCTCGCAAAATTCATATTTCGCATTTGGATCCATCAATGTTACTTGGCTTTTATTGTCGGACAAGAGACGAGTTTGATGCATTCTGTGATCATATCACACAGGTAAGCAAATCCGCATTGGATTGGTTCTGAGCTAAATTTTTATCGGTAGATTGCAGCTGTTCATACTGCTATATTTACGATCGACCATTGTGCTCCGGAATATGATGAGGATGTGCGAAGTGAGAATGATTTCGGTATCGTCAGCGATGAAGAGGAGCAGGAGAGTGATCATAGTTTATAAATACCTTACATATATAATCGTGTGGAAAGAATTCTTTACCTATTGTTGTTCTAGAATAAGACTCGTTATCATTGTGATCAAGTGTTGCGGTGATGCTTTCATAGAAATGTACTCAATTTTTGAATCAATCATGTATGTCGTTTTGTAGGCATGGCATCACAGGCTCCTAGTTAAGGGTAAACCTTTTCTAGGATGACTTACGCGATTCAAAATCTCAGATCGGACGTTAGCTTAAATGGCTTGTGTACGTAGCCTTAGTACCGATATAACGCCAGTGATACATGTGACACTCTTGGCTCGTTTAAGCTTTTATTCGCGTTTGGAGCTGTTGCTTTTTTCTTCTTTTTTCAGTGATAACTGGCTATACTGAAACTTGACAAATCCTATGATATTAGAGGCTGTACCTTACGCACTATAGCTGATATGTTTCTTAAAGACGAAAATAGATGATTACGCTCTCTTCGTCATAATCTGTATCACGTGTGTTAGGAATATACATAATTTCGCGTGTCGTTTCCGAATTGGACAACGACCCGATGTCACTGTTCTTAGCTTTTTCTGCCAATCTGACGAGGCGGTCTGAGTGGCCAGCGGCATAGACGCCAAATCACCGCGGTTTTCGTCCGACATAGGGTATATCCCATGCCAGTCTGAGGCCAATGGTACGGCGAGTAAAGCATTGCATGTTATGCTACGCAAAATGGCGCCACGCTTATGAACTCAACAAGCTAACCTGGTGGTTAAGGCATTAAGAAGCCCCCGCCAAAGCTTGACGTGCTATGATCAAGCATTGTAGAGAAACATGGCGCTTATTTTGCAACCAACTTGGATCAGAAAAGTATATATTCTCGCCATCGGACATGTCAACTTTGTCGGATAACTATGCCGCCGTCATCAAAGCTCTAGACATAAGCGCAAAAACAAAATGAGCTATATAGCAATGCTCCCTTTCTAGATTACAAGGTCATAGTAACGAAATATCTCGATATAAATGGCATAGAACTCCAGAGTTTATAAAGATATTGGACGTAAGGAAAAGAACAAGAGTGAGTGGATATAAACATGCTACAAGATAAGGGGGTTGTTGGTATGAACGTATAGAAAGATTACTTTTTTGTTTGTGGAAAGTTGATTTCAGCCTGTGGTGATCCTTATATGTAGCTTTCAAAGTATCCATTTGCATGGCCTTCGTCAAAGCACTTTTTCCAATCCATCCTCTTGCGCATGTTCTTTCGATCTTCGATGAATTCGTCCACAATATCCATGTCCCGTTTACGAAATTCTCGCTCAATTGTCCGTAGGCGATCACGACTTTCGGTGCTTGCGTTTGCCCTTACGTTCAGCGGTAGATCCGGTGGTTCGAGCATTGAAGATGCTCCTTGGCTACCGTGTCGTTGATACTTCCTTATACAACACTCGCTATATAGTATGCCATCTGCAGCAGAGTCAAGAATTCGTTTTGATCCATCTCCATCCTCATTCCCAGGATCGATTATCTTTTCAAATTGCTTTTTGAGCTGTTTGAAAACTGAACCAAAGCGTCCGCCGTACACTCCTCATCCTGGATTTCATTTGCCACGGCACTTCTCGCAATACTGTACAACATCTGTACAGTCGGGTCATCTTTGTACTGAAGTGAAACCAGTGAGCATTCTTGCTTGGTGAGAACATATTGTAAAGCAACTCATGGGTGCATGGATGTCGTGTCGAGATGGTCACGTATCGTCGCTGCAGTCAGCACGAAAAGCTCTTTTGCCTAGAAATCGGATGGTAGCACATTTTATAACGTTCCGCGCGAGGCAAGTTGTTCATCGCCAGGTAGATCGCACCGCAAGAGTAACCACTGTCATAGGGTGCAAACCAATCAACATTGGTCGTCAACATCAAGGATCGAGGGTCGTCGACAAATGTTGCGTTGTTTCCGTCTTTGGTTGAGCGCCTCATGGCCCCATGGTGAACGTCTGTTCTGGTAACGCCCAAGTACGGATGCTGCCGCCACTCCAAGATCTTTTGCTCGAAGCCGTTGGGCATGAAGAGCTTCTGCAAGCTGTCAAACAGTGGATAGTACGCGAACTGTTTGACAGGTGTACGGGACGTGCGAAGTGAGTTGTTGGTCGATCCTTTGAACAGCTTTGTTGCATCTGTTTCTTTCCAAACTGCGAATCAAATAGTTCTCTATTTACTTGATTAAAAAGAGCAAGTTGCAGTCGCGGTGGCAGATTCGAAGATTGGATGACATGAAGAACAAGTAACATACAGCACGATCGGATCGGTTAACTCGTTGAATCCGATACGGCGACGCGTGGTGCGCATAGTACCTGGTATGTCGAATGCTGGCACTGGTACAGCGGCAAATAGCATCACAACGAAGCTGGTCAGAGTGGCAACGGTGCGTTCCGAGAGGTAGTGCAGTTGGAAGAGGGCAAGAACATGAGTGCAAAAAGTATTGACTGTGGAATAAGATCGGTTGACGGAGGACTTGGCTCAGGTACGTCTAAAGCATCTTTGTTAGTTTACTATTGCTCAAAGTATGTAGTGTGCGCTCTCAACAAACCTTCGTTATCACCGATCAATGCGGTCATCACCTAAGCCATCTCCATTGCGGGAGCAACCTCGGTCTCCTAATCTTCCGTTGGCCGCTCATGGAACAGTTCTTGCGGCAACGATGCTTCTCACACGCGTTTATATATCTTCTTGGCCTTTCACATATGGTGCGGGCCACCGAAATAACTGTCAACTGAACGCGTAATCGCTTTATTGGCAACATATTTTCTCCTCATGTCAAACTATCTTTCTTCGTGGCATTTCAGGCTGATTGCGCTTTGACAGGCCATGACACAATCCAGCACCGGATTTTGCGGAATAAGAAAACATTCGTGTCTGCGTGTACGCCCCGTTTAATCCTTTTCTTATCTACCCTTGCACCATGTCTACCTTCATTGACAATCCCATTCATCTTTTCCAAGAACATACCACTGGTGGACCTGCTCCTTTTGCACCTGAATGCCCCACCACGTTCGCATTAGCCTGGCCTGCCTTCCAAGCATGGAACCGTAGCCAGGAGAATGAATTCGTACTCAAGTTCATTGACAGAACTAGTGGTGAATACCGTAAAGAGGGTGCCAGAAACGACCAGTTTATTGCAAGGTATGGATCGCACGGTGTCCCTATTCCACGAAACGACCCTGTGCTAGTACTCCGGCCAAACAGGATGGGTTGCCCAAGGAAACTCTCGTTCAGGCTGGTACATATGGTATCATAAGCAAAATTATAGCACGTTATTGATCACATTGTAGGAATATCATTGCCATCGCTCCGGGGCACCTTCTACAGTACCTTCGCGCAACAGACATGGTCGTCTAGCATGTGGTTGCACTGCGAAAATCATCATTAAGACTGACGAAAAATACACCAGAGGTGGTCAACATCAAGTACCACTGGATACATCAAGGGCACCAGCCAAATAGCATCGCTGATATGCGCTCTGCTCCCATATCAAGGGAAACCAAAGAAATCATTGAGCAGTTGGTCGAGAGGGATCTCACCTGGACCACCATCAAGAATATGATCCGCCTAGACAAAGCGCGTCTTGGTGCTATTCTTTCCAGGGATTTCACCAATGTTCCACATGTCCTGCGCACCTCGTACCAAGAGGTGTATTATGCCATGACGAAGGTACTAAGCAAGAGGGCATATATTTCTCCAGAGTTTGACGGAAGTCTACATCTCTGAGGTTTCAAGATTCTCCAAGAAAACGGCCATTGGACATCCAAGAACTTGTCATCATATCAAGAAGGCATGTTTCTTTTTGCGTTCATGTCTGACTGGCAACTGACGGTAATTGACAGTGGTATAAATTGTTAACAACTATGGTGCAAATAGTTTAATATTATTGTATTTTACTAGGTGCTTAACCTCGACGGAAATATTATTAGCGATACCTGGTTAGCGATTTGCGGTAACCTGGTTAACGATTAGCGATAACTTGGCTTATTGTGAAATGACTCAGCAAGACCAAAGTTAAGAGCTTTATCCTTCGGATTAAACGCTCAATTTTGCAGATTACGAACTTTTACGATTCTCTTTGCCATTTAAACATCGCCCTGGATCCAGGTTTGATCTCTAAAGTCATGCTCAAGGATCCACGCGTCGTAGAACTGATCCTGACAACTTTTGTTGATGAGTTTCCCGATTTGTAAGTTGGTTCACCACTGTTGACTAACACATTTTGTACAGGAGAAACTACGCGCAACGCCTATATCACCATGGATTTTGATTGGGTAGATGTAAGTCGCGGAGACGTGTTGTACTCCCACCTTTCCTCCGGTTTTGCTTGAAGTACAGGATACGTTGGATACGCAATATCATCGCCGAATGATGACTTACTGCTGGAATACCCGGGACAAATACCAAGAAAAGCCCATCCCAGTAACATTATTTATACAAGCAATCCGGTCCGAATTCACAGGCAAGTGTTGTATCCACAACATGACCGGGGCTCATGCATCACTTGCCCTTGTTTGCTTATTGATTTTCTGATCTACAGCCACATCCTTGTTCTTGATATGCGTTCCTCATAATAACCTTGCGTATCCTAGTGAAACCCCACATAGCCCTAGTTACCACAGCGGTTAATGTGCCTTACAACCATGCCAACAAGTTTCAGTGTACCGAAAAAGCACCTTTTTTGCGTGTGCTACCGTCCGATTTCTGGGCAAAAGAACATTTCGTGCTGACTGCAGCGACGATACGTGACCATCTCGACACGACATCCATGCACCCATGAGTTGCTTTACAATATATTCTTACCAACCAAGAATGCTCACTGGTTTTACTTCAGTACAAAGATGATCCGACTGTACAGATGTTGTACAACATCACGAAAAATCCCATGGCAAATGAAATCCAGGATGAGGAGCGTACGGCGGACGCTTTGGTTGAGTTTTCAAACAGCTCAAAAAGCAATTTGAAAAGATAATCGATCCTGGGAATGAGGATGGAGATGGATCAAAACGAATTCTTGACTCTGCTGCAGATGGCATACTATATAGCGAGTGTTGTATAAGGAAGTATCAACGACACGGTAGCCAAGGAGCATCTTCAATGCTCGAACCACCGGATCTACCGCTGAACGTAAGGGCAAACGCAAGCACCGAAAGTCGTGATCGCCTACGGACAATTGAGCGAGAATTTCGTAAACGGGACATGGATATTGTGTACGAATTCATCAGAAATCGGAAGACGATGCGAAAGAGGATGAATTGGAAAAAGTGTTTTGACGAAGGCCGTGTAAATGGATATTTTGAAAACTGTAAGGATCACCACAGCCTGAAATAAACTTTTCACAAGCAGAACAAGTAGTCTTTCTATATGTTCATACTAACGACTCCCTTGTATCATATTTATATCCACTCACTTCTATTCGTTGTATCCATTATATTTATATCATCTGAAATTGAGAGAGAAATGGCTGCGGGGTGGGGGCAGGCTCATCACTGGATCCATCTTTGCTCGAATAATATATTGAAGCCTTCGGCCCACGGCCTCGGCGAAATACCTCATTATTCTTCGTTGGAAGGTTGATCCAGTGTTTGTACATTCAAAGCACACGAATGAGATCTTTCAGGTTCAAGGCGATCATTAACTACTTGAAGTGTAAGAGATAGTGAATTCATTGGTGAATTTTAACTTCGTCTCTTCCCTAATTTTCGGTACACATACCGAAGAATATTTTCGGTGCGGTTGGTACAGAAAGATATTTACATGAGGTTCAGGCACAGATACGTCTCGCTGTTGCGCTCACCTCAGGTGTATATGGAGTCTCCACAATCGTCGAATGTCCAGTGCAATTCGCAAGCCTGCTTCAAAGCACAATCCACGTTATGGACGCACGAGCAGTATCCCACAAACATAAGCTGCCCAAATGCACTGAAAGCGATAAGTTGCGGGAACACTGAAACAATCGAATGTACAATGCGCTTGATTTCATTTTTGTTTCGTTACCATGTTGCTTCTTCACATACGTATGCACTTCATACTTTATCCTTCCGCAGGTGTGCCTTCTACACTGATTATGTATCATAAGATGGCAGGAAACCAGTTGCATTACTATCAAGGGCAAACAGCTCTAGTTTAAGAATGTACGTAGCATTTTTATATAGTAGACTTTTGGTCTATGGTGATCTTTACTTAATAAACAACACAAATCTTATTTTTCCGTATCTCAATTTTATATACCCTCCTATATGTACACAGAGGAACAGCGTAAGGTAGGGGGCTATCTGCCCGTGGTTGACCATGAAGGGTGTAAATGGGTTCTCAGTATCCGAGGTGTCTCAATTTTTCACTATATCAAGTAGAAATGCCGAAAAATATTCCTGTTACATTTGTTACGAAGGGAACGCTTATACATCTATGGATAGTCTTGTATACCTCAGTCACTCCACTTTTACGCCATGCAAGGAAATGATTATTTGCTCCCATTTCTCACGCCCAGCGCCGAGGAGAAGGCTTCTTAAGCTTACTTATGACCAGATAAGTTTACGTATTAAAATGGCTATCATTGCGCGATACCGGAAAAGATCTCCGAGATATTCCATGTTGCTTGGATTCTATTGCCGGTCGAAAGAAGAATTTGATGCACTTGGTGACCATATCACACAGATAAACAAATCCGCATCCGGTGTAAGGTCTGAGCTCATTTTGTGTATGGTAAACAGCAGCTATTCATGCTGCAATATTTACTCTTCATTGATATTGTGCACCTGAAAAAGCTCACGAGATGTATTATTCGAAAAGGAATTCAGTGTACCACCATGAGGGGATCGTAGATAAAAAAAACACGATAATCAATTGCATCGAGCAAATCTGTATTGCCTGAATAGAGTAATATGCCCGTCATTGTGACCAAAAACGTTGCTGTCGCTGTACTAGATGGATCCAACAACAGCTTAATCTGACACACTTATCGCTTGCCTGCATACTCACTCGACTAATGATAGACCGGCGTGTGAAAGCCATGAGGATTTCGAAAGAGTGGTGGCAACATGGACCATGTATTTTGCAAGACGGTACCCAAGTCTAAAGGAACCAATGGAGTGAAAGAACGATTCATTTACGACAAGGTGTTTTTGACAAAGAAGGCTAGATCGTCGACCCAGAAAAAAGACCTTCTGAACCTTATCAAACAAAGAAAGAACCTGACACTTCAGAAAAAGACGATTGGGGCTAATTTTGATCCAATGGCAAGGGTAATCGTTGCATCAACTCGGAGTTGGGGGCAGCAGACAGGGCTACACAGCGCGCGGACCAACATTTATACACTTACCGTTTATCGACATGTCGTTGACAAAAGTGTTAGGTGAGATTCAGTCATTGTACGCCTCGAGCCAGCTCCCCATTCGAAATGAGGTGTGGTACATTTTGACGGTAATGACTTATGAAAAAACAACGATGGAACCGAGAAGCTGATTTGAGGTGATGTCAGGCTGTTGTCTTGAGTACCATGAATAAGGCTCAGGATATTCCTACCGTTTACAAAACCGTCGAGCAATCGGTTCCCGAGAAAGAAGATCAAGTTCAAGTCATGATGCGACTTCGCGAAGGCATATTTAAAACATTTGCCATTGTAGGCTACCCTCGTGTTATAAACTCTTTGGCTGCGTTGCAAGGAGCCGCGCCTAGCGAAATCCTTGCCAAACTACCGACACAACCTATCAGGTATATTTTTTTTATCGTCATGACAGTCGTTACCATGTTATTTAATATAGTAGAAATTACTAGATCGGAATCGTCATGGCAGGATATCGTACAGGAACGCGAACGTGGCAACCAGCTTTTTGACGCTATCTACGAACGCCACTCCAGTCGTGTTCGACAACATATGCACACAGCGTATCCAGACTTGGCGCAGACAGCTATTAACCAGCTCTATGGTCCGATTCTATCCGAGACCTCCATCATCAATGCCAAAGAGACGAGCTTAATCATGGTAGCGGGGTTGTTGGCTCAAGACGTACCTGCTCAGTTACGAGGACATCGTTACGGTGCACTTCACCAAGGTGCCACACAGCAAGATCTCACGCGTGTGGAAAAATTGGTCGATCTTTTGTCACGCTATTACGGTTCAGCATAGTGTTTTACCCCACACATCAAAACACCAATCATTGGGGGTGTAGGACGGGGCGCTAGAGTTACCCGCGCAAAACTTTACTTTGTGACACACCTATCATTACGTTCCTTTTTTTTATATAGAAGCTAGTATTTATTATTATATTTTTATTATACAAAAATAAAGAAAGGAAGGAACAACTATACAGATTAGAGTACAAAAGTAAAAAAAGAATTATATACATTTACACAAGAACGAAAAAGAAAGATTATGGCACTGTGACATGTCGACATCCCGACAGCCGAACGTGTGTGATCTTATGACCTGTTATTGCGTCCTTGACCAAGCCATCGTCCAAACCATCCCAATTCGAAACATCCAAATACTTCAAGTGTTTCAAACCTTTGACCAAGTGCAAGAAATTAGTTTGATCGATCTCGTGGGGGTCCTGCTTCTGCTGTTGGCGTCGTCGAGCACGATGACGACGGACGAGACTAGCACCTAATCGGGTCAATCCAATATTATGGCGTTCGAGTTGATCAATTAAATCGTTGAGTTGGCGTTCGGAGCGGCGTTGCTTGCGCGCAACCACGAGGTGTTCAAGCAAAGGACAATGCTGGACAATCGTATCAGTATCCAATGACGGCAAACGAGCGACATTGAGGTGGGTTAGCGTGGTTCCACAAGCTCGCATCAGTTCTCGTACTTCTGTCACACCTGTACAATCACTGACGTCTAGGGAACGCAAATGTGGCAGCGCCTGAGCGAGTCGTGTTACGGCTGGGCTCGTTACATGCTTCAGACCAGCTATACGGACCGTCTTCAGTTTTTGCTGAGTCTCGAGGTACGAGATGCCCATATCATCCACCAGAACGCATCGATTTAGGGAGATAAGTTCGAGACGGCGGCAGTGGCGGGTCAAGAAAAGCAAGCCCAGACTACTGACTCGCTTACAATTGTCGAGAACGAGCTCGTTGAGGTTCGGACAGGAACGCGCGATATGTGCCATCGAACAATCGGTCGTGTGCTGTGGCGGCATGGCAAGTTTGCGGATGGCTGTGCCATACTTTGCTAAATGGATCGGGAATGTATCCGAGCGATCACAGCAATAGTCACAAGGCGAGGAGGAGGAAGGAGAAATCACGAAAGGGGGGAAGCAGCAGACAGGACCGGTGAGTACCGGGGCTCTCCACAAGATGGGTGTCACGAGAGAATGCCAGCGATGGCTGACGACCGTACATTGGTAAAGGTCGCTCGGCGATCCAGCCATTTCAAATACGACCGTGAGGATTTCGTTGGGTAGCGCATCGATATAGTTGGGTCTTCGTCGTCGACTCCTCATTGCCGTGCGGCGCGTTGTCATGGTTCCCCTATTGTAGCGAGGTTGACGTGGGAACGGAGCGGTTGTTACGGGTCGTCCACGTCCCTCATCCAATCCAAGCTCGTAGACGGCTTGCAAGAAGGCCGCGCTGTTAGCGATAAGCACAGTGACGAAATCGATGAAGCTGAGCCAGAGCTCGATGATGGACCGGATCATTGTGGGGAAAAAAGGGGGAGGCGAGAAGGAGGAAGAAAAAAAAGAAAGGAAACAAAAACAGACTTTTTATAAAAAAAGAGGGAGATCCACAATCTTTTTATATACACTGTGTGCTATGTGCAACCCCAACTGTTTTTGTTTTTCTATCGGGCCCCTTTGTAAAAAGTTTTTGACACATTAATGCATGCTGCAGAGTAATTGTTTTTCTATTCTTCTAAAAAGCGTAAATTTCATATAATGCGTACGCCGAGTACTAAACAAACATGGCCTCATTCACCATACATTCTTTGTGAACATATGTGCTTGGCGTCAAATGTCGAAGTGGTGAGAAATCAGAAAATAAGATGGGAGACAGGTGCGTTACACGAATCGTTTTACGCCATCATCACCACCCCTATCATTGTTATGGACCTGGAGTACGATTGGTATGTGCATCTGTTGATCTTATTGTTTATCAGTCAGGGCCACAAGAAACGCGCGCAGTCTAACAATGCGTAATGACGATGACAATCTCTGCTAGTGCGACAAACTTTTTTTCGGAGTTCGGCTGCGAAAATGCGCGGGACCTCGTCTTCCGTCGTTCCGGTACCCCAGACTACGCTCTTTATATCGGAATGAGTCTGCCGCAACATGTCGCCAAAGAGCTCATTAACGCTACCAGTGAAGCTGACTTGAAGCAAATGGAGCAAGAGCAGACCGAGTGGTAAAAATTATGTCCAGTACTTAAATGAACAAAAGCACAATGAAATCAGCACCCCTTTCTCATCACCCCTAAATAACATTTACAAAAAGCCTTGCGATTTATCAATCGACGCATCAGCGACTAGAAGCATTTAACGAATTCAGCAAGGCACGTTATCAAAACATCAATAAGCACTTTGAGTCCCACACGGCCATGCTTAAGGGTATGAAACATGATCTAGATAGTGTGTTCGCCAAGCTTAGGTAACATAGCAACGTGCATAAAACAGCTCCATGCCAACCGAATTCCCATTTAAATATCCATAGAAAGATAAAGAGCAAGCTTGAGCAAAAATACCCAGAAGAAATGCGCCAAGCACAGGAAAGACACCCACCCGCTCCCATCGACGAAGATTAAAGATCCATAAGCCACTTAGATTTCCTGCATCTCGCGTTTTTTTTACTCAGTCTTCCTTTCTTGCTTCACCCCACAACTTATTCACAATGTCCCACGACAAGTATCAATCACCATTGACTTCGCGCTATGCCTCCAAGGAAATGGCCTACAACTTTTCGGAGGACAAGCGCTACTCGACTTGGCGCAAGCTCTGGTTGAACCTTGCCATTGCTGAACAGCGTCTGGGTTTGACAGATATCACTGACAAGGCTATTGAGGAAATGCGCGCCAACATTGACAACATTGACTATGCGGTTGCTGCTGCCGAAGAGAAGAAGCGTCGCCACGATGTCATGGCTCACGTCCACGCTTTCGGCCAAGTTGCTCCCTCTGCTGCTGGTATTATCCACTTGGGTGCCACTTCATGCTATGTTACAGGTAATTAAGAAAAATGTCAGCTGTTTGCATTATGCTGGAAGAAAAACTGATCATATTTTTTTTGGTCGAAAAAAACAGACAATGGTGATTTGATCATTCTTCGCGACGCCTACGACATTGTGATTAAGAAGCTCGCTCATGTCATTGATATTCTTACCGAATTCGCAAAGACTTACCGTGCTTTGCCCACTCTTGGCTTCACGCACTTCCAACCCGCTCAATTGGTGACCGTCGGCAAGCGTGCGACTTTGTGGATCCAGGAATTATTGTGGGACTTGCGTAACTTTGAACGTGCACGCAACGACTTGAAGCTTCGTGGTGTCAAGGGTACCACGGGTACCCAGGCTTCCTTCTTGACCTTGTTCGATGGCGATCACGATAAGGTTGAGGAGTTGGACCAATTGGTAACTGAATTGTCTGGTTTCTCTGAGGCCTACCCCGTTTGCGGTCAGACCTATGCTCGCAAGATCGACATCGACGTCTTGAACCCTCTTTCTGGCTTTGGTGCCACTGCTCACAAGATGGCCACCGATATCCGTCTGTTGGCCAACCTCAAGGAAATTGAAGAGCCTTTCGAAAAGGATCAGATCGGTAGCTCGGCTATGGCTTACAAGCGTAACCCCATGCGTTCAGAGCGTGTGTGCTCGCTCTCGCGTCACTTGATGGTCCTCGTCAATGATGCTTTGCAGACCTCCGCCGTTCAATGGCTCGAACGTACCCTCGATGATAGTGCTATCCGTCGTATTTCCTTGCCAGAAGCCTTCCTGACCACCGATATCCTGCTCACTCTGTTGCAGAACATCTGCGAAGGTATGGTCGTGTATCCCAAGGTCATTGAGCGCCGCATCAACCAGGAATTGCCCTTCATGGCCACCGAAAATGTCATCATGGCTATGGTCAAGAAGGGTGGTGATCGTCAAGAGTGTCACGAACAAATCCGTGTCTTGTCGCACCAAGCTGCCCACGTCGTTAAGATGGAGGGTGGTGAGAACGATCTGATTGAGCGTATCAAGAACACCGAGTATTTCAAGCCCATCTGGGATGATGTAAGTGTTACATGGTGAAATATTTGTGTGTAGCAACAGACCGCTAAGTGCTACACTAGCTTCCCAAATTGTTGGACCCCAAGACCTTCATTGGTCGCGCACCCGAGCAGGTTGATAGCTTTGTCAAGAAGCACGTCGAGCCTGCATTGGCACCCTATGCTGATGTCCTCAAGGAACGAACAAAGGCCGAATTGTCCGTCTAAGTCTCATGCCCCCACCCTCTTTTGTAAACCATCCAGCACTCCGTCTCTTTTTCCTCTGGCATATGAAAAAAATAACATTATTTTTTGTGTGAATATTACTCGAGACGCTTCGCTCTATACAGGACAATATAAGCCGTGTGCCAATCTCCTGTGTTCATCGTAAAAATAGCAGTGAGTACTCGATATGAAAACGGCGTGGTACAATTGAGTTACCTCCTCCGTCCAAACGTTCAACGTCTTGATCTTTGACGACCGAGACCTTGTCGTCATCGAACTTGTGCCATTCGTCTACATATCATGCAGTTAGCCATTGAACACGCGGACATGCGTTGCATGCCTACCCTCTGCCTTCTTGACCCATGCAATGTAGTGACCTATTTTAACAAAACACAATTAGAGTTTGCTCTCTATCGTGCCTAATAATAAACTGACCTGAATCAGCTGACCGACCCACATGGGTAAGCACTGCGCACAGTTCATACTGGCCCGTCGGGTTGCCTCCGACATCCTTGAGCAGCTCCGGATCCAAAAACTCTGACCATTCGACCTTATCCTCGGAAGTATCCATGTCTGATGTAGTGGATGAAGATGCCTCTTTGCCGGTTTCCAAATCAATCTTGCGTCGCTTTTCATCTCGTCGCTTGGCTTCCCGTCGATCGTCGATTTCCTTCAGCTTCAATTTGGCCTTGCTGTACTTGTTTTGCAACTCGGGCGTGCAAAGCTCGGTGGCGTCAAAGTTGAGTGGGAATTTGACTTTACGCAGGATTTTGGCTCGGATCCGTTGTTCCGGTTTCCAGAAAAATCGAATGAACTGGATGGGAAGATACTGTGGCAGTCGGCTGATGCGCGAAACACGTTCGTACTCGGCTGTACGGTCCAAAGTTGGCGAGTTCTTTTCGATTTTCTCGGAAAGCGACTGATTCAGCGTTGATAAGTAAATCCATTGCACTTGTTCCTTCTCTCTCCCCCAACAATTTGTACCTCTTTGATACCATTAACCATGTAGTTTGTGTCTGCATTCCATAAACGTAAGTTTTCCTTTTTCCTTTTAAAGGTGTAGCCTTTTTACCTTTGGTGATATGGCAGCTCAGCTTTGGGAACGGTTCCGACGTTACAACCTTTTCTTCCTCTGGAGCATCCAAGCACTTTAGCCTAATCCGTTATAATACTTAGTGCTCCCTAACCAGCTATAGACTTGCTGTCCGACTTACTCAGATTGCATCTCGCCGGTCATGTACTGTTCGATGAAATTGCGTCCGGTATCGCCTTGGGGCAACTTGGCCTTCAATACCGACACCAATTCGCTCCAACACTCTTCGGCATCCTGTTGCATAGGAACACCTCCTTGACCTGTCTGCGAGAATTGTGGGAACACTTGTTGAAGCATCTTTGATGTTTACATTAGATCCATTGTTGCTTGCTTTTTAAGGAATAAATGCGCCCTTTACCTGCCAGAACACCATTGGCGGAAATCCTTCGCCATTCCGGTTCAAATCCTTGAATAGGTTACGCAGACTGGCTGTCAGGTTGCCTCGGTTGTCCATGCTGGCAAGTCCACCTTCGTACCTAGTTTCAGGTGTTTAGCATAATGATCCCACTCTCTTTTGTATTCCCTATCGCTCTTACTTGTCCAACGCAGTTTGAAGTTCAGGCATGACGCGAAGACATTGCAGGGTCGAATTCTATGTAGAAACATGAGGCAGCTGCTTTCGATCGCCTTAAGTAGCCCTTTACTTACCATATAACAGGTATTGCCAAGATTCTCCAAGCCGGCTGGAATCTCGAGCTGGATCATAGTTTAGTTTCCGCGTTTCTTTGTTCTTCTGCAAGATCGAGCTTACCACTTCAGCCTTTTGAGCATCCGTCATGTCTTCCAAGAACTGCGTAGGCTTCTCCGGTGGCTTTGGAAGTTCACCCGCCGTGCCCATCATCATGAACGTATGGCCCTACATACATACCATCGTTTATGCCGCTGCTCCAACTTTTACACCTTGTCAACTTACGTTCTTGAGTCCCAGTTTGTTCAGATCTGTTGTGTCCTGCAAAGGAAGTATAAGCTTTACTGTACCATACACAAAAAGAGTAACACGATGCAATACCTTGAGCATGCCACCCTTAATCATGATCTTTTGACGCTCTGGTGGAACACCCGTTTGAGAGTAAATCTGACTCTTGAACAACTCAGGTCCCTCGTCCGTGTCTTGAGATTGTTAAGCAAGATCAGCAATCGTTTGCAGTTAAAACTAAAACTTACCAAGTTCAATGTTTTCAAACTTTTTTCCACTCCATTTAACGTTCACGTTGACTACTGGCATGGTTAAAAGAACTGTACGCGTCACGGTGGAGGCGTTGCTCCTGCGGCTCTTATATTTCAAATGCGTCACGTGTCCCTACTGCACGTGACCTCCGTTGGCATGAATAATTGACAGTTTACATATTTCGCTCTATAGGCAAGTAATGGGATACCTTCATAGGTCAATTGGAAGAAAATTCGGTATAAAACTATGTGTCGTTATGCTGTTACTTTATCCAATTCTATGTTTCGGATTCTTTGGTAATGCTCGATTTGCCGATTGGACGCAAGTGCTGCCACAGCGTGGCTGATGTTCGTTAGAAGGGTTATTAGCTTTACGTAGGATAATGTCAGACTAAATACATCTGTTCACTGTAACCAGGTGTTATGTATCACAAGATGTTCTTGAGCAAGGACATGCGTTAGATATTTGACTACATAAATGACGTATGGTTCTGAAGATTTGATTTGCTGCGCTTGCATAGGCGAATGCTCTTTTTCGACTTGACCATTACTGCTCCAACAGCAATGCGATAAAGCGGCGCATTTTACTTTTGGTTTCAAAGAAAACACATATGCGTACAAAATCTCAAAGAAGGTGCATGTTCGTATCCATCACAACAATGTTGTCCTTTACATAATCAGGAGCCATCACCGGCGAGATCAAGCTACTATCGTGGCATGTCTTTGGATCACAATTTGACGGGCATTCTCAAATAAACGCAGGACCGGTAATGGGTACCAGATTTATGGGTATGGGAACCTTGTAACTGACATGGGAACTCGGAATTAAATACTATAGCCAAATACTTGCGACCGATCGATGATCAATACCGTGACAGTTCGACAATGGTTGAGTAGAGTAACATATATTTAGCATCCATAAGGATTTAATGTCGCTATCTCTTTAAGATCAATTCACTTTGCTTATGAATTATATAGTACGTCCAATATTCCTTGTTAAACTGTTGTCATCAATCTTTTTGAATGATATTCTCAATCAATTCGTAACATTGCGAGGGCAATATAGCAATTTGTCCGTCATTGTGCATTTATTCTGTTCAAGCATGTACAATGGCATTGCATAGCCTTGGCTCTGCCCACTTCAAGTTTAAAGGGAGGGAAAAGTCGGAAAAAGGATACTTTTGATGTAAACGGTTCGACGGTTGATCATATGACGTTATAGTGTAACGTTTCCAGAATGAGGCTTTCCCTAGTCATTTACCCAAAACAGAAAACGGGATCTTGGTACATTACTAATTCGATCATGTGTGAAAAAGCAGTATATATAATCCTTTATCCAACCTATGCATAACGTGTCTTTACCTCCTCATGAAATCGAACGTAAGATTGTAACGCGTACAAAAAACATAGGCAATAGCTGACAGCGATGGTTGGGATCAGATACCCATACTCTATAGCACCTATAGCTCCAACGCCGCATGGCGTGTGCGGTTGATTCTTGCGTGGAAAAATATCGACCATGAGACTCGGCCAGTCAACTTAAAGAATAAAGAGCAGGTTAATATATGTACCACGGGCAAGGAATTATCGGTTACGTACTAATCGTCTATTTGAAACTACGTACAGCATCAGGAAGAATACTTTAATATCAACCCGAGCAAGAAGGTCCCAACATTTATCACCGCCGAAGGCAGAACCTTAACCCAAAGCTTAGCGATTGTCGAGTATATCGAAGAGGCATTTCCTGACCGGCCTTGTTTGCCAAAGGATCCATTGCAACGCGCGCTTGTACGTGAGATCTGTAACGAAATTGCGTGCGATATCCATCCAATCCAAAACTCAAGCTTGGCTGCGGAGGCCACTGGAAACGATACCGAAAAAGCTAGTGAATGGTCGCGTGTGCATATTGTTCGCGGATTAGATGCCCTCGAGGCCAAATTACGCCATACCAAACAAAATCATTTACCAGGCAAATACTGTGTTGGTGACAGTGTCACAATGGCGGATTTTTGTCTCGCTCCTCAGATATATGCTGCCAGACGCTACAAGGTGGATCTAACACCTTATCCAATTGTAATGTCCATTTATGACCAACTTGAAATTCTTCCAGAGTTTCAGCAAGCAGCAGCAGATAACCAGATTGATTATGAGGGATAAAAAAAATCAATAAAAAATTCTGGGTATAAGCAGGAGTTTTTCCGTTTCGCGCTTATTTATGGTTCCAGAGGCCCTAAGTCAAGTTTATGTATAAAATAATGGCACCAGTATTCGATTTTTTCAAAGTGAGCTATCTTTCCGGCACCGATACCTCTGTGACATCAGACTGTCCACTATGCCAAAGTCTCACACGAACCAAAACTCGCAACACAACGTCTCAATTATTCACTCTATCGTAAGTCAATTCTTCTTGCAAATCAGCATCAAATTCGCTACGTACTCACGAAATAAAAGTATACTTGACCAAGTTCTGGGTCTGGGTTTGCTCAACCCGTCTAATTTTGCAAACCAAGAGCCACGAAAAAATATCAACTACGCTTTCAATTACAAGATTGAACTATCAAGGACACTATGTTCGATAAAATTGCTCAATACGCACACCTTGGCAGGAAATGCATGAAAATCATCATCATAAGCTGGTATCACAAGCTGCCATATATATTGTATTTTGAGTAGAAAAGGTTATTTTTACTGGATATCGATCTGACAGCTAGCACCATAAATTGCACTTTTGTTTACCATGACTCATCCGAATTTTAGTCATATGAAAGCCAAAAAAAAAGTATTTATAGCCATGGTTTAAGTAACGCGGCGAGCTATATAGCTTCTTTCTTTTTACAATGCCAGCAAGTATAGGTCTTTTGGATCCATGCAATAAGGGAAAGCTACTAATAATAATACTCTTTTTTATAGCAAAAGCCAAACTTACACGGCTCACATCAATCTTCCTCTGTTTACCGTATACGCTTAATTCTTGCTTGGAAGGGTATTGACTATGACCGTTCTATTGTCAGAACAAAGAGTGAAGAGCAGGTATACCCCATCACATCAACATAGGATTCAGCTAATCGCACAATTACAGCGTACCGAAGAATATGCAAAAGTCAATCCTAGCAAGAAGGTTCCAACATTTGTTACTGCTGAGGGGCGCCGATTGACACAAACAATAGCAATCATGGAATATATTGAGGAAGCATATGCCAATCAAAGACCTTGCTTACCCAAGGATCCATTCGAACGAGCACTTGTACGCGAAATCTGCAACGAAATTACATGTGATATCCACCCACTCCAAAATATTGGTGTAGGACGAGATCTCTTTGGTAACGATAAGAAGAGATTCGACGAATGGGCCCGCGTACATATCGCTAAAGGATTTGATGGACTGGAGTCCAAGTTACGCGATACTAAAAGCCATCATTTGCCAGGAAAGTACTGTGTTGGTGACAATGTGACAATGGCCGACTTTTGTCTCGTGCCGCAGTTCCGTAACGCGATCTCCTATAAAGTGGACATCTCGCGTTATCCAACTATGCGGTCTATATATGATAGTCTTACAAAACTTCCAGAATTTCAGCAGGCAGCGCCTGAGAACCAACCCGACTATGAGCCATGATCCCCGTATATTACGGTGTGGCATGGGTTCCTGTTTATAGTTTACTCTTCACGACTGTAAATAACTAAAGTGTATCTATAGTTGTACGCATAAACTTAAAAAAAGATTATGGTGTTCTATACGGGAGCAAGTTCCATGCACGAAATTACAGCTTCAGTGTTTTTAACATAGGTACCCATGCATATTGAAATTTGCACTAGTGGCAGCCTAGCGTATTTTTTTAAGGTACGTACATCAACGCAAAATGTGTTGGCCATCGTGTTATCATATCAGTCATCATGGCTGCTATGTATGCGGTGACCTGTCAAGATGTTGTGATCACATCTAAATCTTATTACTAAAAATAGCAAAAGTCGTTACCCATTACGAATGGAAGCAATGCTCGCATGATCCCAGGATACTACACTCCAAGCTGTTATCCCTGACAAAAAAGAAGCAATCACGTGGTCTGTGTCATCTTTCCCCAGGCTAGCACTCTATTGTACCGCAGAAACAACTATTGTGGAAACAGATTACCAGATCACGGAGTTTATTGATTTGATCGAGCGTGTGAAGAAGAACATAAATAAAATAAACCCCCCCAATTCCCACAACATCTCTTTCACCTTTGAATCACTACTGTAACTAACGTAATTATCACCACTCACATGTATCCATGCCCATGTATTGATATATCTTTTAAAAGACATGAAACCTACACTCTACGGCTACTGCTCATCTTCTGCAACCTGGCGTTTGCGTGCAATGTTGGAATGGAAAAGAATCGAATATGAATACCACCCAATCAACATGGCGACGTTTGAGCATGTAAGATTTTTTAAACATAAAAAGCTCCTCAGCCAACGTTATTTGAACAGCGTGGAGAGGCCTTTCGCAAAATCAACCCGAGTATGAAACTTCCTGCATTTGTTACGACAGATGGCAAGGTTTTGACACAGAGTGTCGCAATTCTGGAATATATCGAGGAGGTGTATCCGGAACGACCGTGTCTTCCCAGTGATCCATTCCAGCGTGCGCATGTGCGCGAAATTTGCAATGAAATTGCTTGTGATATCCAACCACTCCAGAGTCCAGCATTGGCGGCCGAAATCCACGGGGATGATATGGAGAAACGAAATGAGTGGAGTCGTGATCGTATTGCGCGTGGATTCAAATCCTTGGAGGCAAAATTGAATGAGGCCAAGCGGAGCCACACCCCCGGAAAATATTGTGTGGGTGATAATGTCACAATGGCTGATTTCTTGCTAGTGCCCCAGGCACGCAATGCAAAACGGTTCTCAGTTGACATGACACCCTATCCGACGATTCAATCAATCAACGAGCTTCTTCTTACACTGCCGGAATTTATTGCTTCTGCACCAGAAAACCAACCTGACTATCCATCCCAAGCTTAATTAGCTGTTGTATTCTACCCGTGTGGATCAAATCAATAAAGTCAAACATTTTGAAAGGTAAAACACACAATTTTATACATTGGAGCGACGCAATCTATTGTATAGTGTTTGGTACAATAATTCACTTTTTTAAAACCCTTTGCTGCGGACGTATCTTTTTGCCTTCCGCAACTCATCCTTATGCTTCAAGTCATCCAACAGTCGGGCACGTTTGGCACCTGACGATGCCTTATAACGCAATCTATCTCCAAAATACTGCTTCTGTGCTACGCTCTATTAAGTAAAGGAGCTATAATGCGCCACAATAACGCAGCACAGATCACGGCTGTACTACGATAAAAATGTATAGATTTTGTCACATTGTATAAACGGAGAAAACAGGGGCTATGTGAGCTATATTAGCTCTACGATATATTCAGCGTTCTATGTTGCATTGAATACCTCGTACATACTCCTCTAGAGAGTAAGGATTATCAGAATACATTGACGTCATGAGATAGGGACCTGTGCGATCAAACAGAACCAGGTCTTCATGCCTTGTACTCATATAAGAATCTGAACGTTTGCCACTTGTCGCCCTCCTCCACAACCCTATGAGGACTTACAAAATTATTACGAAGGTGTATGGTATGTAGACATGTATATGACGGTGACGAAAGCACCGCTAGTGTAATTTTGGTGCCGGAGACACATACCGACTAATACGTCTAGCGTTTCTGTTATCTACAGTATCGTCAATCATATTCCAAGGAATCAAAAACTTGAAGACCCGGTGAAGACATGGCTGAAGCACCTCACAAATGCTATGACTGGCCATTGTAGTAATTCATCCAGTATCTGATACGTAAGAAAAGCTATGTACGACAATAGTGATTAGTTTGTGCTAGCATTAGCACTTTTTTGATAGCAACAAGTATATGATGTAGTTGCGGGAAATCTTTGTTTAGTCGGTGACTAGCATGCAACCTGTCCAAGCCAACTGCCTCCAGTCCCCAACAGCAACCGTCATACACGTCGCAGCGCCGTGCATCACTTGCTGCATTTGTATATGCCACAAGTAGAGCGGGTTGTTCCAGCAAAGCGATACTACATGAATTGTCGCGGAACCAAAAGCTTATTCCGTCTTCACCACCGTCAGTTGTGACATCATATGCGTCTGTCAAAACTACCATTGACGAGATAGGTAAGCGTTTTCACGAAAACAAGTTAAAGAGTGTATAAGCTGCTTAAAAAGAAGATTGAAAGTTTCATGCTTGAAAAAAAAAGTCATAATGACGAAAAAAAGCAGATCATATAAAGTCCCTTTTATTCTTTGTACTGTTTGCTCCACCTCAAGTCGGGTAGCGTGGCAAAAAAGATCAAGCAACTGTTGCGTCAGACGGCGAAGGCGGCGGTTTTAACGATGCCAAGGAAGCTCAGGGTCGCTGGTCGGGTTGGCTCTGAGGAGATGTCTAAATAGTTCCTGTAGTTGCATAAAGCATCTTTTGCTACATATAAAATGCCTAAAATACTCTAAAGTGCTATCTACGTATCCTTCAGTAAAACCTCATTAAAAACACTTTAGAAATAGTGTAGAAGTTGTGGGTGAGAGTACATTGCTTCGCTCATGCTGCCTTTGGATTATATTATTTCCTTGATGTGTGAGTCAGCCCTAAAAAGGGGTCAGTAAGAGGAGCAAGCTATAGACCACTATGTGCGCACAGTCATTGCAGAAGTCAGAAGAAATGTCTCTTTCAAAATACGGCTCATCCAAGCAGTACTTTTCGCAATGAATTGAGCACTTGTGATCTAGCTAAGCGAATCAGGGGGAGTAGTGCGCCGTGCCGACTCGACTATGCTCAAAGAAAGAAAGGAAGCACATTCCGTATATATATATCTGCTTTCTAGCTGGTTGTTGTAAGGTCGACGTTAATCCGTACTTTGAATAACAATGCTCCCTGCTGACTTGCTTGTTCGAGGCGATACACTTCGATTTTTCCCTTTTTGATTCGGACATTCCCTATTCATGTATCTTGGCTGTAAGGTATTTGGTTACTCACTTTTCTGTATCAACAATTCTGCTGCTGGTATCCGCTACTGAACATGCGAAGGCGTCCAACAAGAACTGGAAAGCAAGACCTACCGCCTTGTTTGGTGTATGACGTGTGCAAAAGGTATTTTATTTATGAATGCTTGTATACAAAGTTTTTTACTCGGTGGTTTCCTGCTTTTGGATTTTGGTCGCCGGCGCATCCTCTTGACCATCCTCCGTTCGTGCGCGCTTGAGACTCTCGATTTCCTTGTTCAATTTGGTAATTCTGTTTGCATCCAACGACGACCTGACTTTGGCACGAGCCTGCTCGGTTTCAAGAGCCGTTTTCTCCTCCAAGCAAGTCTTGAGCTGTTCCTGTGCCTTGCTGTTTTCCGCCTTTTCTCGACTCAATTGTTCTTCAAGGTCCTTGAGTTTCGCTTCACACTGCTTATGTTCCTCGATAATCTTGGCCTTTTCGGCAATGATTTGTCGGGACTTGGCAAGCAGGCTTTGGTGTTTTTTCTATACCCAGGAACCGATTAGCTTTCACTCTACCTTTTGGCAAGTGTCAGATTTACCGAAAGCTCCTGGTGCGCAGTTATTCTCTGCTTCAAAGAGGCTTCGATCTTTTCTTTTTCCTCATTCAGCTCCTTGATCTTTGCCTCTAGCGTCTTCTTTTCTTCATCGACCTTGGCCTATTTGCCGCTGGTGAGTAACCTTTTGTCTTGGAATATATACGGAAACTTACATTATTGCTTGCGCTGTCTGGTGTTGCTCCACCTTCAGCCTTTGCCTTCTCTTGTAACTTTTCCTGCGCCTGCTCCCACCGTTTCTTGAAGATCGCAGCTGCGTTCTGGAGTTTGGGCACCTATATCGACCCTCTTTCAGCCGCATGCCCTCTCCAATAGCTGTATAACTTACCCGCTGTTTCAGATCCTCAAGTTCCTTTTCAATCGTTGATTTTTGCTCCTCGATCTCCTTGATCTTGGTATCAGAGTCAGTTTTAGTCGTATCGATCTTTTCCAGTTGCGCCTTCAATGCATCGCGCTCCTGCTTGACGCTCTCGACTTCGGCAGGATCAAGTTTCTATGACAACCGTATGTTACGACACACTGTGAACAAAAACACAGTGCAACCTACATTGTACTTGGACATGATCTGAGCAGTCCGCGTGCTCCACTCTTGCTTGCTCTTTTCGAGCGACGCAATCGTTTCCGTTTGAGCCTTGAGCTTGGACTCCAGAGTAAACACCTTGTCTAGATTTTCAACAGAAATCAATAACCCAAGCCTTTTGGTTGGAAAAAACCAGGTCACTTACTGGATAGAGGTTGGATCGCGTCCTTGCTTTCGGATGCCTCCTTTTCGGAAGTAGCAAGCCTGGTACGCAAATCAGAGATACTTGCTCGCAACTGAGCGTTGTTTTCCTTGTACACCACAGCTTCGTTCTTGGCTTCTTGTTGCGCAACAGCATACTTTTTCTCCATCTCTTCGTTCTGGCTCTGTATGCTCTTGATTTGAGCTTGCAAGCTGGCTATTTGCTTTTGAGAGAATCCGAGATCGTTTCGCAGCTTATCGGCTTGGAGAACGGCAACCTTGTATTGTTGCTGCAGGATTTCGTTCTTTTGACCAAGTTGGATGGCCATCTCCTTGAGCTGTTCATCGGACTTGCTGGAGACGTCGGCAGGTGCATTCGATGGAAGATTGTCGATAAGCTCGGCGAAACGCTTGTTGGAGTTCTCCAATCTATCATGCATCCATCAGCTTACTGGTCAATCCAGAACAATAAATCAAAACTTACTCTGCCTTCATTCTGTTCTCAGCTGCCTCCCACTGCTCCTTCTGCTTGGTCCAGGACTCCTCGCTCGTCTGCAACTGCGTTTGAAGAGTGGATAATTCAGCCTTGGCTGACGCATACTCTTCGTTCAAACGTGCTGATTCTTCCTGCAAACTCTTGATCTTTTCAGCATCGCCCGAATGTGAATTGATCTCCTGATCAAGCTTCTCCTTGCACTCATTGATGAGTTCGGTTTGCGTTTCGATCTGCTGACGCAAACGAGCAGCCTCCTCTTCGTACTCCTTGACACGTTGCTGCAATCCATCCTTTTCGGCATCCAAGGCACTCTTTGCTGCGTTCCATTGCTGTTCAGCTTCAACGCGTTCGAGTTTCAGTCGCTGGATATCATCTGTGGCTGTTTGGGCGGCCTTGATCATGCTATCGCGATCCGACAAATCTTGATGCACCTTGGCGAGTTTGGTTTGCATGTCAGCAGTGAAGGCATCATGCTCCTTCTCCAATTCGGCCGCTGCTTGTCGCTGCTTATCGAGCTGGTCCTGATAGTCCGTGATTTGGATACGCAGCTTGTCGACTTCCATGTTTGCAGCCGCCAATTCGGTATAACGCGTTTCGAACGTGACATCCTGCTGCTCTTCCTGCTTGTCTTCCTCTTCTTTCTTTTCCAACAGCGCCAATTTGGTCTCCAAACCAATCCGCTGTTCCTTGGCGGCGGAAAGTTCCTTTTGAAGTTCGAGTTGCTTGGCAGTGAGACTCTCCAGCTCTTGATGGACTTCGGCATACTTGTTCTTCCAATGGTCTTGTTCCAGTCCTTGACTGTCGCCAATGCTCTGTTGCGCATTTTCGAGTTTGAGCCGCAGATCCTGCAGTTCGCGATCCTGTGCCTCGATTTGCGTCTTTAAAAAGTCGATACCCTCGGCTTGAGAGTTGCCTGCGGTGTGGGTTGTCATGCTTTTGATCAGACTGGCAAGTTGCGCACATTGCGACGACAGGGATTCGTTTTCTTGCAGGGCGTTCTTGTGCAAAGTATCGCTGAAATCAAGTTGAGCTCGCAAAGTGGCGTTTTCGGTGCGCAACGTGGTTTCCTTCTCGCGGGATAAGATGATGTCTTGGTTACGTTGGGCAAACCTCTGTTCGTTGTTGGCCAACAGTTGTTCCAACTCAATGTTGCGTGTGCGCAGTTCCTTGATTTCGGTTGCGCGCGTTGCCTGGACAGCGAGCAAGCTTTGACACTCCCGTCGCAAGTTTTCAATCTCGGCTTCGGTGGTCTTGAGCTGCGAATTGGATGCTGACACTGCCGATTGCGCTTCCTGCAGTTCGTTTTGGAGTTGCTGCATATCTTGTTGCATCGCGTATCGGTAAGCCTCGTCTTCATCCTCGCCTCGGTCGGTGGCTGGTTGGGTGGTATCGGGGACGCTGGCTTGTTGTGTCGATTGTTCATCGGGAAGACCGAGCTTGTACATGTCGCGTTGCTTGATGGCAGTCGAGAGTCTATTACAGAAATGTCTAAGCACAATGATATCGCCAAAGATGGTTAGTGTACCTTCGTTCGAGCGAGGAGACCGAGTGGTTGAGGTCAGTGATTGTCTCTTGTGCTTGACGAATCGCTTGGGTATACTTTTCTTCTACATCGTGACCGTCTCTACGCAACTGTTCTGCTTCAGTTGACTTTTCTTTGAGCTCGTCATTGAGCTTGCGAATGCGCTGAAGCAACGTTTGGTTCTGTTCCTGCAGCTCGGCCACGTTCTTAAAGACAAGATCCTCATGACTGAATTCGGGTGGCAAGCTTGCGTACTTTAAGATATCACTGGACGATTGGACTTCGGGGGGAAGAACCTCATTTCGGCGTTCGACGTCGCGGATAATGTATCGAAGCTGATAAGCGGTATCATGAAGCGATTGCTGGAGTCCGTTGTTCTGTCGCTCAAGCTCGTGAATCTTGCTATTGAGACCATTGACGATCTTATCATTCTCGCTCTGGGCGGCCTCGGACTGGCGAGCACGTTCGCGAACAGCCTCGGTATCCGCCTGCACACGAGCCAGCTCAGTTTCCATACGATGATACCGTTGTTCCCTATCTCTCTGCTGCCGCATCAACTTTTCGATATTGCCTCGCATGTTTTCGCATTGCGTCACCGCCTTGACATGCGCGTCTCGCAATTCAAAGTAATCCTCGTAAATGTATTCCCACTTCTTTCCGCCCTTCTCGTATTCCCGCATGAGTTGAATGAGATTGCTGTGCTTGCCTTCCGATACCACCGGGCCGTCGTTTCGTACCATGCTGAGACGATCCTGACACTCGACCAGCTTTTGTTGCAGATCATCGTTTTCTTTTCGCAGCTGCTCTTCGATGCTTTTGGCGTCTTGTCGAGCACGCGCTTCGGCTGCGATGGCATTGTCGAGCTGCGTTTCGCTGTCTTTCCGCTGCTTTTCGTAAATGGCAATCAAATCTTCATGTGCCTTGGATGCTCCCATCTGACTCAGCTCCAGTTCGTCGCATCGCAGCTGAAGCGCCTTTTTCTCGGCCTTGAGCACGTCAATTTCTGTACGACCTTTGGTTACTTCCAGTCGCAGATCACTGTTTTTTTGTGTCAAGTCGTCTCGTTCTTGCGACAGTGCTGAGCTTTCGGAAATGTGTTGGTGGTATTCCTTTTGCTGCGCGATTGTGAGTTTTGTTTGTTATTTGATTGTTCCTCTTTATTTTACCTTGAGCTCCTTTAACAGGTTCCGTTCGTTTTCCATCTCGAGCAGTTGCCGTCGATAATCCGATTCTTTTTGCTTGAGGTCGTTGAGGCGAGCTTCCAGTTGTTCCATTTGAAGCTATCCACCGTTGCTTAGCAAAAAATGACGCAACGGACGGCACCATAGTTACCTTGTGGGATGTCTCGCTGCTGGTAACGCCTTGATTCTTGATTGTCAAATCGATGTTTTCTGCAGTAAGAGAGTTGACCTTGCCCTTCAAGGTAGCAACCTCGCCTATAATAAACATAGATTAGCTGCCGTTTCAAGCGGGCGTTCCTTTGGTTCAACATGCTTTTGTATGTCAAGAGATCCATGCGCAACGACGCGATCAAATCGTTGACTTGTCGTTCGCTGCTGCTGTATTCTTCAATAATGACATCACCTATGCGTGACAATATCAGTCTCCCCGCCGTGTTTTTTACACGGAAAGCGTTCGAATAGAATGCTTACGTTTTGGCTCGGGTTCATTTTGTTGTTCAACGGTGTCTTTGGCAGTAACAGCCGAATCAACTTCAGGCTCGACCGTGCTCTCTTGGGCAGATTCCTCGACCGTCTCCTGCGGAGGTTCTGCTGGCGTCTCCAGCGCAGCTATACAGAGCCTTCGTTTCAGCGTTATTCAAAAGTGATTGTGGGGCGATTCTTACGTTCAGCTGGCGGCGATGAGCTCATGAGACAGCGAGTGGAGTAAAATAAAGGCCACTTATGCACTTGGGCGACGGACACTTATCTCCAGCACATCGGAACGAGCAGTCACGCCCATACGGTACATTTTGACACAAAAAGTGCACAGCGTTTGCAGGTTCAGTAGCTGGTGTGCCTGATTCATTTTTCCATGCTCAAGAAGCATTTCGATCAGCAACTGCCACTCGACATGGTGTCCAACAACCAAGTGTTTGACCCCAACGAGCCTGCCACCTCCAGCGCGGTTTCACAGAGCGGTAGTAACGATACCAGTGACACCGTTATCGACAACAGTGTTATCTCTCCTCAAACCAATCTCGGGCAACAGGATATGCTTACTGGTGAAATGGCACTGCCACAACAAGGCCCCACCGATTCCCCCGTGGCCACATTGCATGCCAGCAATGCTCTCCAGGTATAGTTTTTTTTTATTTGGATCATATGGAAATATTACCTGATTAACGTTTGATAAAGTCTTCGTCCATGGCATTGATGGACAGCGTATTGATTGGCCAGCAGCCGCATAGCAATCATAGTACTCCTTTGCCGTCGCCACTCTATCAGCAGCAGTTTCAGCAACAGTCAAATCATCAGCAGCTGATCCAGGAAATGATAAATAGCTCGCCCAGCGTTGAGCATCCTCCATCACTCTCGGCGGCTCCGTTGCAACTTGCTGCGCAACCCATGGAACAGCAGATGCATATGCTGGCGACCGACCCGTTGACCAACAATGGTGCCATGCCATCATCGACGGTGACACAAGCGCCTGACATGCTCATGCTTCCACAACAACAAACATCCGCCAAACATCGACTGGACGACAACATGCCGACGGTGAGAAAAAAGGCGCGTCGCCACACCATGTCGAGTCCATTCCCGTCGCACCTGACGATCCCCGCCACGATGAAGGGGATTACATTTGACATCCCACACACGGCTGCCGTACTGCTGGACGAGCATCGAATGAGCTTCGATCATCATTTCAGCAACAGCAACGCGTCAACTCCAGTCGGTACCGAGTCCCCGATGACTCCATCTGTGTTTTCTCCTGATGATCCACATAAACCTGTATCCATGAAACGCTTCATCAAAGAGCAGCAGCGCCAGGCGCTTGGCCCCATCGCCCTTCCGCCACCGCCCACCCCTGCAGAACTCGGCTTGAAACTCCAGTCTGCGCCCCTTCGTCGCGTTACATCGTCAAAGAAATATGAATCCATGTCTCGCGATGAGCTTATTGCGCGGCTCGTCGAGTTGGAGCAGGAAAAGCGCGCAGGATCATTGCAGAACAGCCCTCAGGTCAAGGAGGAGGATGGACCGCCCACGTTTTCATCGTCCTCGTCGTCTACGGCAGTCGCGCATACCAATGGACAGCATAATACGGGGGAGCCGAGCGATCAAACGGCGGAAGAGGCACCTGCATGTCCGAGCGTGGATGAAAAGGAGCCAGCGGGAGAACCAGCAAAGGTAGAGTTCCAGTGCTTGTGGAAGGAATGCGGCAACAAGTTCGAGGCATTGCAAGAACTCATCGATCACATTGCCGACACGCACGTTGGCAGCGGCAAGGTAAATAATATATATGAACAGCAGTGCATGATACGGATGGATTAATACAAGGATGTATGTATGTGTGCAGCCGACATACAGCTGCGAATGGGAAGGGTGTCCACGCAACCAAAAGCCATTCACGAAGCGACACAAAATGTACAACCACCTGCGAACACACACGGGCGAGCGGCCATTCGTATGCACAAAATCTGGCTGCGAAAAGCGATTCTCGCGGCCCGACTCGTTGACCACGCACATCAAAACGCACTCGAACGTGCGGCCGTTCATTTGCGCAGCCAAGGGATGTGGCAAGGCGTACTACCATGCGCGGTCGCTCAAAAAGCATGAAAAAACGCACGATCTATCCACAGCAACGACACCAAACGAACCCGTCTCGGTCCCGGCAGCGTTCCCCAACTATAGCATCGCTGGTCCGATGCCGGTAGATTACAACCAAGTCCCTCTCCACCCCCCACCCCCACATCCTCATCAGCATTCGCATCCCACTTCTCCGCATCCTACAACATTTGTATCTAATCAATTCCATGTGCCGATGCCAGCTCCATCGACGACGCTGCCGTATACCCCATCCACTATCGAACAACCGCAGGGAGGTCAGCTTCATCCGAACGATAGCAATAACACCGGAGCCTTCTAAGCTCCTTGTCTTTTTTCCCCTTTCTTCCGTTTTCTGTATAAAGTACTTTGCGCTGTTCTTCTTTTTTTTCTTTTAAAAATCCAACAAGAGTTGATTCAATGTTTGTTCAAAGTGCTCTGCATCGATGTGTTGGTCGTCTTCCGTCACCGTGTCTGCTGCTCGGTGCACGGCCTCTGTATATCGCGCTTTAGTTCTTTTTTTTTTGTTCTCGGAGCCTAGCAACCGCAAAACTTGCCCGTTACAAACAGTCTCAAAAACTCGCACGCCAAGAGTTGCGCTTCTTTGTTGGCTTTTGGATCGTCAATTCAGCATGATCGCGTTTGCTTCTCTTCCATACTCTACCGCGTGTGTTCGATTCCTTCCACGACTGTTTGAAAATGGCATTGATCGTTTCCTAAGCAACGAGAAAACATTAGCATTGTGCATGGGGTGACAGCTTTGAGCGGTCGTAACTGGTTTGAATGTTTCGCGATCCTCGTCGGCCATAGTGCTGAAAGTCTAAAAAGAGAAAAAGTGAAACTGATTGTTCTCTCGAAAAAAAATTGCATCTGGCACGTGATGTTTCTCAATAATGTGTTCCGTAGTCATCACAACCATCATTCGCGAAGTTTTTTCATCCTTATACGATACGCGATAGCGTATTTACAAGGAGATGCTTTATCCAACAAGGAATTGCTTGGAGTTTCATGCGAGGTGAGGCCTGTCAGCAACATACAATACATTGCGTATTTCGTACTCTTTGGATAGTCCAAGTTGACCTCTTCGCTGGAATACCCATAGATTTCAGCATGCTCTTGTCGCGATAAACGAGATGCCTTATGAGCTCGATCATCATCATACTTCACAAAGAAAGAATTCAGTCTATATTTGGTAACCACATTTTTGTGTTTTTGCAATGACGCCGTAACTTGGATATGCCCCATGATGGAAACCGAAGGAGGGCGCACTTTGTGATCAGAAAGAGATGTTGTAAAGGAGTGGGCCACCCGTTCTTTTTGGAAAGTCATATACCTTTTTGGGAGCGCTCACAGGGCGCCACTTAGATACAGAAATGGTTTAGTTCTGTTTGCCAGAGATATAAAAAGACAAGGGAAATTGACACCACGACAATCTGCAGCTTTTTTTTACACTCTGCGATATTATGGGTATCAACTTTCCAGCACTCGATGATCTACAGCCTGATACAAATGAAACCTGGGATGCACCGGTATTATCACCTTCAGCACAGCGAGACTCCTTATCCTTGAGCAACATTGCCGTTGAAGCGATGATGTTAGAGAAGTTCACTTTATTGTAAGCAATGACTGATCGATTGTTACGCTATCAGCAGAAGCGGTCCATATGTACCATCGAGTCGAAATACCCTAGGAAGCATAGTGCAAGGTATGTACGCCCAACCATATTATACAACGAGAATAGCTAACAATCGGCGCATGATGCAGAAATTGAACAAAATCCAAGCTCGCTTGTGATACATTTACCATTTAGCGAGTTGGAAGTGCTGCAGGTTGGGTCAGAAACAGAAACCTCCCAGGGTGCACGAAACAGGATGGGAGTTCAGCTCACTGGTATATCGGATGGTAAACCTCTCGTTATGAATGTCTGATTTGAATATTACCTCAACATTATGCTAACGCTTTGCTTCTTTACCGGCAGAACTCGAGTCTGGTCTACCAGCATGGAGTCCACCAGTTATCAACGAAAACCTTTCAAAGCAGCAGCAAGGCGGCCGGAAGAAGAGAAAGCTTAATACAGCTATGCCAGCCTCTTCGCAAAATCCATCCAAGCGAAGCCCTGGAAAGAGTCCCCCAAATTCTGTATCAAGCTTATCGGAACAATCGATGCCTTCTGCTCCGGCTCATGATGATTCTCCGGATGACTTCGCCTCAGGTCGTGCCACCATTCATAACAACGATGGAATTTTGGGTGATCAGCAACTGGAGCTTCGAGATCCTCAGTGGTGGTCAACTGCATCACAATCGAATATTGAAGCGACTATTTTATATACTGAGCGACAGGAACTCCTCTCATCACAAAATTGTGAAGATCCCAATCATAGTGATGTGAGTATCTTCAAATACATACCATAGAGGTGACGATACAGCGTGCTAAGTATATGGCATCTTATTTATAGATTATGAAAGAAAAACAAATATCGAGAGTGATCAATCCGCCGGCGCATCGCCCTCAGCAGTCTACGAACACCTCGTTATTAGGACATATCCGCCCATTCCGCTCAAGAACGCTTCTTAGGATTCGAGATATAAAACGGGATTATAGTGCTATGGGCTTTTGCACTCCACGTCGCTTCATGTGTCTTTTGTGCCGTAGAAAATATAAGAGAATGGACGTATTGAAGAAGCACATGTTTACCTGGAATTGTATTCAAACATTTATAAAAATGGCGATGGATGAAACAAATCAAGAAAACTTTGAAGAATTCTGGAGCTGTAAGTGTTTTGGTGATTATGTATCTTTTAGTACCACACTGACAAAGACATTTCTCACTTTAATATTATGTAGTGCTGAAAGAAGTAAACGACGAACAGAGATATGAATCTTCAGACACTTTGAAAGATTACTCAAAGACGAATTCCCTCACAGAAGGAAGTTCTGAAAATCAGCAGCTTTCTTTAAAGTCGACATCGGCACTTGCAGAGATTTCACTCAAGACCGGTACACAGGAGCAACCAGAGTCGGACCCAGCAGCAATTTTATCGACTCACCCGTCAGATACATATGATGCGCTCATGGGATATCCACTTAGAAGCGATGTCTCTTTTTCTATCGAACAACAACCAGAGATTCCATCGGTACAGACAATTACACTGACAGACGTACAACCTAGTACTAGTCATAATCACCAATTTTATGACCGACAACAATGGACACGATGGGATCACCAGATTCAAACAAATGTAAGTACATTTTACGGATTATGACATATATAAATTACTGCTGTATGTATGCTTATGCGTCTATTAGGATCAAGTTACTCCCCTAACACTTGCAAGCGACACCTTGGCCAACCAACCACTGTTTTCATGTATAAATATGAGTACAAATGGCGCGTCGACGGACATTATACCAAGAGCCGAGCGATGTAACAATGACCGAGACGGCAACCAGTCGCTAGATAATAGTGACAATCGAAGCGCCGGCAGCAACTCCCCTAAACGCAAGGACCGCAAGAATTATTTTGAATGTTACTTCCCGGGCTGCACAAAGCAGTTTGGTCGTCGGAAGGACCTTGATCGCCATGTTCCGACGCATGACAAAAAGAATGATCGCTACCTCTATTTCGACTGTACCAAATGTGGCCATGAGAAGAGGTATACTCGAAAAGACAAATTCGACGAGCATGTGCGGAATTGCAAAGGGAAAGCACCACAGAAAAAGCCAAGCCAAAAGGCGAAAGTGTAGATTATTTGCATATATCCATTTTCCAGTAACGATATGTATATTACATGTATTTATTACGCCTATCTGGCGCAATTGACATGTCTTCTGTATACCATTTATAAGAAAATGTAACCCCCACACATCAACAATGTGATTATCCTTACAATATCCGTACATCTCCTTTGCAGCAAGCTGATGGATTTCCTCACCTGATTAGACATCCAAAAGACAGCATTAACTGGTCATGCATACAAATCTATAAGTGTAACATACAACCAGGAAGTGGTATCTCCATCGCGATTATCATCCGGAAGGAAGTACTTCGACACAAATAGGAATTCCTCGAGTACCAAACGAGAATTATACTGCAGATCTGGAAACTTGAGCTGGCTCAAAGTAATGTAGAAAATATGGTGGATGCCCGGCACCGCGCAGGAAACAGGCTCTTCCTCTTTTTTTCACTCAACTTTTGACTACGCATAAAAAAGAAACGCCATTGGGCTCGCACTTCCCGCCCATTACCTGCCTTTACCATACAGAAACTGGTAGCTTACTCAATGATTGGCACAGTCATTCATGAGACTTTACAGATGCTGTTGTTCCCAGAAGGAGTGTCATTATGTTGCAGTAAAAGTAACCTCCGTCGACGTTGCCAGCTCTCGAACAGATTGGCAGCATTCAATCCCTTTCTGATAGCTTCGAGTAGATGGTTTCCGGAATTCCACAAAGGAATTGTCCAAGCTAGTGAATACACCTCGTCATACCATACTTCAGTGATCGTGCATGAAGGGGTTTCAAGCACACTTATGCAAGCATATCTTTGGCCAAACCACTTTTATTTTCGATAGAGCTAATTCTTGATCTCTGGCGGGCAATCACTTTGCTTTTCTGGAGACGAGTCAATAAATTCCGGCAATGTCATGAGGAGAGAATGGATGGATTGAAGTGTTGGATATGCGGACATGTCGACCGCGAATCGTTTTGCATTGTAAACCTGAGGCACCAGCAAGAAATCAGCCATCGTAACATTATCGCCCACACAGTATTTTCCGGGAGTATCGGTTTTCTTGGTTTCATTAAGCTTGGCCTCCAATGCTTTAAATCCTCTTGAAATATGCTCCCGACTCCACGCGTTACGCTTTTCCATATCCTGTCCTGCAATCTCCGCCACCAGCATTGGATTCTGGATTGGATGGATATCGCATGCAATCTCGTTGCAGATTTCGCGCACAAGCGCACGCTGCATGAGATCCTTGGGCATACACGGCCGCTCGGGATATGCTTCTTCGATATACTCCATAACAGCCACACTTTGCGTCAACGTTCTTCCATCCTTTGTAACAAAAGCAGGGAGCTTCATGCTCGGATTGACTTTGGCAAATTCTTCTTTGCGCTGCGGCACGGTGAGCATTCGATGTGCAGCTCGTATTTTCCACATTTACCTGTTCCTGCTTAAGTAAATTGACGGGTACGTAATCGTACTTGATTTTTTTCCACTCAAGAATCGCTCGTAAGCGCCATGTTGCAGAGGAACGGAAGTAGCCGTACAATACTGGTTTTTTGTCCTGCGAGAAATAAGGAGGTTTGTTTCCTATCGCAACGTCGAATAGCGTGTTCTTACGTCTGATGTCATGGGATGAAAAAGTTAAAGAAATGAAATCCGAAAAAAGGATTGTTCAAGTTATATACACAGATTTTCTCATATTTTCCCACGGTCCCAGCCAGGCGCAGCGATCAAAATAAATGGTCATACCGTCAATATTGATTCGGTACCTTTCCCTCAAAAATCCTATCTTCTATTATCACTATTGTTATATCAAAAAAAGCCTATAAAGCTTATGAGGCCAGCGGATTGCACTGGCAGATCAGCCGCATTTCGACTGTAGGACGTGTGTTGAACTGCTCCTTCCGCTGTAAACAAATTCTAATTACGCGTCACAGAGTTATGATGTGCATGAATTAGCAACTAACTGAAAGAAACAATGGCTCGTAGCTACTGTATAAAAGTACTAGATACCACTCCGTCCCTCAGCAAAACCATGGTAATGTGCCACGGTTTCAACCTTGCCTACACATATGTCCTACATAATTGAAACGTTTACTTTCTATCTGTTGATCATTCATACTTATTCTGTCAATATTTAAGATCTGAGGTTCGAGACAAAACAGTATTAGAGTAGCATCATTACAAGGTCGCTGGGTAGGCATAATGCCAAATAAAATTGCTGGGGATATAAAAGTGTGACCACCCTATGGGTGATTTCTTGTGGTTGTGGGTGCGCTGTCTTATAGGGCCTCTTCTGGCGCCCGTTCGTCCTCATCGTACTACTCCTCACCGGGGTGACTCGGCTTGTCGATTTTACGAAGGACATGTAGGAGTGCTGGCCATGCCTGCTTCCATTTACCACGGGTCAGACCAGTATCTGGACGTGGTAAGCTATTCATTATGTGGTCAAGGGCCTGTGTCTCGTTACGCTGGTCCGATATTGGGCCAAATACTTCGAGGAGTTCTTGGTATAATGGCCGAAGTAATGGACAGTTGGTGTAGTGGTCTCTGTTGGCTTCTGCAGCACCACATTCGCAATCCTCGAGTGGGTATGATGGAAGTCAGTGCATACGCCACTTAACCAGTCGGTGTCTGTCCTTGGAGGAGGCCGCCAGGTATAAGATCGGATCAACAAGTCGCTGAGGTCGGAGGCACCGGATGGAGTTATACTTGGTGCGTCGAGAGGTAAACTCGTCGTCTAGTTTCTTGTCAATTGCCTCCGCTACCGGGCTCTTTGGCGGGGTCGGTCCGGTCAGAAGCTTTTTATACTGCTGATGGAAGGGATTGATTGATGTTAAACGCCTCCATTGTTTATCTTGTGGTGTTAGGCCTTTCCATAAATGTGAGGGTTCGATCGCACGGACCATTGTGGGAACCGGCAGCGATTGGAATCTTGTGACGAATTTGAGCTGTAAGGCACGAGTACGCAATTGCATGGAAGGGATACCGGCCATGACAATTGGTCCAATGGTAGGGAATTTTATAGATTTATTGCGGTTGAGTGCCATTTTGATACACCCGACTTGTGCTTTTTGTAGCTGTCCCATGTGAGTGTGTGAGAGGGCTGTAATAGCAAAGCCGTACTCAAGTATCGGACGAACAAACGAGCGGTAAGTGCGTAGCGCTGGTCATAGCCCGATGCCATACTGGTGGACTCCTAGTTGTCGTAGTAGTGCCATACTTTCCGTAGCCTTGGAAATACGCTGGCTGATAAGCATACCAGCGATGATTTCTTTATGAGTAAATAGTATGCCAAGGTACCGGAAGCTAGTGACCTTGGGGATATGTGTGTCCCTCCTTTGGTGACCTCTGATGGTCGGAGATACTGTCAAATGTTGGTACTGGAGGTTCTATAATGACGCATTTTCTGGGTGCTAACGATATCCTCGCTCGAGGGAGTGTTTCTCAGCCAGAGCACTTCGCTGCCTTCTAATTCATGCAAATCTACATCAACGTCGAAATTGCTCTTTCGTAGTTCATGGTAACTACGGTTTGTTTCCACCGACTTCCTCTATATCGACACAAGAGCCTTTTTATCAGTTTTTGAGAAAAGCTCCAGCAGCGTATTTCGCAGTGACAATGCCATAATGCAATTACGCTCACTAGAACTTTTTTTCTTATGTTTATGATCTTACGGACGTTCATTAAACCCGCGTAATACACACGGAAAAGTATGGCACTTTATTGACAATTTGTTCTTTTGAGGTATGTATATGTCCACATGACCGATATTACCAAGTGTAGTAAGGTGAATAATGCAACAACCGATAGTGGGAAAGGCACACTTCTGACCAAAGTGACTGCATCGTACGATATGCTCTACTGCAATTTTAAATATGCATCCGGCTTAGCTCCATGTAAAAGGTAAATTCTCCCTACTAAGGCTTGTGCGCCGGCATGTACACGTATCATAACCACTCTCGGTTTTATGATACATAGTAAGTGATAAATATGGTCTAAATTGTGTAGTCAAGTGTCGGAAATACCGGAGTCTACTACATTGGTAAAGAGACACAGTATGGTTCCTCTCTGTCCTCCTTCCGTAGCTTGGACAATCCTACTTCCCATATTGGCTGTATTGGTTCATACAGCGTTGACACTTTTGCTTTGTCCCTTTGTTGCAACAAATTCCGGCACAGGAAAGCTTCCCGCAAAACATTCGCAGTGTAAAATAATGACAGAGTAACCGTCAAATTGTATGTTTTTTATTTTCGCACTGGAATTTATTGCAAACAAATGGATTAAAGCAACGGTTCGTCACTATTGGAAAGCCTATATCGGGAAAAAAGGTTAGACAGGTTTTCAAGATCTACAATTTGGATAGATACCTGTTCAAATGGATGTAGGCATCCATACCGTATCTACGATACAAAACGATTAGTGCTTCCAGGGTAACAACATGGAACAACTTACCCTTCCATGGATATAAGTTTGAGATCGCCTCCAAAATACCGTGCATACTAATAATTATGAAACGTAAGCCATTTAGGGTTTTTCCCACTGCAACCATTCTAGATCTTACCAGCCGAGAGATGGGCAAACCATAGCCGAAACCGGCCAAGGGCGCCTTGAAATCTGACTTGTTGAACTCAGGTTCCAATTCCTGGCGCTCCGCCGTTGTGTACTAGTGTAAATTCATGCAACATGACATCAGCTTGTGAAATTTGGTTTGAATCACGCAAGAAATTACCATGTAAGTCCAAACGAGTGGAATACCTGACCGCGGCACACCACCACCTTCGTCCGAGATTTTTATCGTAATGTCCTCCTTCCCATGTGCAATGGCCACCTTGACGGGTGGGTACTCGTCCTCATAGTCCTTTCCACAACGCTCGACGACGGCACGCAGCGAGTTCTTGAGCAGCTCGAATATCATATGGTTGAGATGGGAGGGCACATACATGAACTCAATGTCACCAGGACAATACACTTCCACATTGGGCGCCTTGAACAAGCCGTAGTGATCTTCGCAAATATACCTCGCATTTGCCACAGCATCTGAGACGATCTCCCGGATGTTTGTCCGTGTGCAGATCACTCCCACATAGTCCTTCCGCGGCGGACCACGATAGAGCGCCGAGTGCTGACCTATTAGCATACGGATCCCGATTCGCGACATGTAGAACCGATCCAAAAATTGCTGAACATCTGTGTCTATGCTATTGGTTTTGCGCCTCTCCTTGTACTCCAGAATCCCTTGCGCTACAGAAAGTGAATGTCACATGAGGATAGATTGAAAATAGAGACACACATCTTTGTATTATATAGAAATTACCCACGGTCGTCACCACCGGATCGTGTCTCGTCTTAATTGCTTCGATGGTTTTGACAAAATCGTCGGTGTACGTCAGTACTTCTGGCGAGCATTCAATCTCTTCGACATTGGTGAAATAGCTACACTTGAAAGCTCGTGAGCCCACTTTTTCGTTGCGTCTGCAAGCTATCTCGATATATACCGGTGACCGATAGGAATCACCGGATGAAGGTTCGTGTGCGCCGGAGGTGGCGCTGATCGCAACGCAGGATTGGGTACGCTTGGTGGATAAGACTTCTTCTGCGAGGCATGCTTAATCCGCTCTTTCATCATGCTAGACAATTGCGGAGGCGGCAAATCGACGAGGTCCTACACGCAGCTCGTCAGTAAACCCCCTAACCGACCCCCTTACTTCATTTTTTATTACCTTGAACGACTGTGCGTACCAGTTTTTAACTTTTATGATGGATGGCATCTCGCTTAGATGCCCCGGCAGCTCGTCGAGCTCTTTGACACGGTGGGCGAGTCGTATTGGAAGCTCCTCTACGGAAATAGGGGGTGTCAGGGCGTTTTGCGCAACTGTGGCGTCACAGTCCGATAAAAAAAATACCATGGAGAAACTGGCTTGCCTTGAACATGGTGCCTTTGGACGGTTGCTGGCCTGGTTTGACAAACGAGAAACTCAGTTTTCGATATCCATGGAGACGCAGTTTGTTGAGATTGTAGCATTACCAAAGAGGACCATTTGTCGCAGCGAGACGCCGGTCTGCGGGAACTTTGCAAAGTGCTTAATTTTGTCGTAGAGCTGTGGAGTGATTTGAAACATGTATGTACAGAATGAACAACAATAAAAGAGAAAGGAACGGCTGAAAAGCCGGAATCAAAAACGCGTCAAAAAAGTTGTGTGCAGTGCGTCACACAGAGGACATGTGATGCAGCATGATTTTTTGAAAAGACGAAGTACCAGGACATTCGATCCGGGTCGTCAGGTAGCAAATGCGCTTTGACATCAGCTACATTCTCTGGTGTCGCTTTTATTGCAAGGTATGATATATCACGATGAAGCTATTATGTAATGTCGTTAGGGCGGAGGTCCGGTTACCACAACGGCTGTTGACATGTATGCCCGATTTCGGCTAAGCATAAAGAAATTTACTTATCAGTCCTTCACTCCCTAAACAAGCGTGCGCACAAAAAAACGATTCGCATTTACCAGTAGGGACAGGTAGTGTCTCGGTCCAGCCAATTTTGGATACAGTCTCTGTGAAAAATGTGCTGGCAGCTCAATTTCACAGCTTGCATATGGGGAGAGTATAAGTCATCTGCGCAGATTGGGCATGACTCTTCCTCGTCATCTACGTAATATAAAGCTTAAAATGCGGTGGCATAAAATGATGACCCTTCTTTCCTTACCTCCCCATAGATTGCTCTGCGATATCTCGATTGCCGAGGACGCCCCTGCGATACCGGGACTAGTACCATTTGATAAAGTTAGTACTGATCTAGGATGGGATCTATTGATATGTGTAAAGCATACGCTGTATGGTAAGAGCTCACAGATACTGCACTTGACGCTCGTGTGCTTCTTTTGAGACGGGCCAACGATGATGAAAGTAACCTATTTCATGCAGAAAGAAAAGAGGTCGTTGAATTTTGTGGAACGATATCCAAATATGGTAAATTACCCATTTGCTGCGTTTGTCCTACGAACACCATCAGTCGGCTGTGCTGAGGTCCTTTTGGAGAACGGATTCCACCATTTTCCCTTTTTTCGTCTCGCCGCCGGCAATGGTGGTACTGGTACTGGTGCTGGTGATGCTGTTATTGAACGCGTGTTTTGACTACTACTTGCAGGTGTGCTTCCTGGGAATCGCCTTTGTATAAAATCAACAATCATCAAAAAACGATCCACAGTTCTTATTACCATATAATCGGAATGAAACACCGGGTTGCGTTTGCTGTAGCCCATCTTGTGAATCTGAAGGTTGTTGTACTGTCGAATTTGAAGGTGGTGATAGGTATGTATTGTTGTTAGCGAATGATCGTGGCGGTGATGGTGTCCGTATAGGAGGCGGTGAAGGAGTCCTGGTCACCGGTGATACTGGATCTCCCACCTAATCTTCACGGTCAAGTTATGATGCTTCTGTTAATCTTTTTTTCGTAAGCAGTACCCTTTCTATGAACTGGCCAAAACATCGATCACAAACAGGCTCGTATGTTTCAGAGAAGTATATTCCAACTTGTGTATCGCATACATGACAAAAGAAGATGGACCCATCGTCTGCCAGCACCGACTGATCCAAGTTATCTGCACCATACACGCTTCCCCATCTATTTGACTGTGAGTATTGTTGGCTCATGTTCCTCGATATGAAAAAAAAGGTGGGAAAAGAGAGTCAAAATAAAACAAAGAGCTCTGTGTGGTTGTGATAAAATGGTAATGTGGCGCGGCCGTGAAACGCTGGCGTATCATGTGGTACCGGTCGCTCAGCTTGTTGGGACTTCAATTATGCTCAGCTTGTTGGGACTTCAATTATGCTCAGCCTTTGACTTTTTTTCAAAAGAATTTGAACACAATTGTCATTTTTTTCTCCAGAATAATTTTTTTAATATCATTATAATCGTAAGCTTTTTTCATGTGGTTGCTATTCTTTGGCGGTACACGTGGCACATTTCTCACGTTTCGCAAGTTCGAAAACTTGGATTGTACTTAACCTTCGACGGAAAGGGGGTTGTGTAACTGCTTATCAATTTTGACAAGCGACTATGATAAATATGACTGATTGCAACTGGTAAGAAAGAGACCAAGCCTTTCCGAGATATAACATTGTCAATCGTTGATAATGTTATGCACCTATTTTAGACGCCGCATATGATCTGTTTGTTTGGAACTGCTGCACAAGCTTAAGAATTGATGCCACTCAACGCAGCATACTAATCTGGTTATCTGATAAACACATTATGCAAGGTAAATAATGGGCTCAATAAATTGGCCTTTTAATTAGAAACTCGATATTCATACCGCTCCCCAACAAGGCGATATCCAACACGTGTATACATATTATCCTTGGGATCTTGTTTTGCGTCCACCAAAAGAGTAGTGTATGTGAACTCTTCGAGCAGCAAGCTAGTAAAAGCCAATACCATGGCTCCACCATAGCCACGACCACGATGAATCGGTGGAGTATACACATACCCAATCGAGCATCCTCGATTCAAGGGTCGCCTTTTCCAAATCATCGCAACTGGACCTTTGCCGGGATGGCACCAAAAGTAAGCATTTCCTTCTTGGATTTCTTGGGCGCAGAGGAAGTAATATCCATCTTCGTCGTATGTATTGACAAGCCCACTATCGTTGGTAAATGCTGCAGTCCATTGAATAAGTAATGGAAGTTCAACGGTGGTCGTTTGGCGAAGGAAAAAAGTGCCGTCCTCCTTATTGCTGAGTGGCGGCAAATCGTCTCTCGTGAAGATATAGCTCCAAACTTTGGAATTTAAATCAATCTGTCCATGCCATGCTTCCTTGACAAAAGTTAAATTTGATTCGCCTAATATCTTTCTGACAACCACAGGAGCTAAGTATATGTCGTCCACTAGCATCTTGATCGCTTCCCGTGCTTCTACAGTCTTGTCCATCAATACGGTCGTGAACGCATTTCCTTGGTCAAATGCAACAGTGGCAAAAACAAGTTTTGATCCATTGAATACCGCACCGCAGTACGAATTTTTGAGTGTATCTCGTGCCAACACTGATGCGGCCCAAATCGGAAATGAATGCTCCACTTCATATACTTCTAGTTCTTGACGAGTTTCAGCCAGAAAAGTATTCGCATCCTGGTAACGACGTAGGAATAACATGGCTGCGTAAAAAGTAGAGCAAATCTCGTGTGAGAAAATAATTATTTTAGGAATATCTATAGCTCAGAATGACTCATGAGGCTTTGAGCCTTGCTGACTAGGCACACATCACTCAATCTAGTAGTGGCTTTTATGGAGAGGTAGGATGAGCTCCATGTACGTAATAAATGTAGTAATATTTTTGTTCAAAGGAGAAATACTTTAAATAATGAGAGCAATGGAAAGATGCTCGAAAAAAACCGCTGAGAATGGGCTTGGCACCATGGAACGGGGCCTGTTTGAATCAACTGAATAACTTCTCAGGTTCAAAAGTGTCTTGGAGGCGTTTTATCTCCGTCCTTTTAAGCCGAATCTAAAGATACATGTATATGGATACTATTAAACACAATAAAGTTTTAGATATCAGGCAATTGCAAAGCATGCGACGTAGTATCTAAGGTTATTTTTTTTAGGTTTCGCTTCGCAAAACCATATTATGTTGCTTTTCTCTTCCACAACACTCATCTTTTTTTTTATTAAATTGATTGCTTTTTATTAGTGACTACATACTCATCTACTTCTCGAACAAGACGATATCCGACGCGTGTGTACATGTTATCATGTGGATGCCGCTTTCCATCGACCGAAAGAGTAGTGTATGAATAATCCTGGAGCAACATTCGAGTAAATGCTGCCACCATATTTCCACCGTAGCCACGACCACGATATGTAGAAGGGGTAAATACATATCCGATTGAGCATCCCTGGGACATAGGTCGACGTTTCCATATCATCGAAACAGGGCCTTTGTCGCGATGGCACCAAAAATAGGCATTCCCCTGTTGTATCTGCTGAGCACATGTGGAATAATTCTCTTCTTCGTTGAATACATTCCGCAAGCCGCAATCTTGGTAAAATGTGATCGTCCACTCCATAAGCATCGGAAGTTCAATAGGAGTAACTTGGCGAAGGAAAAAGGTGTCATCATTCTTATTGTTGAGTTGAGATATATCCTCTCTCAAAAAGACATAAACCCAAAGCTTGAAATGTAAATCAAGCTGTCCATTCCATGCTTCCTTGGCAAAGACAAGATTAGAATCACCTTGTATCCGTTTGATGACGACAGGTGCTGAACAAACATCGTCGACTAACATCTTGACTGCTTCACGCGGCTCCACGGTCTCGTCCAATATTAAGGTCGTAAATGCCATACCTTCGTCGAAAGCGACAAGAGCATACACAAGTTTCGAACCATTGAACACCGCACCGCAGTACGAGTTACCGAGTGCGCCTTGTGCCAGTACTGATGCTGCCCATAAAGGAAATGAATGTTCCAGTTCGCTCACTTCTAGTTCTTGACGAGTTTCGTTCAGAAATGTGTTTGCATCTTGGTAACGACGCACGGTTAACATGGGTGCTTAAGAAACAGAACAAATAACGTGAGAAAGAGAATTATATTTATAATCAGTATCTCACGATGAGTCATACGAGTTACGGTCTTTGCCAGTTCCATCTTCGAGCCAATAGCTGGCCTTGATAGAAGAACAGGAGTAGCTTAAAATGCAGTTTAAAGTGCTCACCTTTTTTAATAATGGAAAAGGCAAAAAAGGCCTGAAAAGGTTTGGAAAAAAATTTTCTTCCCGAATTAGACTTGCTCTGAGTATTGGACCACGGCCATAATTTAACCGCTTTGCCGCTAACCCGCTGGCACTTGGCAGCAGGAGGAGATTGTGGTATCAAAAGAAAACTCCGGGTTTGTATGAGAATGATAGACAAGTAGAACTATATGTAAGAGGCCACCCCCCGCGCACAGATGTCGGTCTTATCCGCGGCAAATGGGAGAAAGTTTGGTCAGCGCTACTACGAGTTCTCCCCGAAATCGACAACCTGATCCACCCGAATGACGAAGGCAAACAAGACGTATCTGATTCCCCTAGAGGGATTCAGGCATGGCACGTGTAGTCATGTAGGGCTCTTAGTTTGTATGACAGCCTCATCCCCGGTATCTACTATTTCTTACCACACAGACCTGCTTTTTCCGCCATTATGATCTTTTTCAAGCATGGACCCTCCAGTCTTTTTATAATGTTTAAGCAACACATACACACCACAATGCAGAGACTTTTTACCTATAGGAGCAGGTCTAATAACTTTCAGAAATAAATAATAACTTATGAACTTATACAAAGGAAGCATAGGGAGCGAATACCTGGAGGCAAAATAACCATGAAGTAGAAATTCAGAGGATGGACGTATAGGTATGTAACAGTGGAATCAGGTTCAATTACTTTATTCAATAGCTTACAAATTAACACGACGTTTAAAATATTTGAATCTTTGCAGCCTTGTTCTCGCCATCCCAAATGACTATTCTATCTACAATTTCTCCTTTTGCGAACTTCTTGCGTAGGTAACAGCCTAGGTCAATTTCGGCTTTTTTGCAAGATGAATATTCTTTGGTGACCTCTGGGTTATCTTTGAGATAAGCAACCACCTTGCGAGATCTGCGAGACGTTAAGCTGCTGGTTTTTTCCACCCACGCCAAATTTTCGGCGCGATTGTCCGAGCGGTCGTGATTGCGGTGTATCACTACTTTAGCTGTTTGTGTTGAGCTGTTTTGTTCTACAAAGGCATTTGCAACAAGTCGAGCAACCTGGTGTGTTTGAACACGTTGTGGCTTCGTACAACTGTCATTATCCGGGTACAAAGATACTTGGAGGGACCCATTTTGTGAATACCAATATCTCATTTCGGCCTTTGTATCTGCTTTACGAACATGCCCCATGTTTGAGACTTCATATCGACTGAAGGTTTTTCCGTTCCATGGGAGTGTACCAATAGGACGCCATTTTGTCTCCGAGGTTACTGGAGGTATCGACGGCTTTGCAAAGCCCTCAGGATACTCTCCTTGTTCTTTCAGAGCGTTGCGAGCTGCAATGCTGGGTGGACTAAATACTAGACTTTGCCGTTCATTCGCAGTAAGGAATTTGAGGTTTTGTAGAGAGTTGTCTTTCCTGTTGCTGTTTATATGACATATCATGTGCGAGTCCATGGGAAGGCCATCGAATGACTGCTTCACGATATGGCAAATCCAATATTGCTTGGACTTGCGCATTATGCCTGTCCTTAAATCAGATACAAGGGTGCAGGACAGATATCCACTTCGCAGTTGTCGGGGAACAAGATGGCGTTGATAAAAGAGGCTGTGGACGTTTCCAGTGTCAGATACAAGGTATCGGTTGAACGTTAACTCATCATCCATGTTGTTGACCCGGATATATCGTGCATCTGGTTCTAATATTTTCAGTCTTTCGATTTCGAGTTCTCGTAGTGTATCCAGGTCGCGACATATTATCTTGTTCGACTTATCAGAAACGCTTCTTTCAGCATGCCCGTCTTTGTAAAAGATGTATGGAATCGGACTGAATCGATATATGAATGTTGCTGCCATGACTTGCTCGAAATTGAGAGTAATTATCTCCCCTCCTTGAATAGTAGCCTGGTATGAAGGACGAGATGCTGTGGATACAGGCCCGTTGAGCCTAAGGAATCCGCCTTTGGCAAGCGTGTAAACGATGTTGCGTATGTTGTCATTGTCCTTGCCTCTGCCATCGGAGATCTCCTGTACTGAGCGTCTTAAATCGTCAGGTTTCAAGTCGACTTTAATATCTGACGTGTCCGGGTCTGCTTCTAGCTTGACTGTAACTGAATTGTCTACGACAGCATAAGTCATTTTGAATAATGAATACGAAGTTACTGGCCAATACTTACTGCTGTTTTCGGTGTTTTGCTTTACTTCATGATCCATGATTACGTTGTTCGTTGCATTTCGTCCTGTAGGCGCTTTTTTGTTTTTAGAATCTATATTAAATTTGATTGTTACAATTCACCATGACAATAAAAAAAAACTATTTTTATGTCTACCACTGTTCTGATCTTTGGTCTTCTTTGTTTTCACAGAATTTTTGCTTCCCGGAATGAGATCTTTGGAATGACCCATTTTTGAGGATTCACCGCGTAAACGCGGAGATCCGCGTTCGTTTTTTCCTCGCTTGTGGATACTACTACGTCATCAGGGGAACTACTTACACTCTGGGTTAGAGTACCCACCTTTACGAAATGTCATCAACAAAGTTAAGCATTTATTGACTATCGTTGTCGATATGTGTTGGCACATGCCTATAATATGGTGGTACATAATTAGGCTGTTTCTCTGGCATGGTTTCCATAAACTCGGGCAACATAGTAAGATGACAATTAGCAACACTAATAAATGTACAGTTCTTCAGCTCGGCAGAATAACGGAGAGCGCTGTAAACTTGGGGTACAAGAAAAATGTCAGCCAGCGTAACGTTATCGCCCACACAATATTTTCCTCGCATGCCACAATTGACTTTGGTTTCGAATAACTTACGTTCGAACGCCTCTAACCCTTGCATGATACGTATCCGAGGCCATTTATGGCGCTTAACCACATCATCGCCTCCGATTTCCGCCACCAATCCTGGACTTTGTATAGGGTGAATATCAGAAGCAAATTCGAATCATATTTCGCGCATATGGGCACGATCATGTGGATCTGATGGCAAGCATGGTCGTTGTGGGTAGATTTCTTCGATATACCCGAGAATGGCCATACGTTGTATCAATATCTTGCCTTCGCTTGTGACAAACGCTGGTAGTTTTCTGCTCAGATTGATCTTTGAATACTCCTCACTGTGCTGCGCACACTTTTTATTCATAAAATTGGGATATTATGTCGCTTTTTTCCTTTACCTGTTCATGCTTATATATATCAATAGGTCTGTACTCGTATTCAACACTTTTCCAAGCAAGGATTAATCGAACTCGCCAGTCTGTGGATGAACCAAAGTAACTATTAGTATCGGCTTTTTCTTTTGTTACCTAGTGTATGTATTAGATCATTCTGTAGCTATTGTACTTCTGCGCTTGCCACTTCCGATAGCAGACTTAAAAAGAAGGGAAAAAACAAAACATCCAAAGACGTCATTTTAAGATTCTGTCAGAAATGGGCGCAGCTAATGTAGTTACTATACTTGTCATTAGGAGCATACTGAAGCGATTGTTGGGCAATCATGTATGTATGTGATGACGAAAGAGTGAGGTATAGCTTGTTTTATAGTAAAGTTGTCGATTTTCGTTATGCGCTGTCATGAGCGTCATTATGCTTTAAGATGGACAGCCTGTGATGATAATTAGCATCACTATTAGAAGGCAAATGTCTATTCTTTTTACGTCGCTACCTACGTACATACCATATCATTACAAGTTCGCATTTGTACGTATGTACAAAAGAGGCATTGTGAGCCGCTGCAAAAGTACATATGTATCCCAGTTGTTGCTTTCATTTTCGTTGTGTTTGAAACTCACATTAATATACTAATGTCCTTTCCTTCTACAGAGATGTTGGCGATTACTGATTTATATGCACTGACCAGAGAAAACCAGGATTCACGCAGTCAGCTATAAATGTCTATTCTAGATACGTTCTTGCCGTGCTTCTAGGTACCACATTTTCTATAACTAGCAATAATAATACCTATATGATGATTGGCACTCTTTGACATTGAATTGGTGTGCGTCTGTTTTTGTTACACTTTCTACGTACTGATAAATATTTTGCAGTGGATCACTTTATGAAAACTGATCTTTATTCGATGCAGATACATTCCACTCTGTGCTTTGTATCTGCCCCACTCTGTAAACTCTACAGTAAATTTTGGATATTAATATTATAACAATGATGATATTGCCTTGAATCGCACTAGACGATTAAATACTTTAGATGAACCGTTGATGATTATGCATCATGTCCAAGACTGCATAAAATGAGATGTTCCCTGCATATAAGCAACGTTTGGGAAAAACTTAAACTTTGTACGACTGTTTAGACACGTGCTTTGGTTGTGATGGGTGGGGTCTGTGACAGCGAGCCTTTGTCCTACGTTACAAGAATTCTTCAAAACTGTCCCGGCTTACTGGGATGAAAGTAAGCGATTCTGGTTTACGGTGCAGTGTCCTTTAAGAAAAAAGCGACGGTGTCGCTCGGGACAAATCTACAGAGGATAGAAGCACAATGAATGTGTATACGGCTAAATGTATAACTCGTCGCGACTGTCATTATGATGCCTTTATGTAATTAGACAATGGGAAAGGATTTTGCCTTTTAGTTTGGACCGGTTACCTCATGAGTATTGGAAAAGACGTGATAATCTTACTTCAAGGTCTAGTGCCATTAGTAGACATACCATGCAGCTCAGAGGTTGCATAGTAAATACGAATTTGCTCCCTTTGAAAGTATTTGGCAGCGGTTTGGATGGGACATATCCCACTATGAGCACACCATCCACGGATGCCCGAGCAGCATTGACACTACAGTCGGACCACCAAACTAGGAAACTGATCATCATTTGGCAGCCACTTTCGCAAGAGGAACCTATAGTAAGGTTGAAGCTGTATCTGTTTATAGGCGAGAGGCATCTGATTCATGTGACAAAACGTATCGTGGAAAAAAAAGAGTTGGTCACCAAGTTAGAGGCTTAGAATCGGACCGGGAATCGTGCAGTAGATTTCGGGAGCTGATCTACGGATGTCAAGGGAGCTCTTTTCGTTCGTCCGTTCCTTATCCAGTTTCAACAAATATGTGTGGCATTTCAGCTGTCATTTTGGCTGATCCCAAGGGCATGGCCTGTCCCGATCTCTTTGAGAGTTTGGGACTTTTGCAGCACCGTGGTCAAGTATGTGGTATATTATAAAAAACCGTTTGAAACAAGGAAAAGAACTTAGAAAAAACTATTGTAGGACGCTGCAGGAATTGTCACTTGTGGACCCAAAGGTCGTCTTTTCCAATGCAAAGGCAATGGAATGGTTCGCGATGTATTCGATGAGAAGCAGCTCGCTCGTCTTTTTGGAAGTCTTGGTGTTGGTCACGGTATGTTTGCTGTATTTTAAAGAAAAAAAGATGTGTCGGTGACTCATCAAATCTTTATATAGTACGTTACCCCACAGCCGGCTCTTCTTCCATGTCCGAGGCACAGCCTTTCTATGTCAACTCACCCTATGGCATTACCTTTGCTCATGTAAGGGGAAATTGGATGATTCCTTCTATCGAAAATCATTACCATTTAACACCTTGATTTCTTTTTGCAGAACGGAAACTTGACCAATGCGCGCGAACTTCGAGTGTTTTTGGACAAGATTGCTCACCGTCATATCAACACCGATTCTGATTCCGAACTCCTTTTGAACATCTTGGCGAATAACTTGCAAAAGACGGGCAAATTCAGGTAAATGAGTGGCTGGTGGGATTGCGTGGACGGGATAAATGTTCATTGTCTTGCCTGCGTGTAGAGTCAACGAGGAGGATATTTTTACCGCCATCAAGGATTTGTATGAACAATGCCGTGGTGCTTATGCTTGCGTTGCTATGGTTGCTGGTTTCGGTATCATTGGTTTCCGCGATCCCCATGGTATCCGCCCTCTTGTCTATGGTCGTCGTGCCACACCCGACGGTTACGATTACATGTTTACTTCGGAAAGTGCTGCATTGGAAGCACTTGGTTTCAACGATATTGAAGATGTCAATCCCGGTGAAGCCATCATCATTACCCGCGAAAAACTGCTTCGTCGCCAATTAGTCTCTTCCAAGACGTTCGCTCCCTGTATCTTTGAATTCGTTTACTTTGCTCGTCAAGACAGCATCATTGATGGAGTTTCCGTATACAAGGCCCGTTTGGCTATGGGTGAAGCACTTGCAAGACAGGTTGTCAAGAGCTTCAATGATCAAATGGACATTGATGTTGTTATCCCGGTTCCCGATACGAGTCGCGTTGCTGCCATTCAATGTGCACATAAGTTGAATATTATGTACCGAGAAGGCTTCAACAGAAACAGATATGTCGGAAGAACCTTTATCATGCCCGGCCAACAAACTCGGTAAGTTTTACCTTATTCAGGACTTTTTTTTTATACACCAAACTAACATGATTTCTAAAGACGTAAAAATGTCCGCCGAAAGTTGAATGCCATGGCATTGGAGTTCCATGGCAAGAACGTTCTGCTTGTTGATGGTAGGCATTGTATTTTTTTTTTGTCAGTTGAATATAGTTACTAAAAATGGTGTAATAGATTCTGTTGTCCGAGGAACTACGTCCAAGGAAATCATCCAAATGGCTCGCGATGCTGGCGCCAAGAAGGTGTACTTTGCGTCTTGCTCGCCTGCAATTCGATACCCCAATGTATACGGCATTGATATGCCTAGCCGTCAAGAACTTGTTGCACACGGACGCAACGACGAAGAAATTGCCAAGGAGATTGGTGCTGACAAGCTCATCTATCAGAACCTCGAGGACTTAGTGCAGTCGGTGCGACATTATAATCCCGCGATTGACAAGTTCGACACGTCAGTATTCGATAGCTGTTACGTTACGGAGGATGTGGATGAAGCATACATGAGCTACATCGAAGGCGAACGTAATGATGACAATATCTTGGCCCAGTTATCTGAAGACAACGAATCTGTCGGCTTATTCAACAGCTTTGCAAAGTAATCCAGCGCTTTGTTTCCCTTACATTTGTACAGTTTTTCTCTCTCTTTTTTTTTATCACGTCCTTTGAAGGATCATAGAGCTCATCCATTTTAAAATATTCTAATAAAAAATCATTCAAAGCGAGCGTGCACCCAGCAACTTTCGTTGTGTGACTCTGTAGCAGCTAACTAGCGTTCATCGAAATTCGGTGCTCTTGCTTTGCTTTTCCTTTTGTTCCGCGATGATCACTGCAGCAAAGACAACCGATGCGTCTGCAGATTATGCATCCCTTATGAATAGCGGCAAAACCATAGAGCAACTGATTGAACGCGACAGCAAATACCCGGACCTGGCAGACTTACTACGAGGCAAGGAGCCCAAACGCGAATCCCTCAAGTTTATTTACGATCTAACATTTTTTCGATCCCTTGAAAAAATGTAGGGCCTACATCAGAACAATATGCCAAACGCGTCAGCACGGGCGAACAGGATTTCGTTAAAGATACTACGCGTGTTATTCCACAAGAGATCTCTGAGCTGATTGACGGTATAAAGATCCAGTTACTGGATTCTACATGAACGATCTCACGCGCAATGTTTTGTAGTATTGCAATGCCGTTGTTTTATGGGCATTCTACCAGAAATTAAACGAGCTTGGGTCACCATCGATCACCGGTTTTGCATGTGGAATTATATGGATGGGTACGAACACAACAACCAAAAAAACTCATTCGTTCAACTGACTCGTCCGTAGCACCGACGTTGTTTGGTATGACGATCAGGATCAAATCATTTGCAGCGTAGGGCTGGTCAAACCAAGGCCAGGTAACTTTGGCGGGTTGTTGTTTCCCACCTTGTCCTGACCGTTTGGCTAGGTGTATTCGGAGATCATATCAAGTACCTCTTGGTGCTGACAACTCGGATTGCTGTCAGCATGCTCGCCGTGTCCATCACTTCAGGCTCCACGGGCACCGGAACCGACAATGAAAAAGTCACTTTGATCGCGACGGATATCGCAGTGTCCTCCGACGAGGTTGTGATGAACCAGGCCGTCGGGACTGATGAAGGGCGTGTTTTTCTCGTGGGTGATGGTCAGCTATTTGAGTTGGAATACCTCGTGAGTGGTTTTCAAGTGTCGTTGCACGTTGGATATTAAGCTGTTGCGGATTTGTAGCGTCATGGCAGATGGTGGGGCCATAGCAGCGCGCTCATGCTGCGTTCCGGAAGCTCCTATACTGGATACATTCCAACGTTTTTCAGACGAGGACCCGATGGTAACGGTGCTTGCTGTTTGCATTACGGGAAGGAAGAACTCATTTCATTGTTCAGAGAGAATCAAATCAGTGGCGCTTGACAACGAACGCAAAGTGCTTTATCTGTTAACGACACGATCCACGATCGAGGTGATATACTTGGGACCCAAGGCAGACGGATTCACAAGCGTAGCGCGCCACACCAACGTATGCGACTCAGCGCAACTCATGTGTCGTCAAAGCTCAGTCATGTTTGAACCCAACGACTTTGAGATTCAATCGATTCACGTTATCTCCAAAGCCGAATCGAAAAAGGTGCATCTTTTGGGCGTGACAACCACCGGCTTCCGACTCTACTTTACACATCACAAAGACGCAATGCGAACGGGGGCGTATATGCCCGTAAATAACGCCGAGGCAGCACCGAACGCTCTCGAGCTTGTCCATGTGCGACTTCCTCCGGCGGTGGAGATGTCTGGACCAAGCCCGATGCTCCAAGGACAGCAAAATCATTTTGGGATTGTTCATGCGGCATATTACGACTGTGGAACGCTGCTGGCGGCGAAATCCCTTGGTTCTGACAAGACAGACGTTATTTTGATGACAGCCATGGACCTTGGTGATTATTCGAATCGACAGACCAGCAGCAATAACTCGGCACCAACAAGCTTACCCACCTATGCGGTAGGCACTGCTTAGCAAACGATGTTCAAGGTCATTGATTTCTTCTTTCTAGAGTGCGCAGACAAGCACGTCTCTGGTGGAAACGAGCACAACCATCGAATGCGACGGCAATGTCTGGGCGATTGCCGAGGCAAATCCACAAAACCGAGGCAAACGAACTATCAACGAAGTCACGGAGATCCTTTCTGATCCACCACGGCAATTCCTTGTTTTGACCGAGAACGGCCTGTCGTTCTATAAGAAACAACGGCCTGTCGACATTTTGCAGCAATTGCTGATCAAATCACATGGCGATATCCAATCACATCAACAAGAATTCGTATCATTTTTCGAGCGATACGGTCGAGTACAATCATGTGCCATGTGCCTCGCTATCATTTGCGCCAATTTCGGTCACACCACTCCTGAATTAGGTTTGCGTTTGTTTGTTGGGAAAAAAAGAAGAGAGCTTACGGATTGTGTTTAGTGCCGGTGATCAGGGCAGCAGCATTATTGTTTTTCGAGTTCGGTGGCAATCCAACCGCTGCTGCGGCACCTGCAGTAGGCGGCAATTATCTTGGAAAGCCCGTTGGAGCCAACGGAACCACATTCAGCGGCAAACATGATGGATTTGCGTTATATTTTGCTCGTTTGGTTGCTCCAGTATGGAAATTGGAGGTGTTTGCAAAGAGGTATGCGCAACATTTGCAGATCATCCCAATTGATCTTTACATGTTCTATTCTTAGCACCGAGCGCAGGAACGAGGAACGCAGCAAGTTTCAAGTTATGCTATGGAAGTCGCAGCGGGATTTGTCATGGTTACAGAGCTTTATGGATCTGTAAGTTGGTTACCCTGGATACTACCATACGATGGACAGATGATTAATGTATATCAATTACCAGGAACCCTAAATTTCATATGTCGGCAAGCATTGCGGATTCTCGATTCCAATCTAGCGACCAGGGGATATTGCAAGTGCTGGTGGTAAGTTTTTTCTTCGGAGATGGCCGTTGTTATGAATACTGAATCGTACGGGCCATTTCAGAACGAGCAGCAATCCATCCATGCATTGTACCTGCTCTTAAAACAGTGCATCGAGGCGATATCGTTCTTAGATTTTCTGCTTGATACCAGCGTTCAGGAGATACTGCAATGGTGAGGTTAACTTTGGGGAAAGCCGTTTTATTTAGAAAGTACTAAAATGCCGTGGGACAGTGTTCCAGAAGCAACAAGGAACGAGATGCAAAGTTTGACACTGGAGGCCATGCTAGCTACTCCTCGGGGGCGAGTGCTTACGCGAGAGCTCGTGATTGCAACCATCGATAAGTATGGCGCATCACATACCCACGTCGGCTACGATATCGTAAGTGATCTTCTTCGACGCAAATGCAGCTCATTCTTTGGGCCGAACGATGTGGCATTCTACAGGGTAAGCGATCGAGAAAGAAGGGACAAGAACCTTATTTCTGATGGGCAATTAGGGCGTTGAGAACCTGAAGCGTGCGCAGAAGGCCGAGGCGGAATACGAAAGAACTCAAGCGCTTGCAGAGTCTCTGAGCCTATTCAAAGATGCTGCAGAGTACTTGACAGATGAGAAATTGGCAGAAATATGCAATGAGTACAACAGGCAGCGATTTCACATGGGATCTGTCGAGCTGCCTCTGGAGAGAGCGAAGAAAATAGACCCGCAGCAACAGGGGTTGGCGTATATGGAAGCCAAGGCGCCTCCTGGCGATCCACGAGAGCCGCTCTACGAAGGTCGCGTCCGTTGTTACCATCTTGTATTCGCGGCGTTGGCGTCTGTCAAGCAATTGAGCGAAAGTTCAGGCCAAAGCGAGCCCAAAGTGTACGCAGCGCAAGTGTTTGCGGCGGCGGTGGCTCACAAGGACAAGCTATTCCACTTTGCGTTGTACCAATGGTTCCTGGAAAAAAACATGAAGAGCGAGTTGCTATCAGTGGACACGCCCTATCTTATACCATTCTTCAAGGAATACGTCAGCGAAGTCGAAGGCATGGATTTCTTATGGCAATACTATCGACGACGAGAACAATACTACGAGGCTGCGGTCTATCTCGATGCACTGGCGTGTCGACAAAACGGGCTCACATTATCCAAACGCGTGGAGCTTTTGGCGCTGGCAATGATCAATGCGCAATGCCGCGATCCAAAGCAATCGCGCCTACAACAATCTACACAGTTGCTACAAAATTTGGAACACAAAATGTCTGTGGCACGGATACAGGTGCGATTGCAACAGGCGCTCCAGTCACTTGGACCGCAAGGCGAAGAAGGGGCAAAAAATCTGGAGGGGCAGCTGCTGGACATTACCGAGCTGTTCAACAAGTACGCACGACACTATGGCATTCTAGATGAAATTCTGTTCATCATGAAAGTATCTGAATATCACGACATACCCTATCTGGAGGAAGTTTGGCGGGCAGTGATTGCACAAAGTAAGTGGCCATACTCAAGACAGAAACTCTAATCAGCAGCACGATTGACGTCGTTTTGGCAGATGAAAAGGAGGCAGCAGAGGTGCATGCTTCCCCGTTCACTAGACTCAAGACGCGCGTAACATTTTTAGGAGAGCGACTCTACCCTTCTCCGTCCGCATTTCCTGTTGGTAAGTAGTCTGAAATGCATAAGCGGGGGAAAATCTAATGCAGACACAACACACAAATAGACCTCATTGTTGAAATCCTGGAACACTACTGCTTCGAGCACCGGGGGCAGGTGCCAACAGGTTATATCGTGGAGGCGTTGCGCGCGGCTGGCGTCCCAGCCGAAGACTTACTGAATGTTTACACGGTGTCAATAGAAAGCAAGGTATTTAATTATGCAGCGACGATCGTGCGCAGACTAATTGACACCACCCAACAGCGACCCATATGGCACAGTCCAGAAGAATGTGAATACATGCAACAACAACTCCAGTATTTAAAACAGCTATTAGGATAATAAAAAAGTTACTTGTTTATAGCATTGGTCTCCGGATCGTAAATAACGGGGGCTCTATTTTTTTCCATGGAAAGCGGGTGCATAATGTATATGCGCACTATGATTGTTGGGGGATGTCAAGGGGTCGATTGCGGATGGAGCAGTGCCAAAAGAGGCAGAAACACGCGATGTCAGGAGGATGCAGGCACGCTTTTCTATTGGTGGATAACCTTGTCTGGTAACTCGGTGATCCTTAGGTTTAGATGCGGCCGGTGCTGTAGATATCCAAAAATATGACAGCAAGGGAATTTGGTTAACCCGGTCTTCTCATAGCAAATTGGCACTGCAAAAAAAGCATATAAAGGGACCCCGCGCATTCAGCCCTTTTGTCTCTCATTCGACTCTTTACAATGCTTACTTCACCTCGACCTACTGGATTTCCTATCACTAGTCCTGCTCAACAACAGCAACAACAACAGCAGCAGCAGGTTGAAACACCCAAGCCAAAGAAGAAAAAAACCCTTCGACAGGTAATGGACATGTTTTCTGTGTTTGTACAGGATGTCTGATCGTCGTCGTATCAACAGGCTGTCGGTATCATTGTCTGTGATCATCAGGGAAGAATCCTCCTGTTATCGAGTCGCAAGCGTGAAGGCGCCCTTGTCTTACCCCGCGGTGATCGCAACGAAGAAACCCAAGAAAGTCATGACGCTGCGGCGATCCGTATTCTTCGAGAAGAGGCGGGAATTCATGTTGATAAGCTATCCAGACGCTTAGGAACGTACACTGAAGGCAACAAACGAGGCAAAATCGTGGCTCATCATACGATGTATGAAGTACGTGATCCCAAAATTCTAAAGGCAGCGGAACGTGAGCGTGTATGGGTAAGTGCAACACACACAAACTGTTTACTTTGCTTTTTGCTGATAACGGAACAAAGGTCACGTTTGATCGAGCATTAGCTGCCACGTTAGATCGTCCAATGTCCCACTTGGCTTTGAAAAACAGTTCCTTTGCATCTTAAATGTGTTTGATATCTTTAATAAACAAAAAAAGACTTGTACCAACTACGATGATGGCGCAATGGACGATTTGCGCAGTGCATCTTGCATAAATGGCTTAAATGACAAGGCTTCAATAGCTTCGTCGAACGTACACTGTATGCTCTTATCAGTACAAGAAAGTTGGGTATCTGCAGAAATTAACATACCCAACGGCGTTCGCGATACTTGCATTCAGGCCATTTCTGCAGGACCTCGCGGACCTCCATCTCGTACACCCAAAAATAAGTCTTTGGCTTCCCCTTGAACGTATAATCCTGGTAGTTGCCAATGAATCCGGTGATTTCGCCCAAAACTCCCGCTAGTAGGCTAAATTAGGAAACATACTCTATTTGGCCTGGATATGCGTTACCTTCTTCGTACGTTTCGCGTTTGGCACATTCCTGCTGCGTCTCGTCATTTTCCCAACCGCCTTTAGGCTGTGTCTCCATTAGCGTTTTGACTTGCTACCAGAAAAAAAACTTACCAGCACCCATACATTGGCATGCTTGCTACTACTAATGATTAGCACTTTCTTCGTGTTGGGATCGATCGGAATCGCCACCGCCACCTTTATGTTTTCTGTATCAGATTGCTGAGGTGGAATCAAGAAACGAGTATGTACCTGTCGAACGCCCTGCGTGTTGTAATGTTGGTTCTCACGTCCAGTGCGAGCTTCTGGAAACGTCCTGTCCATGGCTTAAAAAAGTGAAGAAGGGGTGGATGACCTCCTGTTTTTCCTGGCGTACGATAGTAAAATTTTATTATTTTGGGCTCTCTGCTTGCTATATCTTGAGAGCATCTGGTTTTCTTTGATATCTTGTTTATTCCAATGGAGACCATTTGATGGCGTTGATTGATCGCATGCGTCACTTTTTCTATGGGTTCTATGCAGTATTTTCTTTAGACATTGAAGTCATCTGACCGTCTGCATATACATTATTACGCACATACGCCCAGCAAAACTTGTCCTGTTGCAAGACAACTTAATAACGCCACATGGAAAAAACATTAACGCGACGATAACCGCAAGCCGGTCGGATAAACACACTGTGCCTTTGTTTACAGAACGTATTTGGTGTATTACTTCCACATGCAGCCAAGCAAGTCAGATAACTGTGGAAGCATACAAATGAAGCAATGATGAAATGGCACATGAGGCGCCCGGGTCACCATATCACTAACCAAACGTTTGCTTTACCTCGTCAACCACTTTTATCTGCATCATCGTTCAGGGCAAGTAATTGGCACAATCGTTGTTTCTTGGGGTATCGTGCGCAGCAATTTAACAAAATCATACTAGATCCCATCTATTGGCTCCAGAGGTCATGTGCTAATTAAGCGGATCTAGGTATCTTTTAGGTTTCTTCCATGGACCATTCCCATTTCAGTGATAAAGATTTCGTTCTCATCACGGGGAGGCTGAAGCAAATTGGTACGTATGCAACGGACTTCGGCGTTTGTCTCACAACAGATCAAGTGCGCGCTCCAAAAGACCCGATCTCTCCATTAGTTGATACCTAATTCAGTCGCCTTCATTATGATCCTTCGCTTAAGCAGCATAATTCCCATTGTGTTGCATTCAATATACGTATGAAAGCATTTCGTTAGGTGCAACAGTATCCAAAGCAATTGTTGTGCTTCTACGGATCCAAATATACTACATAATGCATCAAGTGCGTGGCTAGCCCCGGTTATCTGATCGACCGCGCAAATACTGATCATAACCTACGTATGTCACCGAGATCAAGAGATCCGTATTATATATTGAGCAGTATAAATAACACAAAGAAAATGTCGAGAGAAGAACCCCGCAAAAGTTTCTAAAGTGACACAGCCGAATATATTTTCGGGGAAAAAATCATACTTATGCAAAGAGTAGATGTGTTAGGCAATTGGTAGAGTTCCTCGTAATTTTACAGGTAGTTATATAAAGTACCGTGAACTTTAAAGAAAAAACACGTTTTCATCACAAAGTACCTTACACCAGCTACCGTTCGTAACGTACGTAATAGTTTACCTGAATTTAATGTTTCCCTTGCTGCTATCGTAACGAGCAATATATAGCGGAATAGTGGACATCGTGAAGTGCTAGGCAACATGAAATATATGGACTTATACCTTTCAATTTGATTTATTTCCAATTGTATCTAAACTTAGCCCCACTGTCACAGCGCATGATTTCTCGAGCAAGTGTGGCAGTTCTTGTTGGTCAAGAGATTTGTAAGTAGCGAGATTGTCAATCCATTACAGGATATTACCCTAGACGTCAGACCAATGTTTGGCATCCACGCTGTGGTACCATTCATGTGGCTGGTGAGATTGAGAATGAAGTAAGCAGAACATACAGATCTTCAGTAACTTTGACTAACGATAATTGTGTTGTCATTTCAGGGTCACCGGAAAGTTCTCTCCAAGTTTGTACCGTGCAGGCGAAACCTGCACGCAGCACTTGGCCCCAAAATTAACCGCCGTGTCAAGGCAGCCAAAGAAGATCCTAACTGGGAAAGACCCGTACGTATGCGCCTTTTTAATATCAAATGCCAGGGCTGATGCAATTAAGGAAGGTCGATGTCCCTGATGATCTCATTGATCATATTGCGGTTCCTCCTGGTCTGACCTTCCATTCACACGTTTATAGTGAACTATATCATGGGATTAACTTTTGCCTCTATCCACAATACCAGCAAAACAGATCCCTGGTACTGTATCGAAACCTACAGAACCCAGACCTTATGCAAGACGTATTAGAGGAGCAAATGAGGCTTTCGAATGGTGCGGTGTTAATCCCAACGGTGAAGCAGAGGATGTGTTTACGTTTTATGTCCTCAATAGCATCCCAATACTTAATAGTATCATTCGTGAATCACTGCATCTTCGAATCGATGCCTATGAACTTGGCCATACCAAGATCGGGTCAGAGAAGACTGTCTTGAGTAACGGCATTGCTATTCCCCTAGGTATGGTACTTGCTGTCATGAAGATATTTTAGTATCGAACTATGGTCATGGATAGTGATACTTTTATCGACGTGCGGTACAATCATCGGTATTATCGCCTGGAGAAGTATACGGATGGGGTGATGTTGGTAGTCGTGCAGAATTCAATCCCTATCGTTGGCTTAACAATGGCCGATCATCTACCAAAGTTGGCATTGGCTGCTTGGCATTTGGTGAAGGGAAACGTGTTTGCTCGTGAGTATTCATACTTTCCACACAAGGCTCTGAAAGTAAAAGCCATTTTCTCAGTGGTCGATGGCTTACAGTTCAAGAATTGAAGGCAATTATCTCACTTATCCTTCGCAACTATACCGTGAGCCTTCTAGTGATATTATTTCCCCTACCACAGATGTTTTACCTCTGTTAACGGGTAGTGTAGCTTTTACTAAGCGAGAGCGCACATAGAATGTTAAAAACATTTTTCCTTTCGCATTGAGGCTGTAAGTAGTGCACACAATTTCCATACGTATATAATTTTTGAATGAATGAATAAAGAGATAACTGTCACCACCATATTACTCCGATAAATACTCGCAATGACCATGATGCATTCATAAACAGCCATGCCATTAAACCCAGACGTTTTGTACGCTCTGGATCCAAGGATGACTTCGATACTGCAAAATCAGAGCATCTTTTGTGTACCAAGGTAAAGCAAGTAAACGTACGTGTCCCTTTAGCCACAAGTCGTTTCTTCCAATAGATCCCTTTTGATACGACTTTTTTTTCCAACGGTACAAAAATGCTTTGCGTGAGTGGCCTAGCGTAGAGGATCGTTTGGGTGCTATCTCGAAGTTATCAATTTACCAGCTACACATTACATAAGATCGAAGATTGCCTCTGCAATTTAGCCATGCTTAATCCTTGTAAATTGAACAATAGAATTTAATACTCGCAAGCTAAATTCACTTTATCGTGCTCAGGGATTTAGCGTCTGATAAGGAAAAGCCTTAAATGATAACGCGCTCTAGTCGGAAGCTTTTGATTAATATGTTACACTCCTGTGTACACAATCAGACCACTAAACGGGGCTTCGGAGTGTTGCATCAAAAACTCGGTATCGGCTCCTGTAAACCCGCTTTTCACCACATGGCTTTTGCAAATATAATTTTTCTTCAGCCCCGCAGATCCTGTAATACACTGCAAAGCAATGTGCTCCTTGGCATTTACGAAAACAATAGCACTGGGCTCAGCCGTCGATGATGTGCACGTAGTTAAATTATCTAATGTACGGTACATATAGTTACCTTATATTCGGTCTTGCTTTAAACTGGCCACTGTGAAGACCAGAAGTAGGAGCTGACTAGAGCCGTGGTATCATGTGATAAAAATGAACACGAATTTCAACGCCTTCTCGCTTTTGAGTAACTTCTGACAATAGGCTATCGTCATCAAATATTCTTAATTATGTTGATCTTGTAAGGCTTGTATCAACCCCCCCCCCACAGTTGTGTTACTGTAACAATTATGAAATCGTCTAATTATTGTCATTTATATCAAATACAGGTAAACTCCTTGTCCCAAGGCCATATCTACATACTTTTGCTTTAATATATACCTAAGGTACCAAGGGATTTAAGTATGTAGATACGCTACGTAGTTGGATTGAAATTTCTGTAATGATTATATCCGCCTATACCAGCATAAAGCATTTTTAATTTGAGCAAACACACGTTCCTTTATAATTCCATGTTACTGGCTCAGAGCACTGTACATTACTTGTCGCAGTAAATATTTTCGGATAATGCTTTTGAGTATAATAGTATTGTTAAAAGTTATATCATTATCTTCACAAGGATCAAACAGTGCCCGCACATGCCCGGACGCTAATTTAAAATACAAATACATATAATGATTGATTTGACACTTCTTGGAATATATACTTTTTACTACATACTAACGATAACGTAGATGTGATATTTAAGCTTCGGTTTTCATCCTTATGGCCAAATCCCGGCAGCTATGCTAATTAGAGACAAAGCCACGAAGTTTTCGCTTCCCATCAACGGTAGATGCTTGTTACCATTACTATCATGGAACATTACTTGAACTGGAAATAGTGAAACCTAGTCTTTCATACTGTCGGGTAATTTAGCCCGGCTATATGACGCAGAAAGATTAATATCGGACCGAGTCTCATAATTTTGCTATGGGAAGATGCTGCGCAATTACATTGGTAAAAGTGTGCGCCTCACACAAAAAGCACTAATTAATAAGCAAGCAGTAGTTTCTGTATAGTATTTTCTGTATAGAAGCATGAGTCAAAATTTGTCAGACTACCAAGAGCAAGTCTCCTTTTGTAACAGGCTGACTACTTTTGATCGTTACGATGTTTAGTATACTTGTATGCTGTCTGTGTTGACCAAAGTATTCACATAATTACTACAGTGGCTACTGCTTCTGCATAATTTCTCAATGTGTATTTTTATCATTTCTTACGTAACACTATCTCGTACAAGTCATATTTGAAGTAATTTTAATGGATTACCATATTGGCTACCTTGATAAAAGCCGTACGTATGTGTGGATCATCTACAGAAGGAACCACACGTCAACACATGGCAGATACTTCGTTTCTCCATTGTGCGAACGATTCCCCAAGAATAGAAAATCTGAAATAGGAAGCACCTACGCACGGCTCCTGCAAGAGTGGACGTCGTTACCGAGAAGTAACGTGATCGGTGTAACTCCCCGGCACAATGAATGCGCGGTATCAAATCCACAATTCTTCCGAGCTTTTAATTTTTTCCAGTCTGAGCTAACCTAATCGGTAAGTGAAGTATACTATTCGATACCTGGGAACCAAAGAGACGGGAACTGCGCCGAAAGAATTTATAAAACAGATCAGAAGCTATTTCGATCTTGTTCATCTTTCATTTTGCGGAACCAAAATGATTGTCGTACCTAGCAGCATTAACCAAATCCTTGATACAATCAAAGACATTAACTTGTCTTCCCGCCAACAACAAAGCGTTGGCGTGATCACGGCTGCAGCTTTAGTTACCAGCTATACCATCTATAAGCTTTGGTTGAAGGTACCTCAATTTTAACCTGCATAGATAGTTTATTCATTCTTCCATCTCGTGATTAGGGTCCTAGTGATGGCTGTCCAACTGTACCTTATCGTAATCCATTGACTGGATCATCAGCTGAGTTCCGCCGTGATCCACGAGCTTTCGTTGAGGAATGGACAGCGAAACTGGGACCAGTATACCGGGTTCACTTGTTTGGACGGGTACGCTAACTTTGTGAATCAGGAACTTGCATTTTTATTTGTGGTGCTGATCCATGTTTGTATAGATGCACACAATTGTTTCCGGCAGATATGTCCGCGAAGTGTTCCTGAACGAAAGCTTCAACTTTATGACTGGTATTAACAAGGTAGAAGGCCAGGATCAACTATCGTGGAACCTCTCCGATACTAAATGTAGCACAGAGATTTGATATGCAACTTATGGCTGGTATTCCCTCAGGCAGTATTCCCCAAGGTAAGGCTGTGACTAACTCGGCTAAATGATAACAATAGTTTAACCATGCTGGAAAATAGATGAAGGCCGAAAGTTTGTTGTGAAGTACCTTACCCCACACTTGAAGTTGTTTACTGCACGTGCTGTTGAGAACGTAAGATTTTGGTTTGCTTCGATTCCTCTACTGTTGCTAAAGTAACAAATATACAGTTAAATATCGGTCTTGGTGAAATGTTGGGCGATATAAAAGGTATGTACTTATACATTCAATTAAATCTATATTTATATATAATGAGAAATTTTCAGAACCAAAGGAGCTTCCTCACATGTTCCCATTGGTTCAGCGTATGGTGGCCCGTGCAAGTGCTTCTGTTTTTGTTGGCAAGGAGCTTGCCAAGGACGATGATCTTGTCGATACATTCCAGAACATTACCACGGACATCGGATCAATGATTCGCATCCAGTCGTGGCTGGAACCATTTACGTGGCTGATGAGATTGAGAATGTGGTAAGTGTAACGGACGGAGCTTGAGCGGCTCGGGTGATAATAATCTCGTTATATCAGGGCCATCGGAAAGTACTCTCCAAAGGTAGCTTCGTATAGACGAAAGATGCATGAATCGATCGGTCCAGAAGTTGATCGCCGTATCAAGGCGGCTAAAGAGAATCCTAATTGGGAGAGACCCGTACGTATATATATTCAACACATTCGTTAAGAACATAATGGCTAATGCAAGTGGAAAAGGTCGATATCCTTCAGGACCTCATCGAGCATGCTCAAGTCCCCCGAGGTCAAACACTTCACCAACACATTGTGAACTACACTATGGGGTTGATTTTTGCCTCCATCCACACAACTAGCGAAAACGGAACCATCGTGCTTTATCGCATCTTGCAGAACCCAGAACTCATGCAAGAACTCTTAGAGGAGCAAAAGGAAGTTCTCCAGCAGTATGGTGTCGATCCCAACGGTGAAGCCAAGGATGTATTTACATTTGACATCATCAAGGATATGCCCAAATTAGATAGTATCATCCGTGAATCACTGCGTCTTCGTAACGAATTCTATGAACTTACCCACACCAATGTTACATCCAAGAAGATTGTCTTGAGTAACGGCACCGTAATTCCCCCAGGTATGCCACTATTCCTGTTATGAAGATGTGATGATATTGAACCATGAATGTAGATGGTGATGTTTTGGTCAACTCCTGGTATAATCAGCAATTCGATGGCTGGACTGACTATAAGGATGATGTTGGTAGCCGTGCCGAATTCCATCCTTATCGTTTCCTCAACACTGGTCGGCCATCCACCAAGGTTGGTGACGATTACCTGGTCTTTGGTGAAGGAAAGCATGCTTGTCCGTGAGTATTCATTATCTCCACAAAAAAAAAATCGAAAACTAAATATGGTTTGTCAGTGGCCGCTGGTTTGCAATTCAAGAAATCAAGACCATTGTTTCCATTCTCCTGCGTGACTATATCGTGACACCCTCCAGTGATGTTATTTTCCCCACCACGACTGCTACCGCTATGCCATTTGGTAGTGCAACTGTCGTGAAGCGGCAACGCGCATAGGATGTCAGGCGTTCTGTTCCTTCCGTTTTGAAACTGTAACCAGTACTGTAGTTTTCATACACTCACCCTACATTTTGTCATACTCCTCAGCTTAACCGAAAGATGATATGTACTTTTATAGTAAATCCAGCCATTTTATACTATGAAGCATATAAGAGAACGAAATTTCTTACTGCCTAAGAGTCTTTATTATCAATTACATACCACTGTATTATGCTACACACAACTCGAATAAGCTCGAGGATTTAGGGGCATATTTTTAGTGGCAAAGTCATCGACCTCGTGCAAGAACCTAAATAGCGTATGACTGGATAATCAAATTGAACTTGATAGGTCGGAAAGCTTTACCTTTGGTTCATTACAAGTTGAAAATACTGAATTAAAACTCACTGTAGTTAAAAAATGTATCATCTGCTTGGAGAACGAAGATATGTCTTAATAACTGGTACTCATGCCAAGAGCCGCATGATTTAATATTGATCTTGTTCCATTATTTAGATAGTAGCACCATGTGGAGCAATGACAACTGATCCGCTCTGCAGAATATTTTTCCGCCGAAGTCCGTCGCGGTGGAAAAAGTCGGACCGATGATTTATATACAAAGAATGCGCGGTGTCAGAGTTTTTCTTCCGACACGCGTTTGAGATTAACTAAAAAGGGCCAATAAATATGAAAGAGCTACGGACAAGGTGCCCGCAAAGAAAATATATAAAACCCTTACGTCAATTTACCTCACAGTACTTTTTCTTCCATTAAATCACGACAACAGGATGCAGCTCACGTTACCTAGCAACATTGACCAATGGATTGACTCGATCAAAGATATTAATCTGTCTCACCGGCAGCAGCAAACAGTTGGAATTATCACTGCCGCCACCGTTATTACCGGTTATGTGTTCTACAAGTTTTGGAACAAGGTGAAGCGCCGGAATTTCCATTCTCCTTATCCGTATATATTCATCGATCTAATATTTTTCAGACATCCAAGGATGGCTGTCCCACCGTCCCTTATAGCAACCCATTCTTTGGATCATCGGCAGAATATCGTAAGGATCCCCACGCTTTTGTTCAAAAGTGGACAGAGAAGCTGGGACCCGTCTACCGTGTGCACTTGTTCGGACGAGTACGTCAAAATGACATTCTCTTTAAAGATCACACCAAATAGTTGCACCCTTCGCTAAGATTTGTTCGTTTTTACAGATGCAAACGATTGTCTCTGGAAGATACGTCCGCGAAATTTTTATGAACCATAACTTTGACTTTAACGTTGGAATTGAAAAGGTATAGAAAAATCATAACAAAGCGAATTCATATTAGTTATATCGATGAACGTGTTATATAGAGATTTGATATGAAGATGATGGCTGGTATCCCTCGTGAAGAAGTACCTGCAGGTGATACCAGAAATACAGTTGTCAAGTACTTGACACCGCATCTGAAGCAGTTTACTCCACGGGCAGTCGAAAACGTAAGTTTCAGAATTACGCAAAAGGCTATACCTTCTAACACTATATCCTTAATTTATACGCACAGCTGCATGTTGGACTTAAGGAAATTTTGGGAGATGTGAATGGTACGTAAGGCTTTTTGTTACTAGTTTAGGCAGTGATACTTACCTCGATACCATTAGATCCGGTTGACTTGCCGCATATCTATCCGTTGGTACAACGCATGGTCGCTCGTGCAAGTGCCTCAGTGTTCGTTGGTGAGAAGCTTTGTCAAGACGATGAGCTGGTTTCCACCTTTCAAAACATTACAACTGACATTGGATCCATGATTCGTATCAACTCCTGGTTGGAGCCATTTACGTGGTTGATGAAATTGCGAATGTGGTATGTATCTTAAAAATTATGCACTTTGTACTTGACGTTAAATTTGGTTGGTTACTATCCAGGGCTATTGGCAATTTCTCTCCACGAGTACGAGGTTACAGAAAGACGATGCTTAGAGCTTTGACCCCAGAAATTGACTTCCGATTGAATGGTCTTCAGGACCCAGCTTATCAAAAACCAGTACGTCCTGATCACCAAGGAGTAATAGAAACAAATAGCTCACAGAAAGATGTATCAAAGGATGATATCCTTCAAGATCTTATCGAGAACGCTGAGGTCCCATCTGGTCAAACCATTTATACCCATATTGTCAACCAGTTGATGGTCCTTGTATTTGCATCGATCCACACAACAAGCGAAAACGGAACTATTGTTATCTATCGTCTACTCCAAAGCCCGGGGTTGATGGACGAACTTTTGGAGGAACAGCAGCAGGTTCTCAAAAGTTTCGGCCTCAATCCCCATGGCAACAGTAGCGAAGTATTTACATTCGATGTTGTCAAGAGCATGGAGAAGTTGGATAGTATTTGTCGTGAATCCTTACGACTGCGTAATGAGTATTACGAACTTGCGCACACTAATATTGGACCGAACAAAGTTGTTTTAAGCAATGGAACAGTCATCAAACCAGGTAGTTTATTAGGTGATGGACAGTGACCTGATGGATATTAAGAACACTTTATTTATAGATGGCGATGTTTTAATTAACGCATGGTACAATCAGCAAAGTAACGGTTGGGAGGAGCTGAGCTCTGCTGGTGATCGTTCTGAATTTAAACCATATCGCTTTGTTCGCTCTGGCTATCCTTCCACTAAAGTTGGTGATGACTATTTGGTTTTCGGCGAAGGAAAGCATGCTTGCCCGTAAGTCACCGAATTTTATGCACACTCGACAAGTTCATATGCTAAATGTATACTTACAGTGGACGCTGGTTTGCCATCCAAGAAATCAAGACTATAGTTGCCCTTCTCATCCGCGACTTCAAGCTCAGTCCTACCAGTGATGTCCTTTTCCCAAAGAACGTTGACACTGCTATGCCATTCGGTACCGCAAGAATTGAAAAGCGGCCTTTGGCTTAAATAGACTATCGAGCTTCGATAAGACATGTAGTTTTACAACTAAAACTTATGAGTAGACATATTGGATGGTATTCAAAATTCGTTATTCGTCCCCGAATAAATAAAATAAACGGTGCCCCGATGTCACGTTTCCTAATTGGAACGAAAATAAACCCTTACTACCCCCTCGATAAACTCTAAAATCAAGTCCTATAAACATTGTTTATTCATCATAACCAAAAAAGTTTATGGGGGAAGGGGGGGGAGAGGGTACTCCATATCCCACCAGTTATATAAACATAAAAAAAGATATGTGAAATACAGAGAAAAAAACAAAAAAGAAACTAACAACGAAGCACCACCTCACACAAAAGCGAAAACGATGCGTCCAAAGACAAAATGCCATCACCTAGGCAATCAACCGTGCTGTTGAGTTTCTGAATTAACGATATAAGAAGCGTCAAGTTCTATAAATGCACGTAAGTTTCTTTGTTTCTTTTTTTCCTCCAAGCACTTACACCCGACGCCAATGGGTTGCTTTCCGCCTGCGGTTGCAGTTGCGGTGTCGCGAACCGCTCGGCAAGCATAGTTGATGGAACAAGGGCAGCATGAAAGTTTTAGTATAAAAATGGATGAATAATAACTGTCACCATGGGAAAATTTTGTTCAAAAAATGTTCGGTTTATGTGCAACCTCCAACAACGTTCAAAAACCCCTTTAAACGCACACTTTTGCACACTAGATACGTGCGCTTTTTGTTCACTTTTTGCATGTTTTTGAATGTTTTAGAGCAAAAAAAACAGCATATCCGCATCTATAATTGGTTAAGCAGTTTACACCCAGGCCAGTTGCGAAAGCATTATTCGATAAAGTAATAAAAGGCACCATATAATCATCTACCATCTATTGGACACAAAAGCGAAAGGTATAAAGAAGTATATAAATGTCTGGGAATCTTTTCATTTATTTGCATGTGTGTATTGAACTACGTAATTATTTCTAATCGTACGTATGTATACAATAATTGAAAAATGGAACTAGAAAAGCAGTAAAAGTGAAAAATCAATATGCGTAGTCAACTGCAATACTACGTACTTGTCACGCCCATCTCCATTACAATAGCATATCATGGACATACGATGTGCTGATGCCTACCTTGATACCGTTTGTAAAACTTTAGACAATCGTACAGGGCATTGGAATTCCGAGCGTATATGACACACTCCTTCAAGTTACATTGCCATTTAATCCGTCTCGTCTGCTTACCTCTTATTATGACGTCTGCTCCTCATCACCGTCTAAATGACGTTTATGTCTCACGGTTGGATTACCAGAACCCTTTTTCTTTTTGTGCTGCCTCGCCTTTTGCGCACCCGATCGTCTAGCTTCTGTACCTGCGTCAGCTTCTATATAAAAGTTGTGATACTGATGAGTAATGGCAAGTTAGCTACTGAATACCATATACTTCTCTTTCTACTTCTTGTTGGTTGTTCAGGCAATGGGTCGGGTTCCTGGACATCTTCCTCTCCTGAATCCTCGATATCAGGAAGAACTTCCAAGTGAATCTGCCAAAGTCTGACAGGTGGTGTTGGTGTTCGCATGGAACTCACTCGAGTTAATATGCTTATAGGTACCAAGTGCCCGCTAGGTATTTCAGCACTTACTGTTCAGCCGCAGGGTCATATTCCCCTTCACGTAAAGCTGCGTTGACAGTAGACTCGTTTGTTGGATGGCGTTGTTGCTGGTCATGAGTCTCTGCAGCAAGCGCTCCAGGAAGCTCTAGATAATTAGGTAAATATACTTGATAAATAAATATGTATATAGTGTACATTCCATCAGTGATTTCACTCGGCTCTTCAGGAACGATACGAGTACGACCGTTTTTGGTTGTCTTCCAGAACTTCCTTATAAAGAGACGAGCTCCCCAAGAACTCTCGCATACTGCAAGTGGAAGAAAGGCGGCAGTAGCCTTTTCAAAGTCGCGCTCAGTGCTGTTAATTGGATATCTTCATCCACATCCCGCCAGAGCTCGGGAACGTTGCCTGCTTTTTTGGCTTGTTCAGCCTTCACGCGAATACCAGCTATCTTCGCCAGTGGCTTGCAATTGGCTCTCGCCGTTCTATAATAACGTTCCTTGTATGCATCGCCCAAAACGCTCTGAAGGAGTCCTTTGTACAGGGGCCAACTGAACTGGGCGTCTTTCAATGCTCCGTTCTTATTTTTGACTTGAGGTAGAGGCTTGCAATGCTCAAGGTCCAGAGTGAAAACCAGCAGCTCCGCACTTGGCGTCGAAGATCAGGGGCGGACGCGTTCTGCTCCTGCGAGAGGGCAATGACATTCGCTAGTTCGCGGAATTGTGAACGCAAACTGCTAAGGTCCGCCTTCATCTCTAATCGCTCTTGCTCCAGCTTGGCAATTACGCGTTGCAGCATTTCGCGATCTTGGTTCGCTTTTTTCATTAGCTTCTTGTGAGCTTTCATAAGCTGTTCAAGGTCAGACATGGCAAGTCGGCGCAGATCTTGGAAATAAAATAGCGTGAGGAAAGAAAATAGGTAAGGGCAACGAGAAAGGAAAAGTTAGTGATAATATGGCTTGATGAGAGCCTTATTAGGAAATCGGTAAACAAGACACCATTTGCGAGTTTCAGGCAACCATCCACTAATAGTATGTATAATCCTTTATATCTGTGCGTATGTATATGTATATGTTTATAAGCATGGGAGTTGGTATGGATACGAGGGGAGATAGCTTCTATCTAGCAGAGTTGTGTCTCAATGTAGGGTCGAAAGTAAGTGGGGATTTTTTGTCCGATTTTGGGTTATGGGGACAGAAAATATATGTTCTTTCGTTTTCAGATTCGGCACGACCGGCAGAGGATACGATTGACTCGACATCAACAACCATTAGCTTCGGTTGGCTGGATGGTATCTTGTAAGGCCAATACACGGTCTCGTTCGTTAGATCGCTAGTTACAATTCGGACTGTATTGACAGCAGCAAGCAACCTCTCTTCTTCGCCGTGCTTATGCTGAAAGAAGTATAAAACGTCACCAAAGTACGTAACATCCTCCAACTTCTTACTTCTGGCAGAGCTGTGGTCGGTGTTCAGTCTCACAGATAGGCGAACAAAAGAGTTATTCTGGGATCTGTTTGCGTGATCCCTACCGAGCTTACTTCCCCAAATATTCTTATCCACCCAAGATCGACTTGCAACTCGAACAAGCTCCTTTCCTGTTACAGTGACATTTTGGTAGCTGCCAATGCGGTTTGCCCAGTAGAATGCAAGAGCATCGTTTAGGCCCAAGGTATCAACACTCTTTGCATCGAATGAACCCCACAGCTCTTTTTTCGCTTTGATCATCTCATCCAGGTATCACTTCTTGCTGTCGTCGAGGCTTTTTATCACCATTGCTGTTTCGTTGAACGTATCTGATAGCAGCGAGAGCTACTACTACATTTTGCGAATTTGCTGCTGGATCGTTCTTTGATGTAATGTTTCGCTTGATCTAGCCTATTGCTCGTTCCATTGCGAAGGCTGCGTATACCGGCAACGGTCCCATGAACTGGATCACTTTGTGCACATGTGTAAGATAGTGCTGGGATATCGTAAAAACCTTAACACTGATTTTTCCTTCATTATGGAATTTAAGAGGAGCTCGGTGCCAGCGGAGGGAATGGTTCTTGATTTCCTTAATGTCTTCTGTAGTCTTTTCGACGGCATGCAAGGTTGTAAACGGTTACCAATGACTTTGCTGCTTCTTTCGCATCTGAATTATGGATGTACTCCAATACTAACGTTGGCACAATGCAGCGCATGAAGTAAATCCATTCGACAGCTTTGTAGAACCCTGATTTCGTAGAAACGTCTCCACAAATACCAGGAAATCCACTGGGTACTAGTGATCTGGATTTCTCCATGCTCGCACCGATTTTCGACAGTATCGCTGGTCGTAAGTAAAACGGATTGTTCGTCTTCCCGAATACTCCTTTCAAAAGCTTGTAAAACTGCTTTCCGATGCCTGGAGCAAGTAAATGCATCGAATCTATCGGATAGAAGAATGGGCCATGAAATGTTGGCAAGGTTGCCAAAAGAGATCCTCGCATATCCTTAAGTTCGGTTACTGTACTTTCGTCTGCACGTATATCCTCCATTGGCGAATCATTGCCACTCGAATCGTCTGTGTCAGATCTTTCCTCTCCAGACTCATATTCGCCAAACTGACTAGGATTTTCATATGCTGGTCCAGTCGGAAGGTAACTCTGGTTTTTGCGTATAGAAGGCATAGGGACACCGTTCGGCGGAGGCAAGAATACCATTCGTTTCTCTTTCCTTTCGCCATAAATTTCGCAGAATCGACAGCCATAGCGCGCCATATGTCCTCTGTGCCCACAGATCTTGGCCAATGCTGGTATGTCGCCACCTGCGAATAGAAGCACTGCCTTAAAATCAATCTGCTGGTTGTCCTCTGTTTTGACTGACATTCCATTCGTGCCTAGTACTGTAAGCTCTTCCAGAATCGGCGATAGAAAGCTGTATAGATCTTTTGGTTGTTTGCGACCAGGTATGACACATGCTTGAAGCATATATTTGTTTTCGTAGCAGATGGACGGTGGAAGATTGAAAATGATGAAGTGAAAAACTGTCATCGATCTTCCAGCGTTTTTGAACGGGTTGAAGCCATCCGTATACATACCCAGGTGGATTCTTCTGTCATCAACGCGCCCATACTGCTTTAGTAGTTTGAAGCTCTCACCATCAAAAATATCAGTTTTTGCACCTTCACCATTCGATGCACTGGGTGTCAAGTATTGCCTTGCATCTTTGTCGTTCAAAACGAGTGCTAGTTGCTTCGCCAAGGATAAATACTTCATCTGCTGGTATGGCTTCAGAAGAGATTTATCCTTGTATCGATCTTCCTTGCAATATTCGCATATTTCGTCAGGATTGTTGCGCTCTCTGGAGAACAAGACACAACCAGTGCGGCACATGTCGCGAGCGTCAGGCTGGATCGGGTACTGCTTTAAAAGTTGATCTTTTGCCTTGTAGTTACTGGGTAGTAGTGGGAGGTGGCCACAGATATACTCATTGATAAGGTCAGTCATCTTTTCCATGAACCGTCGTGGAACCTTGTGCTCCAAAGCAACCTGGTGCAAATCAATGCTGAGTTTCACATTCTTTTCAATCCCTACTTTCAGGTGCGAGAAGTCGAAAGTTGGAGGCAGATTTGGGTTATTCGGTGGCGATGGATCGACTGGTACTTCAGGCGTATCGTCGTACTCTTCAGTCTCGGATTCCATGCCTGAGAATACCTCTTCCTCATCTTCCAGATGCATAAACTCGTCGTCGTTATCATCTTCGTCGTCTCTGTCGCGTTCGTTGCCGTTTCCTTCTGCAACACCGCTTTCGCTCGTGTCATCCATAGTGTTGGCCTGAACCTGATCTTATTCAGTGATACCAGGGTTGTGTGGCCAGGGATTCCACTCCATATCATCGTAGTCGTCAAAGTCCTGATGATAGTCATTGGAGTACGGCGAAGCGACCTCGTCCTCATCAGTTTCCATCGCCTCGGACGTTGGCTCCTATTTGGAATTTCAATGTTTCTGTAAAAGGACGTATAAGACGATCAACGTACATTAGATTGTCTGACCCCATGAACTACAGCGTCGATTCTCTCGTAAATGAGCCGGGCCATTTCTTCGCCGCATTGTTGCAAATGCTGGGTTCTCAATGTAGTCGCGTTATTGAACTCGTCCTTGCAGAAGTCGCATCGGTACTTAAAGCTTTTAGGTGACATGGTAAAGGGATCGAAAAGTAAAATTTAATTGATATCAGACGCGTCCAAGATATGTTTTTTTTAGGCGGACAGAAAATTGTATTTCCACCTTCGTCAAATTGTATACAATTATACACTCCCACCCAACTCAGCGGGACGCGAAAATTATAGCATATATAAGTTCCGTCAGAGCGTCAGAGCTCCCTATGGTTTCCCGTTTCCTTTTACTTTCATGATCTTTTATTGTCGACGAGTGTTCAGCACTTGACAATGAAAGATACATGATTGAACGCAAATGCAATTCCGGTGCCGGATTTTGTAAGATCCGGTAAAGATGGCGAAGGAGTCCCCCAAAATCCGTCGTGACGTTGGGAGGTACTGATCATCGTGTCGGGTCCTAAGTGATGGCGGAGGACTTGTTGCCGTGGACAAGGATAGCACCCGTCAGTAGCGCTGCCATCTTTGCTTTTGTGTTCCTTTCTTTTTTTCTCTTACTCCTCTCTTTCTTTTCTTTTTTTCTCTTACTTTCTTTTTTTTTCTCTTGATTCTCTCTTTCCTCTTTCAAATCGCTTCGTAGCGGAATTCTGGCAAAGGAGTCCCCCAAAATCCATCGTGACGTTGGGAGGTACTGACCGTAGTGTCGGGCCCTAAGTGGTGATGGAGGCCTCGTTACCACGGACGAGGATGTCACAACCCATCAGTAGCGCTGCCAGAATTTTTGGTTGAAAGTGTGCTTTCTTGAAGGTAATGACCGGGTGTATTTCATCACATGAACATGCCACTAATGACACATCTTTATGCTACCGGCGAGAACGTCTCTGGACTTTATTCGAGACACAAGGGCATCCAGATTGTGACTCGATGCCTTCTATTCTTCTTCCTCTTCATCATCATCTTCCTCTTTCCAATCACTTCGTAAAGGGAATTCTGGTTTAGGAATCCTCCAAAGATGACAGTGTCTTCGGAGGTACCAATGACAGTGTTGGGCCCTAAGTGATGATGGGGTCCTCGCTACCGGACGAGAATGTCAACCCATCAGTAGCACTGCCAGAATTTTTGGTTGAAAGTGTGCTTTCTTGAAGGTAATGACCGGGTGTATTTCATCACATGAACATACCATTAATGACACATCTTTATGCTACCGGTGAGAGACCTATTCGATACGCGCAGGCATCCAGCCTATGACATGCAGCCTATATTTCAGCGATTTTCTGTAAATTCTATAAATATATGCAATGTATGGTTTACTCTTTTGCTTCTCGATGACCAAAACAAATGTGGGTATATGAGTGTGTGGGTGTTGCTGAGCCATGTATAAATAACTTTTTTTTTTTGGTACGGCGAGATGCAGCGTATGGCAGTCATACTGTATATACAGAGCTTGCTGGATTCGGTAACTCTTTTAAATGGCATCACGGCTAGCCCAAAGACGGAGCTCTACCCTTGGCTTGGACAGTGAAACTATACGAGGGTGAACTAGGGTAACGATTATGCTGGAGCACACTCCGCAAAGAACATGGCAAAGTAACCGCTGAAGCATAGGACATTGACGTAAAGCTTTAGTTATCAAGTTCATAATGCGGCAGCGAAGTTTGGAAGAATACGTCGAGGCGGTCACGGTAGTAACACGCTTTGTTACAGTTATTCAATGTGGATGGTATGTTCGTCTACAATGGCATATATGCCTGCTTTATACTATATTGTTAAGCCGGAGCAAACAGTGCCACAAACGAAAACAGCTGGCGAGCGCTGATCCGCATCCGAAGGCAACCTATCTGACACACTTTGAGCTGTCAATTGAAAAAGATGCACTTCCAGACGAGAGTGAGCGCGTACGTACTACTTTTAATTATTTGGTTTTAACGCTCTCACCTTAGTATAGTGGCACCACGACGGTGTCGATGCGACTTTGAAGTTGAATAACTTCTGCTGCGAACCCGTAGCGAAGCTTGATCCGAATACAATTTCCAGTGTTGTGGAGCCGACATGAGCGTGGTGCTAAGCATCCGCTGGTCGAGAGTGTCGGGATCAAAGCCAAGGATTTGCCAATCATGACGAATAAATCCAAGCAAAAGGATTTAAACGGACAGTTCATTCTATTTCTGCACCTTTTGACGCTGTTTCTTCTAGTCCACTCCTGCTGTTTTCGATTTATTTGCGCTTCAAAAGCGGGAAGCATACTTACGTTGGCCAAACTTGAACCTGTAATGCTTTAATCGATACAGTCGAGGCATCTTGCCTTCCAAATGTAACGGATCTTATCGTGGATTATACGTACCATGCATAGACCTGGATGACCACAAACGTCTTAAAAGTGGACATGATATTTGTTTAATAGGGGAGTTCAGTGAACATCCATAAGATCATAAATACGTATAAGAAAAACATTTTCCATATGAGTGTCATTGCACTTTTCTTTGATTGTTTCATAAAAAGTTTATGTTGCAATTGTTAGGTACTGTTTGGAAGGCATAAAAGGACAGCCAGCTTAACAATTTTTTATGCTTATGTTCTTATGGGGATTCACTGAACTCCTCTAATATTCGTCAATCATATCTAGCATGGTCCATAAAGTGAAGGTCTCAGACCGCTAAATAAGGCCAGGTTCGACTGGAGATAAGTACGATTGGTATGTACTTTCTGCATCCCGTTTTTGCACATCATCACTTTTTGCATCAAGCTTCCGCCGAACCCGCTCAGTATTTGAGGCATATCACCCATGATTATTGCGTACCATCAGCTTTTGCAGTGTATATTCTGGGAAGCCGTTTGTGCAAAATGCAAAGCTCCACTGTATCGAAAACACCCGTGAGTACGATATTGGCTGTTGTATCAGGTGATCAAGCAGTATATACACAAGTTCTGAGGTATCTCAATGACAATCAAAAGTTGACGGACTCTTGACATTCAGGGGGTAAGTGTTCTGCGGAATGAGACACACGTATGAGCCTTCTTTATACGTACGTACAGCTGGCAGACGTTTTTTCTTCTGGAACTATGTTGTACCCGTCACCGAAAACTCTTCCAAGGCAACGACACAAATACGACTGGGGCCTAGCATCATTCTATGTACGATCGATGATTCATATTCATATACAACCTAAACGCCCAGTATTATATGTAGATACAACGGTACCGAATTGTACGGCTACGTAGGTAAAGTCAAGGCCGGACATAAAACGTCCATTGATTGATCCTCGCCATGTGTCAAATAGTCACGTACGAGTCTAATCTCTACACAGTAAAACTTTAAGAAGGGTTCCTGAACGTGAAGCTTCTATGCAATTGGCGTTGGTCATTTCTATATCTAATACGTAAATGGTCCTTTTATCTGATACTATGGAATCCTGAAATCAATAGCATTTCAACTTCCATTAACACGAAAGCAATGCCATAGTTAAAGTTCACACCTCAGGAAAAAAAATTCAGAAGACGTTCAGACATTCGTAAAATATTCAGTGGCAAATTCAGTCGTTCAAAAAAAAATTCAAAGAATATTCAGAGATAAAAAGACTAAATACTTTAGCTTTACCGTATATATTGCAATTTATAATCTATAGGCAAATCTTCATTTGATGAACTATTCTTACGCACCCAGTACACGTATTGCCTTGTATCCGATCCTTGTGCACGTCCAGCAAACCCAGCTATGTCGTTTATGTCCACAACAACGTACTTTGATGCTCCAGATTCTGTCATATACGGATACGGGCCATTGATGTTTGTAGTGCGGTAGAGCTCGAGTTAGGAGCTTTGTAAACAGTTACTAAGAGAATGTCGTTCATTTCGCAGTCAAGGCACATGCAATGTAATCGACCAGCAAACATATGATGATGTAGTACATGAGCTGCGCGTGGATGCTCACGACTTCGAAGCTATGCTGTCCAGTGACGATGAGGACGAACCTTTGGTCGGACGCACGAAACCTCGAAACGAGCATCAAGAATTGGAACCAGTTGCCAACGTCAAGGGCAAGAGCAAGACAGCAAAAGGTTGTATTGCAAGTAACTACAAATGGATATCATCTTTACACTACTATTTTATAGGAAACGTACAGAAAAAAAAGCGTGGTCGACCCGCGAAGGCGGTCAAAATGGCGAGGATGGCAATGGCAGAAGAAGTACCAGCACCAAACAAACGCTCCAAGAAAGCCACTGCTAAACAAAACTGAATGTGCAATGCGATGAATATGCTTTAATAAAGATGGCAATACCAATGGTTATGAGTAAAAGCAATATGTATATAATGGATCCCATTAGCTATTATCCTGTATTCAGAAAGAATTCAGAAAGAATTCAAGTCAAGTCCAGGAAAAATTCAAAAAGTATTTTTCTGAGGTGGTTGCTTTCGAATTAGCTGGATACTACCGGACAGAGATAAGGCTTTTGACGGTAGTTAAGCAATCACCACGAAAATGTTTTTGGATATATATGAATAAAGGTAAATATATATAAAAAAAAGATATGGATAAGTGTAAAAAAATATATATGTATTAAAATGATTGGTAAATATAAAAAATATACAGAGACAAAGAATAGATAGTGGGCATAGGGCATAGGAATAAAAAGAAGTCGTACAATATAGGAAAGACAGAACATAACTTCTTGTATATTTTTGTGAATCTACTCCAAATGAATTCTCGTGAAAATGAAAATTCACGAAACTTTTGGCCTATATATCACATATCTGGGCTTCAGTAAAAAATCTACAGTTGATCGTGTTAACTTACCAGATTGGGACACGCATCATCCGTGTCAGCATACCAGACACGACTCCTCTGGTCGGCTCTGGCCAGCAGGGCCTACATATGGACCGTATGCCAGGTATGGAGAGAGGGGGGGGGGTGATCCAGTGCTCGGAAGCAATCACTAATCTGTTTTGAAGGTCGTACTACTCATGGGAATGAATAACTTGCCGCTTGGTTCTTGGTCATTGCAAAGGCTAAAGAAAAAAAAGGGAGCAGTCTTGGTACGCTGCTTTTTTTATGTTCCCATTGCTGCACTTTTTGGTTTCACTTATGCAACCTGCTATTCTTTTATCACTTTGCTGATATGAACATCCGATTGGCTCCAAACCCAGGATGAATCACTGCTACTAAAATAAAGTAGAGTGTGTTCGTGGCCGTACGTAAATAATGTAGTGTGCATCTGGAACTCGTTTATTACACAACGCAAAGAATATCACACTTTTAAACCATAATTTACAGCGTATCATCAGTTTCCGATGGTCAATGATTGTAGCGGGCCATATTTCCCTCCACTAAAAAGCTTTCGCATCAAACTCGGACTTGCATTTCTTGATACATACACAGGATGATCCATCAGGGTTGAAGCAATTTTGATTAAGTCAACACAAAGCCAAGCAAGCGGTAGCGTCCATTTTATGAGAGTTGAAGGTCGTGGAACCTTGTATCTGAAGGGTTACATCGAACCGTGCCTTTATGACATGAGCGTAGCTGAACACTTCATAGGCAGGTTTAGGTAAGACATGACGAAACAATAAGCGTAGCTCGACACTTCATAGGCTGTCTACGTAAGACATAAAGACCAGCTCGGCCGTCCATTCACCTTCAGGCCCAGATACTTCAAGCCCGCCAAACTTTTGCAAGCATTTTCACGAAAACCTTCTCCAGAATTCTAGACTTTTCAAGCGTTTGCCTTCCTTTTTCGCCTTTTTCAACGTAAGCAGCTCTTGAATTGTGATTAAAACGTATGCTTTTTTTTATGAATAAAGAATTCACGGTAATACCTCATGCTGGTTCTTATGATCTCGCTTTATTGCTATCTACTATTTATGCTCTCATAATCCTTTTTTATTGCTATGCATATACTATTACGATATACTCATACAGACGCTTTCTTTCGCTTGGCCTGTCCGCCTCGTTTCTTCTTCGTAGGAGTAAGTCTAATAGATTTAGTCAGTAGCACTATACCTGGTGATGCCAAATCAAGCCATACCTCTCTTCCTCATCGGAATAGGATTCCGATCTGTTAGCATCTCCTTGGCGCCCTCCATTTTCCCTGCTATCAACGATCAGCTGAGCATTCCGCCGTTTGTAACCTCTTTTATACCGTACCCGTCGGGTATCTTTAGACTCTTTTGGCTACGTAGTACTCTATTTGTCTTTACGTATGTTTTGCGAGGCCGGCCAACAACTCTAAGGGAATCATATTAGCTTATCAACAATATCCATAGGAATAACCTTACGTTTTTGTTCCGCTGATCTCAAGAGATAGACCATTACTGCGATATATAAACAGTGTCAGTAACGTTTACCAATCCCAGCAATATAATTTACACTCCCTGTGCCCGATCCTTCTTCTCGAGACTTAAGTTTTCAGTCCTATCAACGTCGCCTGCGCCTGCATGACCACTTGGTATTGCATATATAGAAGTTGTGAGTAGCTTTATAAATGCATGTCTAAACGGTGTATATCCTTATGCTGCCAATCTTCCAGATGTCCCATAGTTTCTAATACAACTTGGAGTCAGAGTACATACATACAATCATAATAGTCATCCCAAATATTTACCGTGTGTATTGACTTAAGAACTGCGCCGAAGAACTTCTGAAATAGAATGTGATAGAGCGGTGTTTAAAAGGATTGTCATTCAATACTTACTGATTTGCCTTGCGGTGGAGATGATCTGCAGATATCGAAGTTAGAATAAGCACAAAATATAGTTATGTCTACAATATTGTGGCAGTGGAGTGGAGTACGCTGTATGCCTAACCGGGTTCACATGATTGGTGCTATAGTATAAAGGTGGAAAGAAAGTCGATGCATTTCAGTGTGTCCCATCCGGAATCGCTTCAGTTTACCAGCTACTCACTAACATCTGGGCCGGACTCGATCTGTCGATGGAGATGGGTCACTGATTTCTGTACGCTAGCGAATATATCACACGAAAAATACGGTGTTTACTGACCTCGATTATCCCTGCGGACGTGGCATGCTGTATGATACACAGTACTATTAGAAATTGATTCCATTGTGATAAGAAGGATCGAAAACTACCCAGAGTGGATGTTTTGCTGGAAGGGGCTGAATGGCTGTTGGAGCAGTCTTGAATAGCTAGTGGTTTGTGGTGGCACTGCCATGCCTGGATAGTGTGAACATTGTGGATCAAATTCTGAACAAGGATAGCTTCTTTGGTACTTTGGGTCAGGAAAAGTTTGGCTATCGCATTCAACGTCGTGAAGTGTATGACTGTTGGATGTTGTGTACATCAATGGCGAATGGTGTGTTTGTTGCTGTTCCATATACGTGCCATCCACAGGTTCGAATGTTGACAAAGAGTGTATGGACGAAGATGCTTCCGGTAGCGTACTCGAGGCTCCTGGTCCAGACTGTGTACCGATCTGAGTCACTTTTGGTGCTCCAGCAGTTGGCGATTCAGACATTCCACTTGACAGTCGGGGAACTCTTTTTGATCCAAGCAGATCCTTTCACAAAAATGGGATAACAAAAAGCACTATCGTGCAAGGGCATCAGACAATCGACCGGCGAAAAGATAATTATATCGCATATTAAACGAAATAAATAACGCATGCTACAAAAGACCGCGGGCTGAAAACGGCAATGCCCAGCTAGCTTCGCATAAGTCGAAACGAACACTATACTTATCCTTAACGACAGCTTCAAAACCGGACATTGTTGGCACTGTCTCAGTTTTAAGTTTCGCCCATGTTAGGTTGGGTGCTGCGTCGCCTCGCGATTGTTGACGAACAACCAGGGTGTTGGTGATTTGCTGCTGTGTCTGGACTAGTATTCTCATGTCGGCGCTCATGTCGTTCATTGCTAATCCGAGCGCGCTGGTTGCGTCCGCCGACTTCTTAGTAACGGCGTCTGTGCTCTCCATGTTGGAAGTAACTGCATGAATACGCTCTGCCTTGACACAATGGCCCAGTGCAGTATATGTGACCATTTCTACTCCCAAACACGATTGGAATCCCACGAGCTTCAATGTTTTATGGACACACATTCTTCCTATCTGCAAGCAAGTAATGGAGATCAATGTAATGCTCTCATTCTTACATGCACAACAGCGGATCCCGCCCGAGGTACTGACTCACATTACCGGAGCACCAGAAGATTTACCATCGCAGATCAGTTTAAATGACGAGTTTAATTTGGGTAGTAATGTAAATAAGCCAGTAGCTTAGAATGCAGAGCACTTATTATCTTTTGCAGGAGAAGAAATTATGAGTGCTGCCGGTGATATAGCACAGTACCAGGAAGAAGACTACTTGAACGACACCACTTGCGACTTTTACGGATTCAGCTATTACTACGACGATCACGACGACTATATTTATTATGATGCACTCGAACACCCCACGGAAGACATCGACTGCGAATTGCAGCGACAACTTCCTGCCCAGGTTGAGCAACTTGAATCACCTCGGAGTTCTCAACAGTCGAAATCAGAAGCGGACAGATATCTATCTGAGCAGCATTATGACAATAGTCCACTAATATTCAAGGCTAATGCGCCTCGCGCGCTCACACCGATTGATAAGACGAGTATTGGTTTGTATCATCTTATGAAGCAGCAGAACGTTAGCCGTGCTACCTATGCAAAAATAGTGAAGTTTTTCAATGACTGAATTGCAGATGAATCGTTTGGTAAGCACTTGCGGTCTTTTATACAGTAACTACACAGAAATCACTTCTGACAATATTTTGTGACTAGTGCCGTCATCGTTGTACTCAAAACACCCGCGCGGAAAAACTCATGGCAGACTTGTACCCAGTCGAACCAGCGGATATGGATTTGTGTCCGAGCAACGGTGGTATACTGCAGAATGGTTATTGCATTAGCTGCCAATATCAATACATTGAAAGCCAAGAGGAACCTGACCCGGAAATAATGACTTACTTACCACTCATCATGCAACTTGTAATGCTTTTGGTCGGCCACGGAAAAGAGATCTCCTCCTTTACCGCTCACAGCACATGTCTGACACCGGAACCTTCAATGATACCTTTGATGGAGATTACTATCGTAAAGATTGCCAGCGGGAGCTGTTTACTGGCAACTATGATATTGCTTTATCTGTCTTTATCGATGGGTTCAAGCTATTCCATCACTCAAGTGTATCCATGACTTTGGTTCATATAGTTATTTTAAATATCCCTCCCGAAGAGCGGTGAGCGTTACATGTGATTGTCACCTTTTCTAATAACGAACTCTCGATCAGATATTGGGAGAAAAATATGATTCAATTGGCGATAATTCCAACTGCTAGTAAATCCGGGGACCTATTTTCATTTCTGATGCCTTTCTTCGACGAATTGCATATACTTTAAAAGCGCGGTATTATGGTCACAGGAATTGACAATGTTACAGTATCTGCAAAGGCGCATCTAATGCTAGCTTCTGATCATATTCCTGGGGCGGCCACCATATGTGGGCATAGTGGTCACCAATCGCGCTTCCGCCGCCGAGTATGTCTTGTCGAAACAATCACTACAAAAAGCACCAAAGGAAATGGGAGTGGCCAGTACTTTGCTCGTGCTGATCTTGCCCAGGAACGAAGCGCCCAGTCCTATAAAGATGGAGATCCAGTAAGTGGTTAACATACAAATACCAAGCGTTCGAACTAAGGTAGATAGTAGACACATGGCCTAAGTGCGACTCCGTTCGCACAATTAGATGCTTTCCGCGATGGTTTCCATTTCGGTCTTGACGAAATGCACTTACTGGGTTGCAATCTGGCGCCCCATATTTGGAAACTGTTGGACCAGCGTTTGGATACCTATTTTGCGCTTCCAAAATCTCGCTTGCAAGCAATTGACCATGTCATTCAAACTTTCAAAAGCAATACCCCTGATCTTTTGAAGGGCGCCTTCAAGGGATGTCTAGTATGATGGAAGACGGTAATATATATATTTATATATGTATGTGTGGTATCGCTCAATTGGAAACTTCAATGGCGAGACCAAAATAAGATAATGTTTTATCGAGGAAAACTACTCTCTATTTATAATGATGATAAGTTGGGACGGAGAAAGTGAATGCTTTTCTATCAGAGCCGAGTCCGTGTTATCGCTGTAATCCCTAATGACCATACTGCCTTATTACGGAGGAGCGGATAATCATGCAGAGACTGAGTTTACGTGAGTGGTTCTTCTTGAAGTCTGAACCCAGATCAAGGTCTCACTGACGCACAAGCCAGCGAACAGGCCAATAGATAACTGCGCGGTTGTTGATGTCGAAATAAAGGAACGGATGTAGCAAAGGCTGAGATGGAAAAGCATGTAGACAATGGATGACTGGTACGTCAGGATACGACAGTATGCTAACTTGCTATGTATTTACACATAGATATATTTCGACATCCAAAACAAGCTCATGCCGTTGATTGAATTGATGTACGCATTACAGTATGTCATGTCTACACTACTTATCGAGGAGCTGGAGAAATACAAATGCGAACCCGTGGCAATATTTACACTTACGACACTATTCAATGCATGCTGTCTCTCTTTATCTTGGGAGATAAAGTATGCGGAAGTGGAAGAAATAGATATGTATGGCTACTATCAAACTGCCAAATGTTATACGCATCTATGATTCACGTAGTAGTTTTAATTAAGATCGCTGAAGGAATGGCGCCAATTTGCATCAGGAAACCTTCCCGTCAACACATATACAGCCAATGTACACTACCTCACACATCTAGCCAAGGCGATAAGGCATTTGGGGACCCCAAGAAGCTACAGTGAGCGACGAATCGAATGAATTATTGGGCTATATAGCAGGCGAATCAAGTCTAAAGTTACGCCTGGTGTGGATGCTAGAAACGAACTGTTGCGAATGTCAGCCTGTTGTGATTACGAGCGGTCTCAGTGCAATGATAGTATCTACGCTGAAACCTCTGAATACCAAAGAAAGTCAAAGTCTATATACGCCATATTGATGCAAAAGGAGGATCCAGAATTATGGGATGTTGATCGGGTAACCCTGAACAGCGATATATTCCGTACTCTAACAAGAATCAACATCACCCTCTACCTCAAACGATATTGGAAACGGACTTTGGATCTACAACGCTCACCGGAGATTTCCGGATCAATTACTATTGGGAAGCAAATGTTGGTGTCTGGCAACTTATACGATTCAGTGCTCCTTAAAAGTGAGAGAGGAACGCTCCTGTCAACATTTGTTCAACTGAGCTTACCGGTGACCAGCGACAATACAGACAACCCTGTGCAGATCACTACTTGCTGGTGTGGATTTTTGGTGAAACGATTGCCTTCTTCTCTCATAGGCATGAAGGTATGTACGTATATATTACTCGATCCCATTTTACTGATAAAACAGCATTATTCCTAGGTCAGGAGAAAATACTTGTACTCTTCGAGTTTATACGGAAGTTAAAGAGACCACTTATGGTATACCATATTCTCAGCTACATGGTCTAACGACGCAAAATCCACACTTCTCGAGTAAGTTCTATGTGACAGAAGCGGAGAATTTGGATTACTTGGATGGTAAGCTGCAGTCATCAGTTACTCCAAATCGCAAATACTTTATATATCCCGGAATGATACTATGAAACGTCAAAGTGGAAAATAACTAAAACTACTAATTGAATGCGCCACAAATATGCTGATGCTGTAAATTCAACTTTATCACACAAACATCACGTTTAAAGTAAAGCCAGAAGCACTTCGAGGAATCACCGAAGTTTTTTTTATATAGATACGCATACATTGATCTCTTAGAAAACCATGGCAATGATTATTAAGCTACATCCGCATGTATCCATGCATTAAAGTAAAAGCACAAAAACTTAATGAAAAGCACGAGTATGATTCCACACTTATCCATGTAGACGTTCTGGTGAAAAAATATAACAACAGCCACTGATCCAAATGCAACTATATTCATGAACAGGTTACAAAAAGTAAAGAGATTTAAAGTGTATTGACGGTCAATCAATACCACTTTTCCCATAGTGGTAATCATATTATTTTAATAATAATAGACAGTGTGGTAATACTACGCATAATAATAACCACAAACTTCATAATAATAAATACATAATACACACAAACAACATCCATAGCAAATCACTTTAATCGAAATACAGTGGCCGCTTTATATAATAATATTTTATACAACGATAATCCGATATAACGATACAATTCTCGATCGTACCAAAACGGTAATCACTGCCAAATCCCATTTTATATAACGCTATTTTGATATAACGATAAAGTTTGGGCTGCACCATTGTATCGTTATATAAAGCGGACACTGTAAATTTATTTATTTTCCCCATTTAACATACATGATCATCAATCCATGATTATAGAAAATAAAAGGAAAGAGACTATATTAAGGCATAAATATCTAAAACCATAACTTTGATCCATTTATCTTTCATCACTTACTTTATCTTTGATGATTCATCCACTTTAACTTACCTTATTGTATCCATACAAAACCAAATATCAGAAAGATCATTTAAGAAACGGACTATCGCTTCACTCAAGACGAGTGAGTAGGGGATGTACAGCTACATGGCTAATCTTCCTGTGTGCCAATGCTATCCAGGCACCTACATATTTGATTCGCCATGGCACCTGCCAACTTCTACCTTCCTCTTTCCATTATCACTTCGATAAAATATTTCCTTCCTCGACATCAGATCATCAGAAAACCTTTTATTTCGATCTGTGATAATTTCCTGTTCTACAAGTATGTCGTATGCCCGACATACACCATCATCCATGGTTACATGCTTTTCCTTAGTCTTATTTATCCACTGTCATTACATACGACGTCAACAACCGTACAGTTATCGATTGCCCTATTTGCTCTTACATGCACCCTAGATCCGGCTTTACTGGTCATGTAAGGCAACTCCGTTAACTTGGTCTCAGACCTTCGGCTTCTTCAACAATATGGCAAGGTCATATGAGACTCGATGATAACATGGTGCTTTGGGATTATTACACAAAGCGTTCGTCTTTTCCGCCCCAACTCTTCATCAGCGTAAATAGGAAGTAACTTTCTTCAATAAAACATAAGCTTATTTCTGATCTCGTCATTCGAAAACCTTTCTCGTTAAGCGATACCACAAATTAAAGACATCCAAAGTGCTTATATCTAATAATTCTTCCCGGTCGAAAACTTTGGCATCGTTTTCATGCAGCAAATGGCCGATTATGATTTTTTTAGAGTTTCGTGGCTTCTATAGTGATTATAAAATGATTGTCAGAACAAGTTGATCAAAATAAGTTTTATTAATTTCTTTTTTTACCTTATAAATTCGTGTAAGTCTTGGACATTTGTGGACAATCCTACGTAGTCTACGACTACCAAACACACTTTTCCGTATTTGGCAAATATGAAAGGAGGTCTATTAAAGTTTTGTTAGCGTCTAAAGCACAGAAATGTATGTCGACTAGTTCAATTTACCTTATATTGATCCATCTGCGAATTTGTTCAATATTTCTTTGCTCTTATTTTCTACGTTATTGTCGCGCTTGCTAATGGCTTGACTGGATTTACAAGAAAACGAAATAAAGACGCTGTTAACTAATGATCGCTCTCGAAGACGGCCAGCCATGTTCTGTATCAACCGTAGTCTGTCTTGCGTTAAGTCATCACCAGGTGATTTTCTGCAGTATCCGACTATTTCATATCCTTCGCGCTTCATGACTCTAATGGACGTTTGATGGTTTTGCAACGTCGTGATAACCTTTTCAACAATATTTTCTGATATACAATATTAGCCGATTAGAAAGTTGTAATACACTAATTCATTCGCCAATAAATAAGTGGTCTGCTACAAACTTACTTTGGTGGGTCACCATCGTTTTTCTTTTGTTTGCGCATTTTCTGCTCTGCGCGTTCCGCGGCATGCTCCCTCTTCCGTTTCTTCAACAGATTGGCTTCTTGTTCACGGAATTCAACAAGTCTTTTGCGTCTTTCTGCCGACTCGCGCTTCTTCTCTTTTTCATTTTCATCATTCTTTGTAAACTCATCGTCTTGTTTCATCTTGTTGTCATGTTGCGGTTCTCTTCGCCGCCTTTCTTAGCCTTTTTGGATCTCCCACCTAATAAAGATCATTTAATCTCACATTTGGCCCTGATTTCGAAACAACCACAGTAAGGAACTGTGCTATTTCAGCTTACCTGCGCCAAGAAGAGCCTCAATAGTGTCGGGGGCACTACCATCGTTCACATACTTGTGTTTAATCAATCGCGGCTTGCTTTAGAAGGGTAAAAAGGGTAGAAGTGTTATTGGGGGTTAAAATATATTTCCTTATGCAATCAACACTTCATCTCAAACCTGTTGGGCTTTCTCTTATAATCGGGGTTGACACCACTATCAACTTGCTCAAAGTTTCTTACAGTATCTGCAAGATAACTCCAAATGTGCTTCCGTGTATCGACTACGGGCTGCTTCTTGGCGATGACGCAGTACAGATTGCGATGAAAGGATTCGATATCATCGGTGGTTCGTGTTGGATGTTCTTGTAGTTCTTTTTTCAATGCATTCTGAGATTTGAATACCGTTGCAGCAACGGTATCACGCGTTCACCATTTCAGCCAGCGTTCAGTTCCGGGGAAGTCAGCGCGAATCTGTTCAACCGCGTTTCTATATGCCTTGTCGCCATCGGCGTTGTACATGGAGTCGCAGGTCATCAAAGTCATACTGAGATCCAAGTGGAACGATTGCATGGTTCTTAATGATTCGCTGGACAGACTGGCCCCAGTGGTGGTAACATCCTTTCAACAGCTTTGTTGGGTCGATTGTGCTGTGTGGAAACACCTTGTGGAAGGCCTCGATGAATCCTGCACGTTGCGCTGCCGAGTAATCCATGACTAGGCCGGAGAAGTTGTTTTCGATGTCCAGATCTGTCATACCAAGTGCAAAATCGTATGCTTTGAAAAAGCGCACGAAATACTTACGAAAATGGGAGATAGAGAGGCCATCGAGCACTGCCTGAAAGATAACAGCGAACTTGTTTAGCTCCTGAAAGTACATGTTTGTGCTGCATAGGTAATATCCTTCGGTAAAGCAGTCGTACGTAACATCCGTCAACATGGGATTGCTTTGGAAGTCAGCGCGAACAGCGATACCAGGAGCAAAGAAGGTGATACATGTTTGACCCGGCATTACGTCCATTGGATCCATATATCCGGGGAAGATATTTATGAGCGCCTTCACCTCATGGAAATTTTCAAGTACAGGCTTTCCGGCATGCGAAATACCACTTTTGATATGTGCAGTGCGTCGAAAACGTTTGATTTTGCCATAGTTCTGGAAGATTTTGCCGATAAGTGATACTGGGCGGGCCGGGAACAGAAGGCGTTTCGCGCTGGTGCCAACTTTCAAGCCTATTGGCGTTTCGCTGATATTCTCTGTCGCTCTTGCTTCAAATCTCTTAGTTTCATCCATTGTGGCATGGAGCGGAGCAAATTCCGCGTGATGGTGAATGTCTTTGGGAGTGAAGATGCCAATACCGTTCTTGAGCTTGAAGTTGACACGTACGGTGCAAGTGTCATGCATCAATTCTCCCTGACAGAAGGTACATCCTGCAGCAAGCTGGTTCATGATTTGTGCACCAGATGAGCCTGGTCTCACTACCTTGCCACAACTGCCATTTTTACACACCACAGATCCCAAGCACACTTTGCTGACACTGATTCCACCTATGATCCGGTCGTATGTTTTTTGATAAAGTTGCCAGCCAATGTCCATGTCGTAGATCGATTCACCGTTGATTTGGTTCAACTTAATGCGTTCAGCTTCCAACGTGTTCGGGAATTGAGTAAATTGTCCTTCGGGTGTTTCTGTTAATTTCTTGCTGGTGATGTTGCTAGGCGATGACATTCTTGTAATGTTGTCGAGATCGCAGTAATCGTGTAAAATGTAGCTTTACTGTTGGCACTGGAGACTGCTTTTCCTCAGGAACAGAAGCCGCTGTTTTATACCCACCCCAATAGAAACACTTGAAAAATTCAAGATAAAGAACGTATCCATAACCATACACACATAGAACTGCCTGCTAAAAAGATGTACTACGTACAAGAGCTTAATTCATAAGTACACGAGATAGTTTTGAGGGCGCTGCGGAAAATCTTACCGCCGTTACCGTGTTTGATTTTGCTAAGCCCAAAGGTCAATAAAACTATGAAGCACAAAGGGGAAAGGACTGGGGTTTGCTTTTGTCTTTTATGATGAGCAGGTTTTAACATATAACGGTTTTTGGTAATGTAAGGTTTCTGACATGTTCTATTTAAAGTATCGATTTGAGTACACAGCAACGGTCTATTGGCATTATTACCGCGGCTGCTGTTGCCACCGGCTACATATTTTATGCATGGTTTCGAGTAAGCTTTTCTTAAAGAAAAAGCAGATTTACATATACAAATTCTCAAATTCCAATACATTAGGCTCAAAATGATGATTGCCCAGTTGTTCCATACAGTAATCCACTTACTGGATCATCGGCCGAATACCGCAAGAATCCCAAGGAATTTGTTGAGAAATGGACACAGAAACTGGGACCCGTTTATCGTGTGCATTTGTTTGGGAGGGTACAGCTGGTTACCGTACTTCTAAATCGAGCGGTCACTTGACCATTTGTTTTCTTTGCAGTTGCACACAGTGGTTTCGGGAAGTTATGCTCGTGAAGTATTCTTAAACGACAATTTCAGCTTTAATGCTGGAACGGCCAAGGTATCCCAAGCATTCAGCATGAAATATATTTCTTAAATGACTAACTCGTATATAGCGATTTGATGTGGCACTTATGGCAGGCATTGCACCCGGTGAGGTTGCGCCGGATCGATCCAGAAAGGTTATCGTCAAGTTCTTCACACCACGTTTAAAGTACCTGACACCACGTGCGACTGAAAATGTACGGCCTAGATCCTTTTTTCGTTTCAATGTTTGACATTCACTTTAAAAGCTGAGCCTCGGTCTCAATGAGATGCTGGGAAACGTAACAAGTAAGTTGACAGTGAAAGTTGCACAACATGCATAAATGTTCCCATCTGTACACTTTTCAAGAACCTATGGAAGTCCGCCATATGTTTCCGATTATCCTGAGAATGGTGGCCCGTGCAAGTGCTTCTATATTTGTCGGCGAAAAGCTTTGCAAGGATCCAGAATTAGTCGCTGTCTTCCAAAATATCACTGGTGACATTGGGTCTATGCACCCGCGTGTTCATCAAACATGGATGGAGCCATTTTGGGGACTGCTACGACTCCGAATGTGGTGTGTAGATGCGGTTACAAGTATTAAACGGTTACCTAATCGTCTAAAATAGGGCAATTGGCAAATTTTCTTCACGAGTCAAATACTACAGAAAAAAGATGCTGGATAGCTTTACACCAGAGATTGATCTGCGTCTGAAAAATATGCAGGATCCCGATTGGCAAAAGCCAGTAAGCTGTATTATAGAAAACAGTTCTAGACAACGCATTAACATTTTTTAAGGATGACGTTCTTCAAAGTCTTATTGAAGACGGTGCAGAGCCAGGCAAAGATCTCTATAACTACATCGTGAGCCAAATGATGATCTTGATTTTTGCATCCATCCACACTACGTCATCAGCTGGAACAATTGTGTTATATCGCTTGTTGGAAAACCCACAGTTGATGGATGAAATATTCCAAGAGCAAGAGGAAGTTTTGCAGCATCTCGGAATAGATTCCAAAGGCAATATTGAGGATATCTTTACATTTCAAGCCACCAAGCAGATGGTCAAGCTGGACAGTGTGTGTCGCGAATCATTACGTCTTATTAACCGATACTATGACCTTGCGCACACGTACATCGGGAAGAACAAGGTTGCGTTGAGCAACGGCACCGTAATCGAGCCAGGTCAGTACCCGCAGGACAAGGCCATATACATGAGCACTAACCATTCGTCTTTCATTTATATTAGACGACGACGTGTTGATAAATACCTACTATAATCAACAGAGTAACGACTGGACGGAGGTCGCGGGTGCCAGCAATGATCGCACCGAATTTAAGCCTTACCGTTTCCTCGACACCGGAAAGCCGGCTACTAAAGTCGGGGATGACTACCTTGCCTTTGGTGAAGGTAGACATGCTTGTCCGTAAGTTCTGATATATTTGGGTAACCTGGTACGAATAATCGCTGACAGTGTGGATACATATAGTGGAAGATGGTTCGCTATTCAACAAATCAAGACTATCATTACACTTTTGCTCCGCGATTATCACATCCGTCCTTCGAGCGCAGTAACTTTTCCAACGGATACCGGCTCGGTTATGCCCTTTGGTAGCGCTACCTTTGAAAAACGAAACATGAGCATATAGTATAACGGAGTTGACTTTTTATCAAAGGGTGCCATTCCGAAAAAACGATAAAGCATTTTATGTCGATCCAGTTCAGTGTGTGTAACATTGTACAGATTTGGTGGTTTTTAAAAAAATTTAGTGGCACCCGTTGGCATGATCAGCCACACCATCTTTCTTGGACCAAAATGATCAATAGCAAATGTAACACACCGGAATCTGAACGAGACACGGTAGCCGCACAATCTTTGCCACTGTCCAATAATGAGCAACTACAAGATCTGACCAATGCCAAACAATTGCAACCCACGGGTGATCAGCAACCTGTTGTGAAGCCTTCCGAAGCTCACGTCGACTTTGTGACCCAAAGTCCATATGAAATACTATGCGCCATTCTCAGCTATATTGATACAGGCTCAATACTCCAATGCATCAAGGTTAACCGTTCGTGGCGCAAGACAATTATTCAGTGCCCAGTGCCATGGCGAAGCATCGGGGTACCGTCGGACGAGATGGTATCCGGTGGTAAACAAGCTACACCGGCAGAAATCTGCCATCTCTTTCCAATTATTGCACAGCACATCGAACACCTCGGGGTCAGCTTCACATCTGGTTCAATGATGAGGTTTTTTATGCTTTTCAAAAAATGCAACCTTCCCCGGCTACAGTCTCTGCGTTTCCAGGAGATGGTATCCAAAGGTAACCGCGGAATCTGATGGGATTCATGGGTTATCAAGCCATTTTCGTTCTAATGCTGTTATGCATTTAGAGCATGTGAATCTTAGCGATTACCTATTCAAAGACGTGTTGCCATATTCCGCACAGACCTTAACCGAGCTGGAAATCATAAGCAACGGCATCGATGCCTCGCTTACAACTATACTCTCAACGTGTCGCGGCCTCACGTCTCTCAACCTTCATATTCACCAACTTGTCGATATGTCTTACATATCATTGCCACACACAACCTCGCTACGGACGCTGTCTGTGTACACCAGCATTCCATTAGATTTTTTGCCGTTTGGACTCGGTACGGTGCTTCAATGCTCGCCAAATCTTGAAACATTATACCTGGATTTTGCAAGACCTGATCTACCGGGATTATTACTGTTTGTGAGAGCCCATTGTCGGCGCTTACGGAGCTTGCGTACAACGTCTTACAAGTTCAAGCATATTTCATATCGTCACAAAGAGAACTCGTCGGCGGCGTTGAGGCCGTTTGATAACTTGGAGTCTCTGGCACTTGGATTCCTATCGCCAATATATTCTTTACGTGCGATTCTGGAGAGAAATTGTAGCTCACTCAAGCATTTATATATATGCCCCGCTGCATCTGACTTCGACTTTGAAGGCTGGGAATTCCTTGCAACTATTGCTATGCCAAATTTGGTTGAACTCTCCATCAATATGGAACTATGTTATCCGATAGAGTTCCGAAGCTACCTGGGAAGCATGTTACGACACTCTCCTCGCTTGGAAATTCTTTCTATGGAAGACAACCGCGAGCATACTTTTGAAGCGCATGAACCTTCATTTCTGGTGCTATCAGCCAACACACTGATTCAAATGAACCATCTCTCGAGATTGACTTTGGCATTTGTTGACATCCGTACACCCGTCTTTATGGACCTCCTTCGTCACTTTCAGAATCAACACAAGATCTTGCAACAGCTGGGGCTGTTTGCGTGCTTTGACACCACTCCCAATGTATTTCTCGAGGCCGCTAAGATCCAAAGTTTGGAAGAGTTCACAGTTGCTCTAGAGCATGATAACAGAGCCTCGACTGCTGATGCTGTCGAGTTTGCACGCTTAGTAGGGCAATTACCCAAGCTTTCATCACTGCATATATACGGTATGGCGTTGACAATCGAAGCCGTTCAAAGCATCGCAGAATCAACTACATTATCAAAGCTGCTACTGACGAATGTAGCACTGCCCGACGAAGGTGCCCAAATGCTGGCAACAAGCATCAGAAGCTTTGAACAACATTCGTATCCTTGATAAGACATTATTCGTATCTCTCGCCCTTGTACATGTGTTCGCATTGCATAAAATTTCTAGCCTTTAGACATTTACGTAGTACTCTGGGCCTGGCGAGCATCACCACCCATCAGGACTATATTATCGATATGTTACTGTACTTTTGCGCCAACAGATCAAAACAGTCCCAACATCGATCGGAACGTCGTGGAATCTAAACATGGCAACGAGAACACGCGATTTACATTGTCGTCCAAGGTGCAATCCCAAAGCACTGCTGAGGACAACAAATTAATTGTAATGAGATCAGCATACAACCAAAACAGTACCGAATGTATATTATGATCCAAGTGCACATATCACTCGTTGCAATATACTCGGCTATATCGGCTTGAATCCATTTGCTCGCTGCGCCAACGTCAGTCGGTCGTGGCGCGACCTACTTCTGCAACATCCTTAGCCGTGGCGAGTTATAACTATTCATCTACTACTTTTCTTTGCGAAATACCGGAAGTACTTTGTCAGCATTTGCCGTTGGTATCCCAATATACCGTGGAGATCCACATACATTGAAGCGCAAAATCCTGTATCAAATTTCTAGAGTCTTTGAAGCGTGTAAATTTTCAAGGACATGATTTTGTGTGTTCAAGTGGCTTCTCAACAAGTACGCACCCATGCTGTATTTTATAGTTTATGACTGACATGGTATCTATGTAGATGAATTGGGTTTTAATAGTTCGTTGTATAAGGCACTCCTATATAGAGCATCAGAATTGACCGAACTTCAATACTTTGCATATCACACTATGATATCTCGTACACGTATCCTTTTGATCTGCCGTAACCTGGCCACAATCAAATTAAATTTTGCGAAATAGTCAAAGCGGACGACAGTTTCTTGTCAAGCACAACATTACCACTGACGAGCGTTTCTATCGTTATGGAATATCCAACAGCCGATACGTCTTGCATGATTCCGGGGATTCAATCCTTACCAAACCTGGTACCGCTTAATCCCTTCTGAACTATCTTGGATTCGCTAATGGAAGCAGTTATGCAGTACTAACCGAAACTGAAAGTTCTCCGTATGAGCAACCATAACTCGGAGGGAATTTCACATTACCCCGAAACATCATCAGTGAAAGTGGAGTCGGGTGATCTGGAAGCATTAATACTTGAAACCATGTCTTCTGTATTTGTGATGCGTCGTTGTTTGAGAAAAGCAGCAAAACACTCAATTATTTACGTCTTGTTCCCAGTAGATTACTCACTGGTGACATGAGCTGGTAATACCTTTCAGCGCCTCCCATGGACAGCTTGGCTTACTTTCGCTTTCGTTAATGTGATTTTCCTCAATAACGTTTTGAACCTATCCTCCAGACGTTCTGCGCTACTTCCCTGGCTTAAAAGAACTTCAATTAAACGGGTGGTACACTCACATTGTAGAAGGGGAGAGGGTGCAATTTATCAGTGTTACCTTGCATTTTCGATTTCAATCCGGGAATAACAATACTTCACAAGCTTGCTCCGGACTTTATTTGCTCGCTTTCGTTCCTAGAGCTACTAAAATATTACATCATCCATCAGAATATGCTACGACATCTTTGTATCTTTACTATATTGGTTTGTCCAACGTGGCTTTTCTACAAGCTGCGAGCATTCACCACCTTGAAAGTCTAAAATCGAATTGATACCGTACTAGAAGCATAGTACTAGACCTCCGGAAGAGAACCCCTCGACTCAAGTGATTACACCGGCTAATGTTTTGGAATTTACACGTTTGGTTTCAAGCTTATCGCTGATGACGATCGAAATATTGCTCAGTCCGGCGGTCTGCAGAAGCTAAGAACGCTTCATTCCAAAGGCGAACAAATATTGGCAGATAGTACTATTGTGGAGATTTGTATTGCGTCTTACAATAACTAGTGATCGTGATGTAGAGTTAACGAGTATTAAAACCAGTTAAGGATATTGAATTGCAGTGGGTGCTTCCGAGGCAGGTTTTGCTGCTACTTACCATATATTCGTGCTGAACGTTACGGGCAGAGGTTTTATTTATCAGGAGCAATAAGCGTATGCCATGTGACTGAATGAATTTTAATAAGATCACCTACATTCTTGATCTAAGCTTTTATGCGCTTTTGGACTCTTTTCGGAAGCAGCAAGTCATAAATGATTCATTCCTCGAATGTCAGCAAGGCCATAATCGAAAGCGATCCGCATGGATATATACGTTGCGGTCAGCGACTTTTTCACTCGACAATGCCAATCACGTACGCGCAAAAGACACGCAGCAGCATAGCAAACTCGTCGACTTTAGGTTCACAGACCGATGGCATAATGTGTAATATCGTTAGCCATATCGATATGGAGTCAGTTCTCACCTGCATCAACGTCAGTTCGGAATGGCAGACCAGAGTTCTCGAGGGTCCTGTGCCGTGGCGCAACACAACCATCTTTGGTGATGGCGAGTTGTCACATTATACAAAATGTCGAACCAAGAAAGTCATCCAAATCCTTCTTGCCATAGCACACCACATCAAGGAAATGCGAGTCGTTTGCTCCCATTAATTTTGATCATCAGCAAGGCTTTCAACGAGTGGCTCGAATATGGTTTCTTATCACTGAAATCTATGCACATTATCGACAATGGACTAGAGTTAGGTAAGAAAGTGCAACAGTTTTTGCAAAGGTGCAAATTGTTCCAAATTCATGCAGTGGATCTATATGCTCGCAGTCTAGTGTTTCCTACTGCTTTACAGACTTGACGGAGCTGAAAATCTCTACACGGACGAGCATCGATCTTTCCCTTGGAAACATACTCTCTACCTGCCGCAACCTTGTGTCGATCCATCTCAATGTTCACCAACTTATAGATGTCTTCGATATCTCCTTATCACACACAATCATACTGACCACAATCTTTTAACGCATACTGTTTCAGTTAACATCATTTTTCTTTGGAGCATTGGACGGTCATCCAGCACTCACCAAAGGTGGAATTCCTGTATGTGTATCTGGTAGCCGATGTCTCCATATTATTGGCGACTCTCACGGATCATTATGCAAATTAAAGATTGCTTCACACACCTCGTTACGGATCTACTCGACTTTCTGATTATGAAGAAAAGCCATTGACAGGAACCTTTGATGGTGTTGAATCACTGGTCCTTGGCTGTGTTTCCCTAACCCCGTCTTTACGTACATTTGTAGAAAAGAGCAGGAGTTCACTCAAGTACTTTTCATACTTCCGGTTGCAACCACTGCCGATGCTAACGACTGGCAATTCCTCTCCTCGTTTGTCATGTCAAATGTGATGCAGCTCTACATATTCTTGGCATGGTGATTTCCGACAAGGTTTCAAAATCTCTTTTCTGTGATCCTAAAGTGCTATCTTCGCATTCAAAGCCTCTAACTGGAGGAGCGGCATAGATATGCTTTTGAGGTGGACCAAACAATATCCTTTCCGGTGATATTTGGTGTCTTTGACACACCATTTGAAACATCTCACGGGTTCACCTTCGTATGCCTTCTTTCGCAAACGCGCTTCATCCCCTGCAGAAGCATCACACTCTTTTGCAGCATTTGGATATACGTCGTTGCGTTGGGATGACCGCGCATTGGTTGTTCCAGGCTGCGCGGATCAAAAGTTTGGAACAACTGGCAGTATCGATGGAAGATGAAAATCGTTTCGTTGGATGGTGGCCAAAATTGTCATTGACGAACCTGTATAATATGGAATCGACAATTCTTTCACAGCTATCCATATTCGATGTAGTAGTGCCTATTGAAATCGTAGAGATATTGACAAGAAGCGTCGAAGAACTCAAGTTTCGCTTTACGTAAAACATCATTCTGCTCTTTCCTTGTTGGCAGCACTTCCTTTACACATTTCTTCCAAACAATAAAATCCGTAAATTAAAAACATGATTGTTCCGTATGGCTAGACTATATATGGTGAGCCGGAAAATACGTTTGTATTTGCTCAGCCCGATACTGCGGCAGCTTTGTCAAGCGTCAGTCATGTCGACGAATTGTAATGATCTCTCCATCACAGAGATGTTCAAAACTAAGCAACACAATACTGATAATCTACACTCAGCAATGTTCAATAATCTGCAATCGCAAGAAAGGATGAAAGTCGTTGAATCACGAGCCGTAGACGATACAAAGCTGGAAGGAACCCGCAAACATCTGAAACAAGTCGACTTCATGGTCCAGACGCCAAATGAAATTATGCGCAACATCCTCACTTACATCAATACAGAGTCGGTGCTTTCCTGTATCAACGTTAGTCGAGCATGGCGTTACAAAATTCTGCAATGCCCGTTGCCATGGCGAATCATTACCATTACTGCTTGCGAATCTCCATGGACGACACCTGAGAAACTCGGCCAGCGCTTACCTTACATATCTCAGCATATAGAGGAAGTGTCTATCAAATTTGATTCTACCGACTCCGTGCTTGAATATCTCAAGTTGTTCTGTGTACACAGTTTCACAAAACTGTGGTTCCTGAAAATTGACCAAATGATTCAAATGGAATGGCCCGAATCCGGTAAACGCTTCCTTCAGTTTAGAAATGTGCGCTCACCCTAACTACACCACCACTATCTCACTAGAAGGAGCTATTACCGCGTCAGTCTATAGTCTGCTGCCTTATGTAGCGCCGACCTTGACCGAGTTACATATCGACATGAACGATCCTACTAGCCTTTCCTTTACGCGTGTCATTTCAATATGCCGTAATCTTACAGCCATCACGATGCTTCTGTTAAAAAATACGGACACGGATCACGTCGACGTACCGTACCCAACGCGTTTAAATCTTATCCATTACCAACCTTACTCAGCACCATCATTACATTCATTGACCAGCTTTGATACGATACTTCGGTCGTCGCCCAATCTCGTATCTCTTCACGTGGGCAAAAGCATTAATTTACCTGTTTTGTTGCCTACTATCATACATAGCTGTCCCAAGCTCAAAAAATTCAGTACCAATGTGTATAACGTTTTTGAAAGCGTGGTAGATTACGAGAGTATGCTACCCGGTTCTAACGGACTCGAGTTTCTTACATTTGAACCAGCTTATGAGATTCAACGTTCGGTGACGCCATACTTACGCAGCCTTATCGAGAACAATCGCACGACACTCAAACATATCCGGCTTTATATAAAAGCAACAGAAGAGAACATCTCAGACTGGCAATTTCTTTCATCAACCATCATGGATAACCTAGTCCAGCTTTCAATTGATCTGCGGTCATGCTCGCCTGTCTTTTACAGCAATCTCCCAAATATGCTCCGCTGCTATCCCCAGTTAGAAACACTACGATTGGAAAGCTATTACGACGCGGACTCCCTTTACCAACCCACACTACCCAGTCTATCAGTGATGTCCCATATATTCGACACAATACGTGGAATGGAGCACCTTACACACCTTAAATTCAAAAGTATACAGATTTGCTCACCTTCATTTCAGATACTCCTTCAGCACCACGCCAAGCGAAACGCATTGCGACGACTGGAGATATACGAATGCATACGATTGACAAATGCGTTATTGCAAGAAGTTCTGAGGATCAAAAGTTTGGAATATCTAGGCATCTCATTGGAGCATACTACAGAAGCAGATGACGAAGAAGGATCAGTGCCCATGACTCCCCGCTTTTCATTACTTGGTCAATTACCACAGCTATCTACTCTCTTTCTTCACCAGGGGAAGCTTAATACTGTACACGATGATGCCCAAGATATTATGGAATGTGCGGCGCTACGAACGTTGCTAATGTACGATGTAGAGTTGGGTGGTGTAGATGAACAGAGACTCCAGGAACGAATTCCACTGTTTAGGCGATACGTATAGAAAGCATAAGAGTAACAGCATTGCAGTTTACAATCCTCATTTTAATAAAGTCGGAACAGACCATGATTCCCAATGATTCCAATGGCATACAACGAACCTGCCAGCCGCGATGTTTTGGAAATTGAGTAATACAATAACAAAAGTACGCGCGTGCCATGTCGTTCAACAATGCATCGTCGCAAGCTCTTGACGATCGGTTGGAACAACTGAGACGCTGCCCCGCAAATATTTTGACTCAAGTGCCATACGAGATGCTGTGTTCTATTCTCGGTTACATCACTGCTCAACTATGCGAACGTCTACAGGAATTGACGTGGTGCCGCTTTGCAGTGCCCGGTGTCATGGCGAGTCATCTCTATCGATCCCAAGGATCAAATACGGGCACAACCTGAAAAGATTTTCCATATTCTCCCAACATCTTGAAAAAATGTATGCTCGTTGCGGAGTTCTGGACGTGCTAGTCAACTTCCTTGAGACATGTCACCCTTCCCGTTTTTCGAAACGAACGGAATTTGGCTATCGCCGAAGGACGGTTGCGCCCAGTAAATGATTGCTTCAATCAAGTGTAAACTCATGATCTACCGTTATCGTGAGTGAATAAGCGTTCTTATCAAGCAATCTACGACTATCTCTGTTGTGTCTCGCTGACCTCAACGAATTCTCATGCATCATACCACCACCCACCTTTTGCTTACGTGTGCGGTTTCAATATGCCAGAACCTTACATCCATACTATTCAAAGCTCCCAGAAATACGTGGTCTGAATACGATTAATCATCACTTGTAACATCGCAAAATTGCATAAACATTATTACCATCACCGGCCAACCTTAATACCATTTTTCGATCGTCACCGAATCTTGTATCTCTTTATCTGGATAGAGACGAAAATGAATTCGCATCGCTACATACTATTGCAAAGCATTGCCGGAAGCTCAAAGGGTTGTACGGGACACACAGTTATCTTTATAAATTTAAAGGCGCTCGCGGATGACAAGAAAATGTTACCAGAAACGGATGGGTTAGGGTTACTTGCTATCGGACCTTCATCCGTGGTCACGAAATATGTCTACCCTCCTGACGAGCAACCACCACACATTTGAACATCTCCCTCTCATATCGCTGCATCAAGCAAGAGGATTACGGTTTGGCAATTTCTTTCGTCGTTCACCATGAGCAATCGAATTCACTTTTCGGTCGACCTGCATGGGTGCTCTCCTGAGTTTTGAAGCCAGATATTCTACGTTGCTATCCTGGCTTCCAGACACTTCAATCCGATATCTGGAGTGCTAACGACACCTGGAGAATCCAATGCATCCCCTTTACCATCACTAAGATATTCGATACGGTGTATGAGATGGAATGCATTCTACATCTCGAATTTGATTGCATGGATATTTGTCCGTCCTTGTTTCTAACACCACTTTATCATCTGGCCAATCGAAGCATTATGCAATGATTCACCTTTCCAAGGAGTTATCGCTTTCGGTGTTGCATCTAATATCGAGAGACAAAAGCTTGGGAGGTCTTTGTATTTCTCTGGAACCTAGCCGAGTTTTCGCCACAGATGCCACAGCATGCGTTCGCTCGCTTCGCCGCTTGCCGCATTTGTCTAGCCTCTGGACTTTATCACGTGAAGCTGATCGTAGACGATGCAAAAAACGATCGCTGAATCCATGAATCCAAGGAAGCTGGGGATCTATGAGTTGGATAAAGACAATGAAAACATCTAGTTGCGAAAGCGAAACCTCGATAGGCTCGGTAACCCATTCTTGGGAATGTTGAAAGGGCTACGTACGTCAACACGTTAGCTTGATGTGTACGATTGGCACATAATTGCAGCAAATAAATACGCCTTTTTCAAGACACGTATTTTTAGTGGTTGGGATGTATGGCTGGACTCTTCCAATGTCTTGGATGATGATGGCTGATCAACGTAATAGGTGGTACAACCCAATTAGGTGAAAAAAGTAAATCCACTAAACCCAATGGAGGCAACGGTTCCGGGCTTCATCCATTGTCGGTAATCTTGAATAAGCTAACTGGGTATAGATTTATTTTATCAGCCAGGACCACTGACCATTACATAATAGTGGTTGGGAAAGATAAAAGGCTAATGACCCCAAGTTCCTGTACTTTTATCAGAGATAATGGCGTTCTAGCCGAAACTATCACTGCGATAACAAGAACTCAAGAGAGATCAAGATCACTGGTGTATCCTTTCTTTGTGAGATTGCCGTTTCTAGTCTTACAGTTTTACCTTTTGCAGCCCAAAGGTTTGATGATTGCTATAAATTACTGCATCATGTGAGGACGGGCGAAGCATCAATATATTGAAGCAATGCAATGTAGATTATATGTGCTTCACTTTATATGTATAAAAAGGCAAGATCATGTGCTGTCAACCATATTTTTCGATGCGACATACCCATCCATCAACCTAATTTATCTTTTTACCCCGGACTCGAAAAAAAAAAAAAAAACTTTGCGTTACCAAGATGCGGGGTTTCTTTTTGGTGTGAAAGAAAAAACACCTGTACCAAGATCAAGGGAGATGAAAAGGGGGAAATGGAAAACAGCCACCCCTTATCAGATGATGGAATCCTTTGGTGCACGGACAGGTCATCCCAGAGCATGACATGTTACCAAGTAACCTCTTCTCCCGGGTAGCGAATGCAATTCACATGGTACAGTGAGTTAAACATGGTAGATTAGTAACAAAAAAAAAAACGCGGGATCCGATCTTTTTCAAAAAAAAAAAAGTGTCAAGAAGTTCTAATTTCACACACAAGGAAATGTGATGACAAAAAATAAAAAGGTGGGCGATTTGCCTAGACCATAAAGTGATCGATTTAATATGTTGGCAAGGTGAGTTATCTTGCGCCTCGATTATAATTATAATGGTGCCATTTTTCCAAACAGTAGTAATGAAAAAGGAAATTTTTCTGTGTGCATTCCAGACCACATGCACATTTGTTGTTGGTTTTTTTTTCTCTAGCATTGAATACCAGATTTGAAACAACCCGATGCCCGTGATTTACCGCGGGTTCGTGGAGCATGTTGTACGATAAGAGAATGTGGTCGCGCCCTTTATTCGATGTAACATGCCCTTTTAAAACCTATCGCCGTACACTATACAGAAAGGCAATCGGCTGTAATGGAGATCCACTGACTACTTGTTTGGGTAACATTTGAAATATGACAAAGGGGTGTTTAAATGTGTGAAGCACTTCTTTGTAGCACACATTGGATCGTCGTTCTAGATAGCTTTTTTAATAACACCATGGTTTCAATATTTCATTGTAGCTGAGCAACAAAAAAATATATGTTTATATTTACCAGCAAGACACGTGTATCGATGTAACTGTGTTTGATTTGTCAAAGCCCAGAAACACCGTGAAACAGGTAATGCACGCTCCTTCATCCTTAAGGGGGTACAAAGAAGTAGCCGTGGGTCCAGAATTCGGCCCAAAATTGATGGCCACATCGCCGTTTTTGGCTTCATCTTTTTTTAACTTTTTTTTTTTTGATATACTTGACCCCCACTTTTTTTTTGCTGCAATATGTCAACCCAAGACGCGATTCTCCAAATGGCGCTTTCCGATCACGACGAAGCGCTCGAGACATTGGGGTGTGTGGTTGCCATGACTGAGCTTTATGACCATTGCGATCATTACTATTACGATCGAGAGGAAGCTGCGCAGGAGGCGCTCTTTAGCGAAGAAGAGCTTTTAGTGATTCAGGCTTACTTTGAAAACGAGGAGATATTGGATGAAGAAATGTTGACACTCCTTACTGATGATGCATAGGAACTGCCATAGGAATTTTTATTATTGTAGCTATCTGACAACCTAGAATATGAAAACATTATATACTACAGCAAAGTAAAAAAAAAAAAAATGAGCGGGGAGGGTTGATTACATGCAAGTTGAAAAAGAGAACGATGCGGGGTAAAAGGGGGGGTTTGTGTGTGTGTGTGTGTTGAGTGTGTGTGTTGAGAGTGTTGAGTGTGTGTGTGTGCGTGTGAGGTGTTTGGGGGGGAGATAATGCTAAAAGATAAGAACACAAAGCAAAAGGGCCTAGGCACACGACCTCTTTAATTCTGCGGCGATTTCTTCTTTTGAAAGTCCAGACTTTACGAGCTGCTTGACGAGATTGGCTCTTGCGCGGACCCGCCGTGTTTTCTCCTTCTCCTCGGCCAGCAGGTGTTCATAATCGTCCTCATGCGAACGTTTGCCCAGCAAGGCCACGTCATCGGTTGTGGTTGCGGTGGAGACAATGACGGCTTGGCGGTTTTCGGGGAGAGTGATAAAACTTGCGGTAGTTGCGGTTGCGGTAGTAGCGGTTGCTTTTGCGGTTGCGGCTGCGACGGCGGCTGTGGCTGCGGCTTGCTGCTGCTGTTGGCGATTTATATCTGGGTAGGACGAGACCCAGGCCTGGAGGCTAGGCTCGTTGTCGATCGAATGCGTGATGCTTTGGATCGACATGGGCCATCCGGCAATATTATTGTTGTGGATGGTTGTCATGGTGGATGTGCTCGAGACGTCCTCGCCCTCGGCGTTTTTGGATGTGGTCGTCGTAGTTGTCGTGGTGATTGTTGTTGTGGTAGCACCAAACGCACCGTGCAGCTCATCCCAGTAAGGAAAGCGTCGCAGGACCTCTTCTATTAGAGTACAGAAAAAAATAAAATTTAGGGAACAAATCGCGGCTTAATCCAAAACTCAAAATCGACTCACTTTTCACGTCCGTTTCTTGAGCACCGGCCTTCCGCCACTGGCTGCCGATCACGTCGTACCATTCCCGTGCAATCCTGTAATTGCTTTGCAGGGTGGATATCTTGCTCGCGACATCCTTGGCCAGTCGGTGATGAATGCCGACCTGCTGCATCTGCTCAAGAATTTCCTGCAGCAGCAATTTCTTCGGCATGCGGTTGTCGCTGTCGTCCCGCCACTTGGTCGCATAGTTCGCAGAGAGCCACTGGACGACCACTTGCATCGAGCAAGGCCCACCGTTAACTCCGTCTTTGAGCCAGCTCTTGTAGGGCTTCTTGTGGTGTCGCCGACCAGAAGGCGGCGGGGAAGTTTCGGAAGACACCATGGCCAGTAGAAAAAAGGTTGGTTTGTGTTTTGAGAGTTTGGAGAGAAAAAAAAGAGTGGATGAAAAAATAAAAAAGTGAGAAAAGAAGAAGGAGGTGGTTGGGGGTGATATTGCAGAACAAATATAGCAAAAAAAGGGCCTGGCGAGGCCTGCTGTGACCCAATTGAGCAAGTTGAGACACCAATCGTAAAGGGGAGATGCGTTTTTTTTCTGTAACCCAGCACAGGTTCTTTTTTTTTTTGGCTGGCGGTTTGTAGCTCGCCCCCCCTCGCAGAACCCCCCCTTTTTTCTATAGTTTATTTATTTGGGTCAATGCGATCCGCCTTGCTGGTTGGCCAATGACAGGCCCTTTTGGTATGGCTTCGTCGGGATGTTGTTGTTGAGCGCAACGAAACGACACGACAACAGCAAGCCAAAAAAAGCCCGCAGAAGCTTTGAAAATTTCTTTGTGTCATTCAAGCTCCTCTTTCTTTTTTTTTCTTTTACACTTTTTTTTTATATTACTTTTTTTGTTGCTTGACATGCCCACATCAGACCCGCCGCCACTGCCTCCACCATCCGCCCTGTTCGGCTCGTCCCTGTTCGATTACCACCGTCAGCGCCCGCTCTACATCCTGCCACCACCGCCTGGCTACCACCATCCACCGCCGCCGCCACCGCCGCCGTCATCATCATCACTCCACCAACCGCCCTACGGCTCGGGTGTCAAACGTGAATTGAGCGATCCGGACCACTTCATAAAGAAACGACGCACCGCAGACGACGGCCAGCAGGAGATCAACGCGGCCCGCACCCTGGCGTCGTTCGCCACCGCAAAGCTCACCGAGGAGTGCTGCGGCTGTCAAGGCGATCCTTCATGTGACCGCTGTGGTCATCCGAGACATACCGAAAGCTGGAAGGCCGGCATGTCCAAGCGACAGCAGGTGCAGATCATGGAGGTATGTGTGGAAGCCAGAAGAAAGCGCTCTATTTTTTTTAGTGCGTGATTTTTTTTAGCGTAAGACTAACGTCAACACTTCCAGGCAGCACAAATTCTGATGGACATTGCACGTTGTGGCATGCGAGTGAGCGTGGCCTGAAAACTTTATATTGTATACACACACACATCACATTCCCCCCTCTCTCTCTCTGCACCCGGTATAAAAAAGATAAAAGAAAAAAGATACATAGCATCGCCTCCCCTCCCGCCCTCTCTCTCTCTCTCTCTCTCTCTCTCTCTCTTTCGACCTGCTTCGAAACGGCATCGCCCTCAACGTGCCAAATTGTATAATATCCCTCTTTTGCAAAAATGTGTAAAAATAAAAAACATCCCCACTTTTTAGCCATGCGTCAATGGCAGTACAATCATCTCCAGTAGTTCATTTGTCCAGCTCTCCCGCACTTGGTTGACCCACGCCTCATCCATCACCAGCGTGTGCCGCTCCAGGTTCAGCATCGCCCCCGCAAGGTGCCGCTCCGTCCTGGCGCTCGTGACCAGTGTCAGCCAAGTCTCGCGTTCCTGGATCCAGCTTTCCGATACCGCCGTCCACAACAGCGCCATCTCGAGCTGCACCAGCTGGTACGCCACTTGCTCAATGTTGGTCGGCTCCCGATCCACCCATTCGCGTCGTCTCGCCAACCACCGCGGCGACTTGTGTCTATTGGCAATATGTGATTCATACAGCCGCAGCTGATCCGTCAATGCCTTGATGTTGCCAAGGATCGATGTCTCGTACGACGGTGGCGCGTCTCCCTCCACACGTCGAGTCGGTACCGGTGACGTCGTAAATGCAGGTGGAGGGCTTTCAGGTCGACGTGGCTGTTCTATGCGTTGTTCCGACTCTACTTGACTATCATCGTCGTCGTCATGACCCTCATGGCCATCGCTAGTGTCGTCACTTTGATCCCTAGGCACCATCAGTCGCCGCAGCTGTTGCGCTAATCGATCGAGTTTGCCATCCATGGCTTGCAGCATGCGCCGACTTTCCGCCGCTTCCGGCACATGCACCTGCCACGCACTGCTGAATTCAGATACGGCCATTCGTTTGGGAAGGAGCTCTTGATGCGTGGCGGGATCGGTCTCAAAGGGAATCAATTTGTCAGCCGATGTCAATGCGGTGGCGGACGGAACAATAGCTTGCACATCGTTGAGAAACAGGTATTGTGTCTGGTTTATGCGGCGAACCGGGATACGGAAGATTTGGTCATTGTACTCGATCACCTTGTACTTTTCTTCAGAACTGGATGCCTCGTTGTCCATTGTGTCCAACCAAAAAAAAATGGTAAAAAAGAAGAGCGGTAAATTATGTATTGCGCAGTCCCTAGCGAGGGTCTAAACGCTTATATCTTTTATATATATAGATGCGCTTCCCTTTCATGATGAACCCCGTGTAGCGATGGACCCACGATCGACCCCATGTCTAGCGTCAGTAGTTGTATCGATGCTGCCACAAACATAGAAATGTAAGAAACAACAGCCCATAAGGGAGGAGGAGGAGGGGAAGGGTGTTTATGCATGAATCCGGCAGAAAACAATTCATACCTGGAGATCCTGCAGCATGTCTTGGAGCTATCCACGAGGGGTTTTAACATGAGTCAACCGGAACAACTGTGCAGTACTGCGCGCGCATGCTTACCTTTGTCGTAGCATTCTCTGCCAAATCACGTACAGCGTCCAAATCCGCGGATGTCTGGGCAACAAACTTACGTGCCATATGAACTGCCTGGTCCTGCAAATTATCCCAATCCTCCGTGCCAGTGGGCGATCGAGACATCTCCACCTCGCGCCCGAAATACTGGTCCGATGAAATGGCCTTTGAATTCTGGAACTGGGATAGTCGGCCTTGTTGCTCCGCCGACACTGCCGGATCGTATTCGTTTCTACCAAAGTATTGATCCGAAGAAATCGCTTTGGCGTTACCAAACTTTTCGCGCGCGCTTTGCGATGGCTCTTCTTCCTGATACACCATCTTTTTGCCTGATACACTGTTGCTGTTGCTGTTGCTGTTGACGTTCATACGAGCCATACCGAAACCGAGCTTTTCGTACGCATCCTCCTCGTCCTTTGGCTGCTTGGTGGCCGAAGGATCCTGATACGCCAAGCGAGATGAAATGTTGCGCGGCCCATCCTCCTCAGGTTGTTCCTTTTCATCACTGTCATAACCCAGTTTGGCCTTGCGCTCGCTCTCTTCCTTGGCCCTTGCCTCGGCTTCTTCAAAGTTGAAATTGACCGGCGCCTTTTTAATGCCGAGCTTTCCCGCCTTGGCACCTACGCGACGGGCTCCAATGGCCGATCGCGTTGACCGTGCTGTTGCTGTTGAACGAGGCGACTTTACAACCGGCGACACGGGTTTTGGCTTTTCTTCTTCTTCTTCTTTTGGAGTTTCCGTCTTTGGAGTGTCTGCTGTCGTTTCCGTTGGTGTCGATACAGGTGATGTTGTCGCCGCCGTCGCTGATTCCACTTGTTCCGCTGGTGTATCTATCTCAATCACAACCGTCGTTGGGTTCCTGTATATATATATATCCCTGTGAGAAACGTGACGACGAATGACTCGCCTGTAGCCAAAAAAAAAAAAAAAACTTACGCGACCGCGTCCTCAGCTGCACGCTTCTCCAAGAGCTTTTTGTATTGCTGACCAGCTCGACTCGTGTATTTGACCTTGGCGTCATTGCTGGATCCTGCACTGCTCTGCGAGGCGTTCTTGGAGAAATATTCGTTGGCAGCTTGGTTGCCACCCACAGCCATCAACCGAAGTTGCTCCCACGTCCAAGAATCAAGGACAGTGGATCTTTATAAACCAAACCTTAGCATTGGCAAATCAACAAGAGACCCACCATCGTACCTGACAAAGCTAATGTGTACACCGAGATTACGATGGGCAGAAGAGCAGTCGGTACATAAATACACACCAAACGATACAGATGCCCAGGTTGGATTCTTGGAATTGCAATCAAAGCACACCTAAAAAAATGGGATGATGAAGTTGCGTTAGAAACACAGCATCTTTTGATCCTGCTCAGCCAATGGCCCAAAGACGAACCTTGTTGTATCGGTTCTGCTTGAGCTTTTTGAAAACAAGCTGGATCTGTTCCTTGCTGGGTTCTGGCATCAGTTCAAGTCTATCGCGTGAAGTATGGAAATAGAAAAGGGATCGCTCGCCAGCTGAGGTGCAAAATTAGAATCAATGCGCCTATGTGCATTGTACACGTACGTTGCATTTGCACAGCCCATTTGGATTTGCATGCATTCTCTTCTGTATTCGTTTTTCCCCGCGTTTTTATCGCTCTTGGATACAGTAGCAACCACATTCATCCATTCAATTATCCATGAATAGCACCGTTGCCACGTACGTAGGATTCGAACCGGTTTGACACAGGAACACTTGGAGTCTGAGAATCTTCTGGTATTTGCAACTAAATCTATTGACATGTCATTAAGTAGACTATGCATTCGCTTGATACTATGAATAGTCTATGCTTCTTTTAGCGAAACTGCTCTTCTAGATACTAAAAATATGTGCTAAATAGTATGCGAAAATCGAATCTTGAGAGATACAAGTTTTGGAGCACCACGGACTAGCATTCCAAGATATATATATATGGCGCATTATAGCAATCACGTACATAACACAGCTATGCAAAGCCGGCGTTATATAGATGACAAACCAGCCATTATCTCTATAACTTGATGAGGATATCATGCAGTTAACGTGGGAAACCGCTTGAGCGAATACCGCCTCAGAATGCATCCAGAAAAGGACTAGATCAAGTTTTAAAGAGTTTGGTGCAATGTGGCATGATAAGGCTGCCATAAATGGGTACGATCATCTGGCCAACGAATACCGAGGACGTAGCACATTATGGTTGCATAACAATGCATTGGCAATTAATATCGTACATATCTCTCTCGTTTATGTCTATAAATAACTGGCTTTTCTTGGGGTTAGCATTTACGTCGGTACTTGTCAAAGAGACCACAGTGCAGCTCCTGCTACTTCTTTTCTATACCTCAACGGGGACATCGGAATTGTTCCGACGTACGTAGATGAGTTCAATGACCACATTCTTATGTGGATTATGTTAGTGAGTGCCCTATGTAATAGTGCAGGAATAATGTATTAAGATGACAAACAACATATCCACCAAGTCAAGCTATTTCTGAACGCAAGGAAATAAAAATAGGCTCAACATTATGTAAATAGCAATGTCATTATCACTATAAATGTTTACACAATTCTTTTGTGAAACTGACAAGGTATGTAAAGTTCTAAAAGAAAAGCAAAAGTAAAATGAAATGACGCTTGCGCCGTAATGAAGATGGATAGGTGGTTTAGTCGCTACCATGGCGTCTGCGAACGCGTCGAGTTTCCTCCGTATTCAATTCCGCTTCATCACGGCCACGACGCCGACTACAAGTAAAAGGCAAATTAGATAACAATGCCGGTAGTAAGAATAGCCTATGAAAATAAACGTTACCTTGTCTGTACAGGATGTACTTGTTCCTGCGGCTGCACAAGTTCTTGTTCCATTGGCTCTTGTTGCGCAGGTTCCTGGGCCGACTGTGGTTGACCTTGGCCGTTTTCTGCTGCGTTTTCTTGCACAGGTGCAGGCTCCTCATCGAAAAATCGTACGAGCTCAAAATGAACGTGCCGCGGTTCCGGTGGCGGATGGTCGACATCAACGCGCCCTTGTCGCGTCTCGGGTGGAGGAGGATTATGGCGCGTATTGTATCCGTGGTGGGGTTGAGGTCGGGCATAACGATTGCGCATCTCGGTTGCAGACGTATTCCATTCTCTCTCAATATAGTAACGCGCCATCCAGTTGTCTTCGCACTCGTCAAGATGAACCTGCGGTTTGCTATTATGCAGCAAATCTCTGTAAAACTGCATGATAAATTCCTTGAGATCATCGCTTGGAAATCGGCTATACGGTAAAGTGGAATCGGCTTTCGAACATAGACCACGCATCAGTCGGACCGCAACATAGGCAGCTTCCTTCAAATGGCGAACCATGGCTTCCACCTCCCGGCCAACTTCAGCGTGATGAATGTCCTCTTCTCGCCGATTATCGATAATCGTCGTTCTTAACCCCATTTTAATGTCTTGAATCGTAGGCTGACGACGTATTAAGCCCACCGATGTCATTTCATGGGGATAGGCTGTGAGTTCAATTGAAGGCGTGAAATCTGCCAGGCCAGGCGGCGGTGGAAAATCACGATTGTCTTCCATCTGCGTAAATTCGTACAGCTGTTGCATTTGCGCGCGGAGGTCTCGATATCGCTGTCGAACATCCTTCAAAATATCTTCATAATTATCGTACCGGGGAAGTCGTTCCTCTCGTTCAACGCCATTGTTTTCCTGTTGTTGAACAGCTTCGTCGGTTCCTCCATTCGCGTCTTCATCGTGAGACGACGCATTTGTTTCAGTTTCTTCGTCATTCGAATGTTCCGATCCAGTTTCGGTAGTTTCTCGTTGTTCTGGCGAAGGAGTACGACCAGCTAAATCCTCGTAGCGATAAGGAGCAGGTTGTGTAACCCTTTCTGATGATCCGCTCATTGGTTTCGGTGTTGTGATATTGGCTGAAACAAATCATCCCAAATTTATATACAACTTTATGGCGAATACGTGTTGATAACAAAGTCCATTTCGGTCATACGGTGACCAGAATAAAGTGACTTACGCATCAAAGATGAGCATCGAACATCCACAGAGTATGGAAGACACAATGAACAAAAAACAACTTTGGGATACATTTTCCTACTTATTCGTCGATTGCATCGTTGGTGTCATTGTTTACGTCGGACGCTTTTTTTTTATCTGCTGCGTGTTCTCGCTTTTTGTCGTAGTCAGTGAATGGATGTAACACTTTAGCCATTTGAATTAACGGTGAACAAAGGATACCTTGTGTCCATTGTTTTCTTTTGTTGGTGATCGTCACGGGCTACTGCTTTATTATGCAATGTCACAAAATTTCAAGTGCCCCTCTGTTATTGAGTACGATTGTTTACATTTGTGCTTGCATTCTTTTCAAAAATCAAGGAACACACAAGTCTCATTTCCATGTAATTATCTATCTCTATAACAATGGATCGAATGTTCATCGATGCTCGTAACTTTCCCAGATGCTCTTATATCGATGTATTCTTGTACACAGGGACATACTGTGTGATACGTATGCATTTTCTTACTTGGACGCAAAACCAGGTCATTAGGTGAATGTTCAATTATTCTGAATATTGTCGGCGCTGGTTGCAATATGACTACTGTTTTAAAGATACTAAAACATAGTAGAACAAAGACCTGGATGGGTCCATTCATGATGACTTTCTTTTTTCGTTATCGTGCACGCAGTCAAGCCCAGCAAATGGGTTATCTAATTTACATACGGATTATCACACATTCCTTTACTTGCTATGGCGATGAACGATGTTTCATCCATGGTGAATTGTATTTTAGTAAAGGCCTGCCGGAAAAAATATACGCAAAATTTTGGGTACAAAAAGTGTTTATTGATAGAGCTTTTCACAATACGATTTTCATATTCCTGACACGTCTCGCTTTCGCTTGATCTACATCTCGTCGCGTACAGTGGCATCACCCAAATTAAAATGAACACAAGCGCACATTACGAAAAAAATGAATGGACTTTCTTATTATTGCTCGTGGATATAAAAGTGAGCACCGAAGACTCGGAAACATCAGTATTAACCGCTCCCCGCGAAAGGTATTGCAGAACCTCTTTAGTATTGGAGACTTGACAGCAAGAAGGATCATTACCCAGGACATGGATTTACCAAATCCAAAGAAGCTAGATCGCCCGAGGAAGGCACTACCGGACGAATATGTCTATGACATTTCACGATGGAATACACCATGACCGGTTTTTACAGAAACAGCAAAACGTATCTTCTGGAAAGTCGCTTGAGTAATCTGGATCGTCATGAGCTACGTAAATTGAAAATGTTTCTTGATGAGGGGTACTGTCCCCTTGATCCATCACACCAGACGAGAGGTATCATCTCTCAGACACTGTCGTCCACCAAGCTGGGGGGCGTAAGCCAATGTTGGCAATGTTTGGTGCTTTTGCAGCGTACAAAAAGACCAGCTGTCTCAGGGCTGGGATGGCTGAAGTAAGCACAATCATATGGCGCCCTATCCAAGAAGAAGAGAATGTCGGCAGGAAGCGCAAGCATGGATGTCCCCCCCAACAACAAAAATACGACACAAGCATTCGTCCGATCTGCCACAATGCGCGTAAAGAATGCCAACATTGCTCCAGATTACCATGACTACCACAGCAACTTTAGTGCAAGTTTGCTTGAAAAACTCTTTGAAAGATTATATATAAAAAAAAAAGTGGTGGATGGTTCTCTTCTGGATGCATCGTCCATATGGATGGTGAAAAGTATCACTTCTGCAAAGTCGACCCAACAGCAACGTTCATGTCAAGGGTGTTCGTAACTGTTCCTTATAAAGCCAGTACCCAATGCCACCTTTTTCCAAAACCTAGAAAATCTTCTTCCAAAAAGACTCTTCTTGAACGTCTCAGCGAAAATGTGCGTGTTGCCTATGCGGTGTATAAGATTGCCACTAAATATAATCATACAGTTATGAAAGCACTCACGTGCCATTATCTACTACAGCGGATTAGAGGCCTGTGAGGCCTTGTCAAACAGCAGGTTGTACACAACCCAGAGTCACCCAATACTACCGAGGTTCAGCGTACACATCGGCTGTATTACCTGTTTGTTTTAGTGCATTCGAATGTCTTCTTTGTGGAAAAAAAAGGCGGCCATTCAATGCACGTTGGGTATCAGCGAAATGCCGTTCATTCTGTGGCAGTTGTTGCTGGACAAAATGATGATTCTCTTGGAACCGAAAATTAATACAAGAATTATTTTACCAGCTACCAAGTATGCTTAGCAGAATAAACGCTTTCGAAGCTAAATAATGAAACCATCCAGCCGTCTGGCTACCATATGCTTTCGTTTCATGTAAATGGCTGTGATTCCAAAAAAATAAAAAGAGCAAACTTTGTATACATTTTTCCCGGCTGGATGTTAGAAACTATGCACCTGGTATTTGTATATTGAGACCCAAACACCTCCAAGCATGCGTGATTACTCTGGCGTTGGGATATGTATTTATCAGCAACCGCTTGACCATCGTTGTCCTAGAAGCATATCACAAAATCGATACTAAACTTTACGCAAGGTGCAGAGTAGCTATGTGCTATATATTGCGGGTGGCCGATACGCATCATGTGATGCACGCAAAAAGAGAGCAAACACAAACCGCTATTAACAGAATTCTTGTACGGATTACCTATCATTACTTGATTCGATAAACTAGCTTCTAACGAGTTTTCGTACTGCATATTCACAGGAAAGTCCATCGAGTTTATATAAAGTCAAGAGACTTTTCAAGTCCCAAACTTTTTTTTTCCAAACTCTCGCTCTTCACTTTTGCAAAAAAACGAATGCATCCATTCCTCCACCGTACTTTTGATAAGCCCTTGTGTGATGTTCTTGATGGATGTCAAAACTTTTATAATAATCTAAACAACCTGCGTACACCATCTCTTTTGGATCCTACACAACAACGACGCGAGAACAATAGCAAGAAACGCCAACCGCCAAAAAAACCTCAGCGGGGAATCATGTGTCGTGATACTTTTGATTTGTTGCCAAAGCACGAATGGGGATACCAAGTGCTTCCTACCAGTGAACCTGCAACAATGGGTCCTTATGAAATCATTCACTGGCCGCCAATTGAGCCGCGCATTGCCACCGATGATCTTTCTGAATCAATGATGCAAGCCCATGAAACTCAACCAAGCAATGATGAACTGCCGCCGCTCAAGAAGGAACAAGATTCAAACCGCTGTGATAAAGTCGCGGCGGAGGATGAGCCATGCGACCGTTACATCAAGCAACTTATTTGCGCGACGAGACTTTATGGTCCAGCGATTGAGAAGGAAGAGGAGAATGATTTCGTTCTAGTGACGATGCTGATGACGACAAGGACTACGCCCGGATGCCAAGATAATGTTAACTTTTTGCCTGTATATTCAACTCCTTCTACTGTCTATGTCGTATCACAATAACAATACTTGAAAAAAAAAAGCAAAAGCTGCATACACTTTATCCACTTTTTTCTTTTGATTGCTTAATTGGGTGGATGCGAAGGTACAAAGAAACTGCGTGCATAGAATGTATTATTTTTAAAGTCTCTGTGTTGGAGGGTCTTTGTATGGATACAGCCCTCCTCGACATACACTTTTATATCATTTCGTGCATTGAATTAGCGATGATAGTTCCGGTTCTAGAGTTGCCTGAATGGTTGAAGGGCGTATAGGATCCTTTCGGCTGCTCTGACCATTCGGATCTAAGGATGTCTTTGACATCTGCCCTTCAGGTCAATTCCATGTCCTGTTGAGTTTATCCCGTTCGTTCATGCAGTGTGATCCTTAGCCTGTGTAGACTAATAATTATCGTGTGTTTCATCATACTTGTAAAACTTTTTGGTACTCGACCGTGTTACGTACGTCAAATCATAGATTGAGTAAACGGTCCAAGTCAAAGAAGGATTCTTAGTTGTTTATATAGTTCAACAACCATGAGGTGTCGCTGTATATGAGAGCCACTTACGCATGTTACGCAGATATAGCTGATTGTATCAATAAGTAACATGAACGTTACATTCCTAATGGTCGTAAGCTACTCAAAAAACAGATGGTACAATGAATAGGTGTTCATGTGATCTTTACAAGGAGTGGTATGCATCACTTTCTACTTTTATGCAGTGTAGCAGTATTGATGAGTTCTACGTGTAAGTGACCAAGTCGACCATGACGTAAATGACGGACTCTAATTTCCACGTAACTTACTGGGTAAACTTTACTATTTGATAAAGGTACCGATACTCATTATGGACGCTCGCACTTTAGTGGCATATATACAGTCAATATATTCTTTTTTTAAAACATAAAAAAAAGGAGAATAACCTTAATATGCGAGACAATCAAAAGTGACAAGAAGAGCATTTCCATGCCTCGATCCCGGTTATGCGTATGCCCGTGTTTCCTCAGTTGACGGATAAATAAAAAGCTTGAGACTATCTCTGGATAAACAACTTGCGTATCAGAGAGCAAGTGCATCTGTCAAGGATGCCGCTGCAGTCGGAAATAGAATGATCTGCTACTGCGAAAGTCCATGTTTCTCTGCATTTCACGTGGTTATGCTTTGGAAATGCATGCCCGATTAAAGTTTTCCCATTGTTTAAAAGAGAAATCGTTCGTGATCGTCGATGCTTCCAATAAACAAGTCCGGTGGGATGCGATATGCTAAGCAACAGTATGCCTCCGACAAATTCGGCGACCTTCTGTCTTATCTTTTTCGGACCCGTGATCCGTTCCGAAGCAATTTTCAGGGTAAGCATCTAAAGAAAGAGAAGATATCGCAAGCAGCACGTGGATAAAAACGATTCATCATTGACAGCATTGTTGCACAACCGCTCTCTTTTTTCTTAAAAGGCGTTCCATAATAGTCACCATGGAAACCGGGCCGACGAAGACTGTCTCGGTCTATGTTACACAAATGCTTACCAAGCAAAACTCCTTGGACCACAAAGGCCAATAACAAGTGCTTTGCATTCGCCTTTCGCGCGAAACAAAAAAAAAAAGCCAAGTCGGATTAGTTCAAACATGGCAAGTACACGTAGTTCTTACGTTTGCCATAATGCAAGCCATCCTAACTTTTTCTTCCCTTTCGGATTTTTCGGAGGCCGACATGATCTATAAAGCGGGCCACACGAAACCATTTCTTTTTTTTTCCCCCATCACTTTTAAACCACAATGTCCAAGAAGTTTTTCGATTTTACCGTCAAAGATATCAAGAACCAAGACTGGGATCTGGGTACACTCAAGGGCAAGGTAAGCAACATGCGGCATTTTTTTAATACGGTGATCTAAGCAACGGTTTTTGACATTAAGGTTGTTTTGGTTGTCAATGTCGCGTCGAAATGCGGTTTCACCAAACAATACACTGGCTTGGAGGAGCTGTACAAAAAGTACCAAGATCGTAACTTTACTATTGTCGGATGTCCATGCAACCAGTTTGCTGGTCAAGGTATGATCCTTTATCATCACAGCATGAAAAGTGGCATATCACTCAATGGCGGTGATTTAGAGCCCGGCAGCGAAGAACAAATCCAAGAGTTCTGCAGGTTGACGTATGACGTTACCTTCCCTCTCACTTCCAAGCTGTAAGTTTTCTGACTGAAAAAAAAAGTAATGGAACATGTCGTAATCGTGGTGTCTAGTGACGTCAATGGCGATAAGGAGGCACCTTTGTACAAGTTCTTGAAGGAATCTCAACCGGGTTTGCTTGGGTATGTTTGGAGGAGACTGGTTTACTTTTTTGCATGACTAACATGTATTCTACAGCATGAAGCGAGTCAAGTGGAACTTTGAGGTAACTAGTGCATTCATATGATTTGTAATACGTGTCACTGATGTCTTTCTCTTTTAGAAATTCCTGATTGACCGCGAAGGCAACGTCGTCAAGCGCTATGCTTCGCTCACCGAGCCCAAGGCCATTGCCGCGGATATTGAGAAGCTCTTGTAAATGTAGTTCTTTTTGATAACGAGTATAATCTAATGAAAGCGTAATCATTGCACAATGCAACTGTATTACAATGCAAAGAAGAAAAAAAAAGCGCGTGATTTTCTGCGCTTCTTTTCTCATAATGGGAAAGGGAAAGGGATTTTATCAACGTCAGAGTCGAATGCTTCAACCAGTTTATCCAAACTTTTTTCGTAACTTGTCGTATTGTAATTTATCCTAGCGTGGGGCGTGTCAAGATACGCAGCGTGGTTGGGCACGATCAAGGCACTTACATGAGGTAATACGCTTGGGGAGACTTTGGTAAATGCCATGTCGAAATGCTCCTTCTCGACAAAGATTTCGTCGGCTGTTGCATTTGTATCCAGGACACTGCCTGACGAGTAAAATTTGCTGCGTAGCGAGGCAACTGCACTCTCACGGACCAACGATGCCAAATCCGCACCACTACAACCCACATTAGCACACTAAAATAGAAAATGCTGACTCGGGTATACCTGAAGCCTTCGCAACGAGGATCATCGGCAACCTCTTTGAGGGATACATCGGGCTTCAATGGGGTCTTTTTCGTGAGTTTGGTGAGGATATCGAGTCGTTCGCCGGGCGTTGGCAATTCGACGTAAAGTAATTTATCCAACCGACCCGGTCGAAGCATGGCCGGGTCAATCATATCCGGACGGTTGGTGGCGGCAATGACATAGACTTGGCTTCGATTCTCGACACCATCCAGTTCCGTAAGCAAGGTATTGACCACCCGCGCCGAAGAATCCGTCTGTTGATCATCGCGTCGAGAACACAGTGCATCCAGTTCGTCGAAAAAGATGACACATGGAGACGATGCCCGCGCTCGTGCAAATACTTGACGAACACCGCGTTCACTTTCACCCACGTACTAATATGCCTTTTTGTTTCAGTCACCCAAAATTACACCACCCCTCTTATGTAGCCTAACCTTGTTGAGCAACTCGGGACCCTTGACGGATATGAAGTTGGTGTTGCTCTCATTGGCAACCGCCTTGGCCAACAGTGTCTTGCCGCAGCCCGGTGGACCCCAGAGCAAAACACCCGCCGGGGACGTGATACCGACGCGCTCAAAGAATTCCGGATGGTTGATGGGCTCCACCACCGCCATCCGCAGTTCGTCCCGCACGAAATTCAACGCACCGATATCGTCCCACGAAACATCCGGCACCGTTGCAAAGCCTTCACGTTTCGACGATGGCTGGACTTTGGGCAAGGCCAGTTGAAAATCGTGCTCGGTGATGGCCAATGATTCGAGTTGGGCCGGCGTAAGTGGTTCTTTGTGAGACTGGATAAAGTCGGCAATGGATCGCAGTTGTTCCAGCGCAGATTGCGATTCGAATTCTTCTACGCTGGTGGTTGGTATGGGTGCACGATCAATGTCCATCGATGTTTCATCGCTCTTTGATGCGTCGTCGTTATCCGTGACTGCAGGCAATGTTCGCAAGTGTTTGAATATTCGTTTGACGGCAATGACACCCGCTTGCGTGATCAATGCCTGCAAGTCCGCACCGACGTATCCGGGGGTGGCCCGTGCCAACGCGAGGAAATCAAAGTTGCCTTCCAATCTCAGTTTTTCCGCCAATACTCGCAGAATCCTGACGTTTCGAAATCAGTTCTTTCCTTTGTCATGACACTATAGAACATACTTTTCGCGCGCCTTTTCGTCCGGAACGCCCATGCTGATTTCCTTGTCGAATCGACCCGCCCGTCTCAACGCTGGATCCAGGGAGTCTGGACGATTGGTGGCCCCAATAATCATCACTGGCTTGTTATCCGTCTTATCCCACGACAGATCTAATATTCAATGCATTGAGCATACCGTGGCCCGCGTAATGAATCCATTGCGCTCTTTTTTTTTTACCATCCATGCACGTCAGTAACTGGGCCACGATACGGCGCTCCATTTCTCGCTGTGCTGTCTCTCGTTTCGGGGTGATGGCGTCGATTTCGTCGATAAATAACAGACATGGCGCATGCGTCTAGCGTGACAAAAACTCATCAGCCCCATCTTTGTCTGGTTCACGCAGACACACGCTTACCTTTGCATCCTCAAAGACATCTCTGATTTTCTTTTCAGATTCGCCAGACATGCCCGAGACAATGGAAGGTGCCGAGATGTTGAGGAACGGCACGCCAAGTTCCTACACAATCCACGCATCAATCATCCCCCGTATCCTCTTCTACGCCCCTCCCGAAAGACTTACACCCGAAATGGCATGCGCAAGTCGAGTCTTGCCGCAGCCGGGAGGACCATGCAGCAAGACACCGCGTGGAGGCTGCACGCCCGTATGAATGTACACTTCCGGATGGGCCAAAGGCATAGCAATAAGTTCCATGATTTCCTCCACGCAATGATCGATCCCGCCGAGATCCGACAGCCGAGCCGAAGGAACAAACGGTTCATCGCGCGTTTCGGCTAAGTGCAGTGAATCATTTCCTTTTTTTTTAGCCTTTTGCTTTTCTACGCTTTGCCGCATCCTCCACAATTACTTTTGATTCGCTTCGCATGGCCGCCTCCCGATTTCGTTCGCTTTTTGGTCGATTTCTTTTCGTCGACGGTAGGCGGCCCTTCTGTCGTTGGCGTGGTGGCTGTTTGGACGGGTGTGGTTGCTCCTGACTGCGATGGCGTGGTGGGTGCCGAATCCTTTTGCAGGTTCCAAAGATTCGTGACGGACTTGTTCATTGTGTTCGTTTGCTGCATAATCGGCTGGGTTGTGTTAGTCTTGGATAGGACAAGGCTCGGTGGCAGACAGTCGGTAATCCATGTTGGGTTACTCACCAGAGCATAACCCGCGTCTTGGTCTTCGTCCGTCGACTCTTGACTAGTATCCATCCTAGTTAGTTTTAGATACAAACACGGCACCTTGGAAAGATATAATTGTACCTTTCTTCCTGTTCGAAATCAGCCAGTACTATTGCCAAAACAGCAGTAAGTTCCTCTGTTTTTTTTTGCTAAACCAAGGTTCATTTGTAACCTTTCTCGATAATGGTTTCCAACTGCTTCTTTTTCTGTCGTCGCAGCGAAACATCCGTTTTCTGAAGGTATTCGTACAATGTCGAAACACTCAAGTCAGTATTGCCTGCTTCCTTGTACCCAGCCAAGCCATCGGCCACTCGATGCTCAAGCGATCGAGACAATCGCCCAGGGCCGTTGCCTCTCATTTTTCAAATGATCAAACGTTGTCAAAAAAAAAAAAGTTATTTCCTGTACACACTTTTGGGGAAATTAAAGTCCGCATGAATCGGGCGAGTGTCCGAGCCGGGCGGCAGTGCTCTATGGAGCAGCATTGTTGCCAGGAAACGAGATTCTTCCTCTTTTAATTGTAACGATGGCAAGAGTAAGTAGTAAGAATATCCATGCAATGGTCAAACGATACGAAGTTTCGAGCGGATGATCAAGAGGATTATACGATGACACCACGACAAAAACTGCGAAATTATCAAAAGGATTGATTGTTTATCCATCCATCCATCCATCCAACCGAAAAACGAGAAAGAAAAAAAAACGAATGACCATTGCTTGGATACAAGCTCTCCAATTCAACACTTTATACTCATTTGACATTTTTAAAAATGATGAACAGTTCCACGAATATCAGGTAAAGACGAGAATTGAATTTTGTTGAACCTGACCCAATGTACTGAATGTCAGGGATTGTCATTTTTAGGTGGTTGGTCGCAAGCTCCCTTCGACCAAGGAGCCCCAGCCTAAGCTGTACCGCATGCGCGTCTTTGCTCCCAACCAAGTCGTTGCCAAGTCCCGCTTCTGGTACTTCTTGAAGAAGCTCCGCAAGGTCAAGAAGGCCGCTGGTGAAATCGTCTCGATCAACGAGGTACGGAATTCATCCCGTCCCATGAATTCATCAAAACTCAATGGAGTGCATTGTAGATCCACGAGAAGCGTCCTGAGCAGATCAAGAACTTTGGTATCTGGATCCGTTACGACTCGCGCTCTGGCACCCACAACATGTACAAGGAATACCGTGGCATGTCGCGTGTCGAGGCTGTTGAGACTTGCTGTAAGTTTTTATATCCAAACCTTGAATGCCGGTAGCATCATCTCATGTACGTGTATCTATATTAGACCAGGACATGGCTGCTCGTCACCGTGCCCGTTTCTCCTCTATCCAAATCATCCGCGTAAGTTTTTTTTTAATATGGGAAAATGAAAGGCAAAGAGAGCTTAATATGCATAATGCAATCTAGGTTGCTGAGGTCAAGTCCGCTGATGTCCGTCGCCAATACATCAGACAGCTTTTGGACAACAAGCTTGCTTTCCCCTTGCCTCACCGCGTCCAGCGCCAAGACAAGAGCCGCCGCGCCCTCTTCATTGCCAAGAGACCCTCCACTTTTTACTAAGTGCGTTGCAACAGCTTTTTTCACGCGTCTAAAGTAGTTTCGCGCAAATAAAAAAAATTGGTTTCGACTCTCTCATAATGGCTACGTCTTTGCTGCAGTATACAGGTCATGTCAACCGCAATGACAAGTTCTAGACAATCATCTGCATTTATGTCCTATGACCTTTGTACACCCAAACATTAGCAAATGCCCTCTGACGACAGCAGAATGCTAGATTGGATCATGAAAAGAATATTCTGACACGAAACGCAATGCTTTCTTGCCTCTTGCGGGGGCACTCCCACTGGATTGCGAATCGTTCTGGTTTCTTAAAAGCACGTTGCTATGGGTTAGATGGAGCCTGTCAGTGTTGGAGATACCGTACCTGCGCAAGCACGTCATGCCCCAATACTATGACCACCTCGATAATTGCCCATATCGATACCGTGCTTCATTTGACGAGCAAACTTGACACTGTCGGTACCTTATGCGCATGACTAGAAGATAATGCATGGTCTGTTTCCATGTATACCAAATAGAGCCGTGACAACAAATAACAAGGCGACTCTGGATGGAAATGGAAATCTGATTAGATAATAAAACATTCCAGTAAGATTTTCAATACGAGAAAAAGGTGGGGTTAGATTGATCATGCAGACAAGGCTGAAATGGCCCGGAATGGCAAAGGAAAAGGGGATCAAGTAGCAAGATGATCGCACGAGATGACCTTATCCGACCAAGGCCGACATTCCAAGAATCATGCGTCGAGTTCTAAAGGATACCAATATAATTTACCGGGAAGCCCGTGTTAAAAAAGAAATATGCAATTTGGGGTTTTTATTATGACTTTGACAGTTTGCAGAGACGTGCGACCATTCCAGATAACTGGACCAGACTTTGATGGCCATCGAGAATTCGCATATGCGTCCTGCCAATTTCTTTGAGGAAATCCAACCGCAGGCCTTCATCCAGGTGATCCATGGTCTTGACTACCCGAAACACGGTGGTGATAATATCGAGCGTCGAGTAGCCCATTTCGTACAGTTCGCGCATATATTGATCGGCTTCCTTGATGTTGGATGTGCTGCAACTGTCGAGGATGCTTCGGATAATGACGGGATGCGGCTGGTCGCATACCTTGTACACATTTTCGGCATTGACTTGTTTAAAGCCATAAAATGTCGATTGGAGATTGTTGATGGCCTGTCGCATATCGCCGTCTGCAATGAAAATCAATGCCTGATAGCCGTCTTCCGTGATATCCACCTGTACTCGTCTACATTAGACTTTTTTTCGGGTTTCATGCAATGTCCATTGCACGTACTTTTTCCTTTTGGCAAATCATCTGTAGTCGTTTCAACATCTGTTCTTCCGTCAGTTTGGTATATCGCAATACGGCACAGCGAGACTGGATCGGCTCGATGATTTTGTTGGATTGGTTGCATGCCAGCACGAATCGCGTCGTGCTCGAATAGATTTCCATGGTCCGTCGCAATGCTTGTTGCGCTCCACCCGTCATGCTATCGGCTTCATCCAGAATGATGATTTTGTGTCGACCTTCCGGTAATGTTACTTTTTTCTGCGCAAACGTCTTGATTCGGTTTCGAACCACATCAATGCCTCTACATCCGCTTTAGTATGCCCATCCACTCGTTCCTTGTCCTCTAACATACCTGTCATCCGATGCGTTCAGCTCCAAGACACCGTCCTTGTATGCGTCGCCTAATAAAGTATGTGCCAGACACAACACGCTGGTTGTTTTGCCGATACCCGGCATTCCCTGGATACCCACGTTAGAATGGGGGCACGGAATAGTCTGTTTGTAAGAGCACAAAGCTTACTGCGAGAATGAGGTTGGGCATGTTGCCATCGCGTGCAATGACACTTAATCGTGCCACCGTGTCTGGATTGCCGACAATATCTGTAATTTCAACCGGACGGTGCTTTTCGACCCTGATCGCTTGGCTCGTGAGACACTCCCTCTCAAGCATGAAAGCGTTTTTGGATGTTTACCAAGGAAGAACGTAGTCTGTTGGTTTCGAATCGTTGTCGACTTTGGATGATTCGGCCATTGGGAGTTACGGTTGAAAGTGAATACGCGACCGCGTTTCTTTTTTTTTTTCACGCGCAGCAAGCGTTCGAAAAAAAAAAGGGCTGAGTTCCCATCACCTCCCCTAGCAGCTGGTTCGACGTAACCCCCTTTATATATATATATATATATATATATTACAGTTTACATCAATGAGCGAAGATATACTGGAAATGGACATTGGTACATTATCGTGTACGCAATAGAGAAACGGGCAAAGGCGTTGACATGGTCATAGACATGCTGGAAGTTCCCAGTGAGGAGCCGGAAGCGGAACGCGTCGTGGTCGAGAGCAAACAAGAGGAAGAACCAAGCCAAGACGACGAGGCAACGGTTCGACGGGAAGCCATCTATTTGCATGGACTCGATGAAATGAGCACCAAGGACATTAATGCGTACTGCACGGATCTCGACGTGAAGAAAGTCGAGTGGATCAACGACTCGTCATGTACGTATAGCCTCCTTTTGACTTGCCCCCTTTACACAAGCATACACACATACAGAAGAAGCTTATATGACCATTTATAGGCAATTTGGTATTTGAGGATGAGGAAACGGCCAACAAGGCGATATCAAGCCTGCTGAGGAGTGACCCCGAGGATCCAGTGACGCACCGGGTTTTACGGAAAGCACGCGCTTACACGCAAGAGAGCAGTGGACACGTGTTTGATAACCTACATATACGGGTGGCGACGACCCAGGACATCAAGGAACCCGGAGCACGCGATAAAAGTCGGTATTATCTGTTGCATGGCGAAGAACAACGACGAAACAACGGCAGTGTTTTCGACAGACTCGGAAAACGCAACGAAAATCGGCCAACGAGACGACGCCCACAGGAGCGACGAAGATCACTTTCTCCCCAGCCGATCAGAGCCGATATAAAGATCCCTGACAGGTTAAAAGGAAGGATAGGTGCTCGACGACCGCGATGATAAATGGCTGTGTTTGTTTTTTATTGCACATACAACAACATACTACACGTAACTAAGAAACCATTTCTTTTTTTCTTTAAAACACACACACACACACACACACACACATTTTTGTTTTTTTTCTTAACGACGTTCCGGACTACGTTCACGGTCATCCCTGCGAGATCTTCTACGGTCTTCGCGATCATATTCGCGGTCGCGACGAGGAGAGGTTTCTCTGTCGTCACGGCGACGATCGCGGCGATCATAATCCCTGTCTCTTCTGTAAAATATCTATATACAGCGAGTCAATCATCGGCACATTTCTCCTGGATGCGTCCATATACGTACTCAAATCCGAGAGGTGGCAAGTGCGGCAAAGAGGAAAGTGCAGGCCCAGAGAGAGAATATAGAAAGAGAAAGGAAAAAAGGGGAAACTGTGTCAGAAGACTGTTGGATCTGAATACAAAGAGAGCAATGTCCTCAGGCTTGTTACGGCACAAAAAAAAAAGAAAAAAGAGTCAAAAGAGAGTCTTGGAGAGAACGATACGGACAGCCTCGAAAGCTTAAATGCCGTCTCTCCTTAACTCCTCGATCTTTTTTTTTCTTTTTCTTTTTTTTCACGGCGCAAACGGTGTGTCCAGGGTTTAAAATGACAGCATTGCAGCACGGCAGCTTGCCCAAGGCAGGAATAGAGGAATGGGGGTAGGGTACCTTCTGTCACGCCCATAATCCCGTCGGGCACGTCGTCCGCCATTCTCGCGAGGCTTTTCGCGACAATCCTTGGCCCAGTGACCTTTGGCAAAAGTCAGAATTGATTGTCCTTGTCGGCATAAAACAGGCAATGTTACCTTCTTTTCCGCAGTTGAAGCATTCATTTTCGTTGGGGCGTCGTCCTCCATTCTTTGCCCATTCAACCACGAGGTCCTGCAAGGGAAGGGATCATCAGCAGGGGCACCCAAGTTTCTTTCATTGGGGGGAGATATATAATACCTTTCCATGGACCTCATTCATGGCCTCTTCGGCATCACGCTTATCTTCGAACTCAACGAATCCAAAGTCTATGGAAAGATAAGAAACAAAAAAGATCACAAGGTCGTGTTGCATATCTGTTACCTGTCTTGACATCCAATCGAGTGATCTTGCCATATTTCGAAAATATGTCCTCCAGTTCACGCTATGACGTATATTAAACACATTTGCAACCTTTTTTCTTTTCACGCATTCAAATTACAGTGCTCATGGATTTGGGAATACGACCAATGAAAAGCGCCATGATGTCAAATTTAAGACGAGATGGGGGAATAAAAAAAAACGTTACGTGGGGGGAGAGTGAAAAAAAAGGCAAAGAGAGGAAGAAAAAGGGGGGCTAAAAACCGTGCTGGCTGGCTGCGCAATCGCTCGGCCCTGGGGGCGGTAAATTTTCATTGGCGCTTTGAAACTTTTTGTGTTGCCATGACAAAAATGTTGTTTTCTCTCTGTTGCATTGATAGTCGGCTTGTTTCCGGCACAACAAAAGAAGGTGCGGTCCGTCTTTTCATTTTTTTTAATCAGATGCAAAAAAAAATGATGGTTACCCGCAAATGATGGCTCTAAACGTTGCCGTGCGACAAACAACTTATCATTGGATCCAGCCAGATTTTCGTGACTTAAAAACTCGTTACAAAGTGTGTACCTTCCAGGTTGCCCTTACTTTTTTACACAGTCGATACCCCCTCCTTCTTTTGCCCTAATGTATGAATTCAATACCAATGACTACGGCACCCATGACACTTGGCTCATGGTCCTCATTTCATCTTTTGCCTGCATTCTAGGAGGTTTGCCGCTGCCTACATTCATTCTGCCAATGACCAAACTCACTTTTTTTTTCCCCCAGCATCGGTTGTCTTTGTGGATTCATTTTACTCGTCATCTCAATGTGCGTCGGTGCTGGAACGACCGGCAGTGGTAGCATCATCCATGGCCTTGGGGTCGGGAGTAATGCTATTCTCAGCCCTATATACGCTACTGCCTGCATCTCGAGTACGGCTAGAGTCCGATTACGCCGTTTATTTCTACTACTTTAGTGGGATCCTGGCAACCCTCGTGATCACCCGGATCATCCACTGGATGGCTCCTGACGCCATCCACTCACACGGCCAAGACCATCACCACCTGGAAAGTAGCTCGACAAGTACCACACCAACCCACGAGGATGAACAAGTGTTTTTGAAATCCGCTCCTACCGAAACCACGAGACTGATGCATTGGCAAGTGGAAGAGTACGGGTCAAGAGACTCACTCCAGGCACATCCAGAAAACGATTACTTTCGCATTGGCATCCAAACCGCCATTGCCATCTGTATCCACAAGTTCCCAGGTATTCCTTAAAAAAAAGCACATCCAAATGCGCAACGGATGACTCAATGCCAATAGAGGGCCTGATCATGTTTATATCCGGCGAAGCATCTGCACGACTGGGCTTGAGCGTATGCGCAGCCATGTCCATCCACAACTTCATCGAGGGCTTCATGATAGCTCTGCCACTCTACTTTGCCACGAAATCCAGAGTCCGCGCATTTTTTTATGCAGCCCTTCTCGGCGGTATGTCGCAGCCGCTGGGTGCAGCGCTAGGTGTCGTTGCCTTGGATAACGTTTCCCAGCAACAACAAGACGCACTGTTTGGTGTCACTTTTGGAGTAGTCAGCGGAATGATGTCGTTGATAGCTATTCAGGTAAAGAGCTGTTCTACATCACCCAAAAAAAAAGCGCAGCACAGGGGATGCATATTTGACAAAAACTGAGAGGATGCATACTAAAAAATATATTTATATATACATACACACACACACATCCACAGAGCATGCTCCCGCAAGCGATAAAGGCGGATCCGCGGCAACGATATGTGTCTGTGTTCTTTTTTGTCGGTATATTGCTTGTTGGACTAGCATCGCTGCTCAAGTCAGTATAACCATACTTGTTTCGCATCTGCAACCCTCGTACATGTGCGTGCAGCTGGTCCCAATTCGCTTCTTTTGGCTCGTACCGGTTTCCGGCGCGCATCTATCTTCTTCTCTGTCCTTTGTCTCTTGTCTCTATATATCCATCTTACACCCCCCTTTTTTTAAAAGGTCCAACCGGGGACTCTCTCTCTCTATGTGTTGTGATTTTTCTGAATACCTTTTTTTTTTACCAACATTAGAGAAGCAAGATGTAATACCCCACAGCACACACACACTTTTTTTACAACACATCCTTTAACTGTATATATAAATCGATTTACACGGATATTATTGACATTTTAAAACGAAGAAAAAAAAAGAGGGCGAGAATGCACACATAGCTTTTTCAGGGTGCATCACGCAGCAGGGCGTCGAAAATAACAATTTTATAGTTGGGTCATCTTGCATATATCATTTTCACATAGGTGGCGCTTTTTTTTTCTTCTGGCTTCCCCTTCGTTCGTGACCTCTCTCTCCCCCCCCCCTTCAGCCATTCTATTTAAAATACACCCTTTCAAACCTTTCCACCTTCCTTTTTATCTACTTTTCTCTTTTTTTTTCTTAATATTAAGCAGCCATCCAACCATCGCCGCATCCTTTGTAAAACTAATATAATTTCGCAAAATCATATCTTAATCATTTGTGCCGGCACATCCGATTAAATACCAACAACACACTCTACGATATACCGAGTCATTTTTTCCACACCTCTTCTCAGCATATTACCATCATGCCATTCATGACGTACCTTACACGCCATACCACTACAGCACCAAAGCATCAGGATGCGCAGCAAAAACGACCTCTGCCGCTACAACGGAAACGACGAGAAATTGGCGACTACTGGCTAGGTAGAACCATTGGACGTGGTGCATCGGGTACGTTATTTTTTCTCTCTCTCTTTTTTTTTTTATTTTGAAAAGGAGCCTGTCGCTCTATATATTGCAAAAAAAGCATCTTCAATTACCTATTTCGGCTCGATAAAGGGACCTTCTACCATTCCGTTCCCCTCTCATATTATTCCCCTTGTTTATTTCGCTTGTCCTGTTTTTCTCTTTTTCTCTCTCTCGCGCACATGCAAGGCGACCGCTTTTAATGCAACACATTAAACAATTGTTTATGTGTTGTATATATGTTTTTACGACCTTACCCAAATCTTGTCCCCCCCCCACTGTACCCACTACTCCCTATCTTTTTTTTTCTTACATGTAACGCCCTTTGACAGAAAAAAAAAAGAGTTACACCCCCAACCGAAAACGGGCGCTCCTTAATACGACAGATATGGAAAAAAGAACCAAAATAATAATTTGTTTTTTTTTCGTGTTCTGCAGGTCGAGTCAAGATTGGTATCCACCGGCATACAGGCGAACAAGTAGCGATCAAAGTGATCTCGCGGAGTCAACTTGCCACCTCTTCTACGATGGCCCGCTGTGTACAACGTGAGCTAGCTGTCCTGCAATTGCTGCACCATCCGCACCTCGTCGATCTCCGCCAAGTACTCCAGGATTCCGCTAACGTTTACTTTGTTATGGAGTACATGGAGGGCGGTGAACTTTTCCAAGTGTTATCCAATCGAGGCAAATTGCCCGAAGATGAAGCAAGACAGCTGTTTCGGCAATTGACGACCGCACTGGCCTGGTGTCATGCGCATCATATCTGGTAATGTTTATATGAAAAAACCAAATCTATACACGTTATTGACATTTCTCTTTTTAAAAAAAATATGTATGTATTTACAGCCATCGAGACTTGAAGCCCGAAAACATCTTGCTGGACAAGGATCAAAAACACATCAAGATCGCAGACTTTGGCATGGCCGCCATTCAATCACCCGATACCCTTCTCCAGACCAGTTGCGGGTAAATGGCAGACATTGTTTTGTTAAAACAGTACAGTGTATAAACGCATTGCATTATTTTTTTAGATCCCCCCACTATGCAAGCCCGGAAATAGTGAGGGTAATGTTAATCTCTTATTTTCGACTACATATTTGTTTGTTGCTTTTTAGCTGCAATGCCTTGCGTGTTTGGGTATAATTATAGCATTGACACATTTTCTTTATTAGGGTAAGCACTACTATGGCCCGGCCACCGATGTCTGGTCGTGCGGCGTGATACTCTATGCCATGTTGACAGGCCATCTACCTTTCGATGACGACAGTGTCAGTCGGTTACTGGCCAAGATCAAGACAGGTCGCTACATTCCCTTGCCATCCACCGTATCGCGCGAAGCCAGAGATCTCATCAAAAGCATGCTGGTTGTGGATCCTTGCAAGCGCATAAGCGTATGTATTATATTTTTAAATATATAAATAGGGGGGAGGTGTGCACTGTAATGTGATAAGAAAAAGTTTGCGTGCGTGTGCGTGTGTGTATGGAAGGGGGGGAGTTTATATGCATAATGAACTCAACTCTCTTTTTTTTCAGCTGGATGCGGTTCTGGCTCATCCATGGTTGACAAACAAGTCGTTCCTGGGTTCGGACCTTCGATTTCCCGATGCCATACCACTCCATCAAAAGCCGCATGATCCCCTGCATGATCAGGACCTACGACGGCCAGTGATCTCGGACGCGGTCGATTTAGATGGCCGGATTTGGGAAACTCTCAAAGTCTTGTGGCGCGACTGTAGCCAGGAAGACTTACTTGCGGCTTTAACAAGTGAAGGGTAACGTATAACAATGCAAAAGCCCCTCCCTTCCCCTCCTTTTTTTTAACTAACTCTATTACATCTATTATATAGAACTAACGTCCCCAAACTTACTTGCCGATTACTACAGCAGCGTGCGTGGCGTCAGGAGAATGGTAAAACGGTGTTTTTCTTTTTTTTGTCGTTAGCGCGTATCCCTCCTTAACAAAACATATTTGGTTTAGGCAACATTGCACAGTCAACTGCTCTTACAAGTGAGGACAATGGGTCTTCTATTGCGCCAATGACACCTCCTTTAACCCCGCATTGCCGTCACCCATATCGCCCATGTGAAGATTGTAGCTCTACGCGTGATTCGACCGTTGATACTATGAGCCGAACAATCGCTGACTTGCCCCCAACGCCGAAAAGTATCCCTGCCTTTGATTTAGATCTTTCATGGCACTCTGAGATTCATCCTATCGAAGTATTCAAGAAACGATTCTTGTAAGTTGTGTAAAAACAAAGCAATGTATACAACAAACAAGACTAACGAATGATTTTACAGTAATGAAGAAAAACCACCACGAAGACAACATCGACATACTCTCAGTCTCGATCGACGACCAGCATGTCCAAACTGCAACCAACGTTCATCTGATGAAGAAATGCTGACCAAACCAGCCGACCCAGTGCTTGTTCGGTTCGCAGATGTACAAACGACACTTGTGGGTGCATCGAGTGCACAGGATCACTTGCAGCGATTACATAAACCGCAACGTCCACCACAGACATCCACAAAATCATCACTGTTATCCAGCTGGCTTGATACCGCTTGGGATTGGTGGACAGATCGCGTCTCCAGGCAAAAGCAAAGCAGAGTCTTTGCATTTGAACGGCCGGCAAAACACGAATGCGAGGCGGCAGGAAAATTGCATCAAATTTTAGAAGACCATTTCAATGGCAAATTAAGTGGCCGTATCTATCCTACCGGTCAAATCGTCTGGAGTGGATCATTATTAGGTATGTACAGATCACCCCGTTTGCTTTCACTTTTTTTTGCTTTTACTTACCCATCGTGTACTTTTTTTCTCTTTTTAGAACAACAATGCAGTATGCAGGAGGAGTCTATCCATTTCCTGTGTCATATCAGCCCGTCTTATCCGGTCACTGCACCTGAGGATCGGGTCAAGATAAACTTTGTCTTAGTACAAGGTAACCCAAACTCTTTCACCTTTTTTAATACCCTTTATATTCATTTAATTTCTTATTTAGGTGATTCACAAGTCATGGAAAATGCAATCAAACGGTTACTACAAATTTGGAATGCATATGAACGAGACGCCAAGACGGTAGCTGCAGCCAACGGCTGGTTATAATTGTGTAAAAATATAGTATATTTTTTATGTATATGCAAAAACCTTTTTCTTTTTCTCTTTTTTTTACGTTATTAAAAGATGCATACACAGGGTGGCAACAAGGGACACCCCTAATATCAACAAAGACTGTTCTGCAGTATCACCTCCGTTTCTGACAAAACCTTCTTGGGCGCGTGCGGAATGGCTCCCCATATCCTTCCAAGGCATCGTGAGCCTGGTAATATTATACGGACGATTGTATTGATTCGCCAAATGACTTGCCGTCGCCATGTAAGTCTCGTTTCCATAAAAGACATAGGCCATTTCCAGGACTTCCACCAAATCCATGGTGGCATCGAAACCCCCGGTATTCGTAAAATTCCATGTAGGCTCATCCAAAGCATACGGAAGCATAAAATCGAGAGCTTGCTTGATCCCCTTGTTGTCTACGGTCTGGTATCTGTGTAGATCGACTCCGAGCTGTTTGCCAATTGCAGCTAATCTAAACATGCCCTTGAGGTTAAACACGGAGTAGAACCAGGAGAATGGGCGGGCGGTTTCGAGGTACTGTTCGCCCGAGGTCAGAATCTGCTGTGCAATGCGAGTGGCAGACGCGTTTTCAACCACCTGCTTTGCCAGATCGGTTCGATTGAGGAATTGGTAAATCGATGCTCGTTGAATATCGTAATACGTTCCTACCATTATTCTTTTTTTAAAATCATCTTTTGCAAGTTAAAAACCATGGGTGTCTGTATGACTTACCGTGGTTGTTGTGAGCCTCGCCTTCAAAGATACCGTTGGGACTTTTGGTTAGCCATTCGATATACTGGGCAAACCAGAACCGAATATGCTGGTTCATCTTGGGCTTCCAAGCATCGCTGTATTGAAGAATTGCGACGGAATCGAGCAGTTCAGGCACGACATGGAAATCGATAATACCCTTAGCGCGACCTGTTTGGTAACCGCGGACCAGAGAAGCGTATTGAAGATGAGGATTCATGCGGGTTTTGGGATTGATAAACCAATCATGGAGACGAGCGACCGCCCTTTCGGCATACGTTTCATTATCAAAGTAATGATAGCCCAAAGCCAAAAACTGGACATGCTTGACGAGATTTCGAAACATCATGTAATCGGGGACCTTTTCAATTTCGGGATTGACTTTACCGTCATGTCGGATATACGGCATACCATGGGGTTGGGATTTGTTTGGCCAAAAGTAACGCGCCAAGGACATGTAATCATGTTGATCGTTGCCACCTGGTACGGCAATGGATTTCTGGACAACCGAAAATAGCGTGTCGTTGGAAGCGTATCGGTCTGCCTTCTTTTTCAAAAACCACAACGCATGCTGTAGTCCGTGGTCGTAATCGAACATGTGTTCTTTGTTTTCGCGCAACACGGCAGGATCCGTCATAACAAACGGGAATGCGGATTGCGATATGTTGGTAGGTGGATCTTGCGCTTTGGGTGCCGGATAATTCCATCCACTCACATCCGGATTCATCAACGAAACGCTGTCATCATCGTCCAACGCAATGTTGCCTGGCTCATTGTCTTCGGCGCATATACCAATCACAGCAGCAATGGAAAGTAACAAATATTCCTTCTTGACCATTTTTAGGCGTTTGTTTGTGCAAGTAAAGTAAAAAATAATAAACAAACTTTTTTAGCAGCAAAAGTGCTTAAACTATGAAACTTTCTTTATTCGCCGAGCCATGTTTCAAAGTGGATTTACAACGAAGTTGGCAAGATACTACATGTGCTTTATGAGTTAAACCTGTTATATCATGGTTATAATGAAACTTACAATGACAATGTTTTGATCGTCACCATGGATACCAAGCTTTTGTTCAAGGAATCTTCGTCCACGACGTTCATTTAATGACATACCATCTGTGCTACTTTCATCTGAATCGTCGTCGTCCGACGTCGGCCTAAAGTCTTCCAGAACAGTATCATGCTCATGCGTTTCAGTAGCAGCTGGTGTTGCTAATTCATCGCCACCATCGTCGCGCTCCTCTATTCGCCGTAGGTAACTCATGATGCGCCGCACACTCCATTTCTTTGTAAGTCCGGCGCCTTCTGATGAAGACGAATCCCAGTAATCGCTTTTTGGTGTTTTGTTGTTGATTTCTTCTACGACGGCAGCAAAGGACGAAGCACTGAATCGTTGTGCTTCGAGGGTATACATGTGATGGTAAATAAAGGCTTTCAACGCCATTGCCATGAAAACAGTTTGTAAATACGAGAAACAGGACTTGTCCGACTAGACAACCTGTTAGCTACCAACTGTCAATAAAATTGAACACTTACTGAAAAGAACTTTATACGATCAGTAATCTGATTAACCCAATATCCGTCAAGGTAGAGTGGGCTTGTGATGAGGTTCGGATGGCTTTCATCTGTGATATCCAAACAGCTGATATCCAATTTGTAGATGCTTGCATCAATGTTGGCTTTGGGAGCGCCGACAAGTTTGATAGAATCAAGTTCTACATCGGTTAAAGTGCCATTTTGGAACCAGTGTAACACTTGGTGCTGCTGTGTTTTGGGTTGACTTGGTACAAACACTGACAACGCCTGCACAGTGTTATGCACACGTCTTGATAGTTGCATGCGTTAATGGAATTCCAGAGAAAGATGAAAAAAAGGCACACATACTGTTGGCAAGCACTCAAAACAACAACAGGCCGGCCTGTCAACAATGCAAAGATGAGATGGGGGAGCGTGTCACCGAGTTGCTTTAGTGTATCGAGATACATATCGCTTTTACGGATGTCGTCATGCCACAAGATGCTGTGCCATCGATCATCGGAAATATCATCCTCGTCTTCTTCCATGATCGATTCCTGCTTGGCGCGTTGTCTCGGATGCGGATTTTTCATGTTCATGACGAACGTTTGACCAACCATCAACACGCCAGAGGATGGCTGAAGATACATTTCTTCGTCTTCGATCAGATCCAGGATTTCGCTGCTGTGGCCAAAGTCATGTGTCATTTCCATCATGTACTTGATCGCTTCGGCGTACATGTCCTGGCTAATTGTACTTGCAAACGTTGGTTTCAAATTCTCTTCCTCGCTCCTTGGTTCAATGGCCGAGACCAGTGGGATGACCGTGGTCGGAAGACTCCCGCGTTTTCGATATTGCTTGGGCTCTTGACACAGTTGAGCCAGCGATCGCAGTTTGCGTTCAAAATGGGCCACAGGGTGCAGTGTATCCACAAACTTGGGCTGTTTTTCCAATTAATTGTGGACTTTTGGGTGTTTCAACGTTTTTTTTTTACCTCATAATCACTACTGGGCTTCTCGAAGAATGATTTCACTTGATCCTCGTGACCGTGCGGCATTAATGCGAGAAGAGGAAAGATCGGTCCTTCCGGCTTTGTGTCGCTTGGCGTTTCCGGGATCGAACTTGGAGTCGTTGGGACCAGGAAACCGTCCGAAGCTTTTCTGGAACCGGTGCCGGTGGTGCTGCTTTGCTCCGACAGCAATTCGGGGGTTGCTTCATGCATGAGTTGAACCACATACGACTCGACTGTATCGATCATCAATTTCGTCACAGTGATCGCCTGCTGCATGGCTTCTACGGAAATATTGCATTTCTTCTTTTCGTCATCGTGTGAAACCTGCTTTTGCGTGTACTCTAGATCCATCAATCGGCACTTGAGATCAAGCGCAAAGTTCGAGAAATTGCCCTTCTTCATCAGCCTCGCCACCTGTCGAAGGAGGGGTTTAGTGGATGGTTCTGACGTACGATTATGTCATTTACCTCATTAAATCGCTCACTAAAGTCTTCGTAGCGCCACACGATCTTTTCTGGATCCCACGTGATGTAGGAGAGAGCCACTGGATGAACGTATCCACGTGCGTTTATATCGAACAATGCCAGATGATGCGTCTGTTAGGATGATTTGTTACCATAAAGGAAACTATTAAATACACACACACGACTTACAAAGGCATAAAACTGATTCTGAGCATCGGTGGTATACACCTGAGTATCGTCTGGAATAGAAAACATGCTGGTTGCTTCGAGATCAGGATGTCTATTAACAATGGTCGATAAAGACAGCCTTGAAGCATGTACGCCTAGAACTTACTCAAACTCTGATGTTTGATCGACGGATACGATTCTTAAAACAAACGCATTAAAGTCAAACTGGTCCAATCCAAGCTTTCTTAACGTGTCCGTGCGTCCTTGATCGCTCAAGTCATAATAGCATTGTTCTGTAACCACCGCTAGCGGAAGTGGTCCTTCAAGCTCGGAAAATTCGCTAATCAGGATAAAGTCTTGAGGAGATTCATCACAGTCGATCGATCGCTTGTGGTTTTCACTAATCTGACATAAAGTCTGACCATTAGCCCCGGGGCATCCACGTTTTTTATTATTTTCATTTATAAGGACCAAGTGGGAAGAAGAATCGAACTAAAAGCTTACAGTAGATCGCTTTTTGGTTCTTCGGCCATTGGAAAAGCGTGGCAAAAAAAAAAAGTTAAAGGGTAGCCCTATCGAACGGACTGGGGCTTAAATTTTGAAATGCTGGAAACCGCTTTTGTAAGATCACTTTCAACTCCTTTTATCTCATACAACGGGAACCACGCGATATGGTTCGTTTTACATGCTAACGTCAATGACAGGCTACTTAAGCTTGGCATGAAAAAAAAAAAAAGATCAAAAGTCATTAGGATGAAACGTTCATGGATGACCAATCATTAAGGCAAGAGTGGCACCCGCCGCCTTGTGATCATAAGATGAAGAATCCATAAAATTCATATTCAGCCTTGATCATTCCCGTCGTTACCAACAACCCCGTAGTCCGGGCAACCATCAACAGGCATGCAGCCGTACTTGTTTTACTGTTTTGTTTAAGCTGGGTGCCCCAGGATTGTATGCTGAATAATAATATGCAGAATCTTATCAGCAATGATTGGTAAAACTGTTGAACTTATTGGTCGCAGCGAATTGTATTTAGTTAGGTGTACCGGCGGACACCAAACAATAAAGAAGGCTAGTCAGGTCATCTGTATATGGCTTTCTAAGTCAACCAGCCAGCACAGCTATTTAAGAGTGAACATGACAAAGGTGTGCATGAGTATATGTTTTAAAGCAGATGAAGACGTGTACTAATCCCACTCCGGATGCCGCCAAACCGGTTGATGATCAGTACATAGACTTGTTCACTGAATATCACTGGGTTCCTTCCCTTTTTCCGCTTTGACTTTCATCTCAACCTTTCAAATCGCAGCTTTGATCTGATTTTACACACGGATGGCAGATATGGAATAAGCTATAGTCATCTGGTGAAAGGGACCAAATGAAGCTTACCCGGGTATCTGCTCATTTTTGGACCGTACAGAGCCGAATAATAATCCCAGCTTGGCAACTGTCGCTACCGGGTTCAAAGTTCGTAGCCATAGCAACTGGGCATATTGCCATGGATTTGTCATTACCACATCCGATCGCTTGCCGAGTTAACAATAGAAAACGTCATGATACTTTTATCCCAAGTATGAATCTTCACATACATAGTCGCTTCTTGTTTGATAAACAGGATAGGTATATCTACATTAAGAATGCAAAATATTTAAAAGATCAACCATGTGCTGATAATAATGATCCCACTGGGGCTGAATGGTATGGCTTTCGGTGGTTTGACAACATGGAGAATAACTCGAACGTTCTGGCAATCCCGGATAGATAATTACCCACTCATAGTTGCCACATTTTTTGCTTTATGCGGTGGAGCCCAACGTCATTGCTGATTTTGTTGCTATTCGTTGAAGTGTTGTCCGTGGTGCTGCCGCATATTCCTAAAGTTGCCCCGATATTCATATGCCCGAGTTTGTTAGTGTTGCGATGGTGTTGTCAGTACCAGTGACAACAAAAGCGCTCTCGCTGAATAAGAAAAAAAGTACAAGCGCAGTCTTATAACCTGGTCTGGTAGGAAGCAAAAACGTATAAACTGTCAACAAAAGTGCAGCATCATGTGACACGCTTTCTACCTTTCAACCGACATGTGCGGGCTACCGTTACTGGAGGCATGTCCGTTCCAATGCGGTTACACATGCTGTGCCGCAGCTTCTCCTTTTGCTCCGCCCACTTTTTGACAAGCCAAAATAACACATGCCCGTATAAAAAAAAACATCAAACTTGGGTTGTATTAAAGTAATAAAGAAAAACTACTTAATCCTTCTTGCCAATAAATTCAGATGCGACATCCGAAGCCTTCTCACGCAACTTGTTTACATTCTTATCGATATCCGTTTGTGCTTCCAAAAGGAAAGGTCGGATGAACCGTCCGTAAAGTACTTCTGCTCCCTATCATAAGCTGTGGTTTAGAATCCGAGGGGGGAAGCATACACACGCGCACACAAAACTTACCCGGAACTGAGGAAGAGTCAACCACAATACAAACACAGTCTTGATCAAAAAGTAAAAGGGAATCCAGAATAGCAATAAATCCGAAAAGTATTCCACGATCTGCACGAATCCAATCACGGTCCAGTACGTCAACCATTGCTTATCATCTTCTGGAGTAGGTGTTTCGATGGCCTTGAAGGATGCATATGCTATACAGTACACACACATATCAGAATGTTTTGCATAGATGTGTATACAGTCGTTTGCTTTTACCTGGGTAACCCCAAGAGACGAGGCCAGTCAACAACTGACCAGCAATGTTGAAAAAGATCATTACAAGGAAAACGGCGGCTGCGCCCAACACGACGGTTGTCTTTGGTACACCGGTTAAGCGTTCGAAATCGTTGCAATACTGAAACTGGCTGAGCTGAACATCCAGTTGAGCAATGGCCTTCTTGTATCGGGCCTGTACGCCGTCAACGCTATACAAATTTTCCGTAGACATTTTGATTTTGAAAGAAAGGGGAAGAAAGGAAAAGAAGGAGACAAATGATGTTCTTCAACAAAAAAAAAATGAAGCTATATATAAACTTTTCATTGAAATTGGACCCTGTTCGCCTATTCGGACTAGCTTAAGTGTTGCACAGCAGCTCCGCAACTATTACCATTTTGCCGCTGGTTGAAATACTGGCTTGGCAACTCGACAACAGTTGGATATACTACAGTGAACGCATGCGCCAAGTCTTTCTTGTTGTTACTATTTCTATCCATCGAGCCATGGGATGACTTGCCTTTTCCGGCACATGAGCTTACAGAAACCACCAATTTCTTGCCACTATTGTCGAATTGCTTTACAGGGAAAGAAAAATAAGGGGGTGGGGATACGGTGGATCCCACGGTGGAACACACTACATTTCTGCTGCTGCAGATCACTTTCGTGGTAGTCTGATCCCCAAGAACGCTCATTCTTTCGCAAGCCTAATGTTTCGGAAGCACACCCGTTGCTATGTAATACAAACATGACAATTCACTCGACGAGCCACAAAGTGGGCACAGCAACAACAACAGCAGTGACAAAAGGCTTGGGCTCGCCGGAGCCAGAGCCGGCACAATGGGAGATCGGAATAACATACTTGTGTCTATTATGGCAGAAAAAATATGACAGTAGCTCTAGTAAATCTCATCAAACGGCCGGGTGTCTGCGAAACAGCTATCAAACACACTAGCCACGGCCCGCTCTGCTTCTTCCTTGGATTTACAATTTGGGTTCTCCATCACCGATAGCACTGCTCGTCGTTTAACACATGCTTGATGCTGCTTTGTGAATGTATAGAAACCACGCTGAATCTCGCGTGTCCAGTTGCAATCACCACTCAAACTGGCTGCGCGAACCTAATCACATTCCGTTTGAGCAAATAAAGATGTATCATCATATGAAATACCTTACCTCGCTGCAAGCATGATGGCGCAAATTGAACCAATCCACCTTGAAACGCTGATGGTCGTACAAATGAATCATTTCATGAACCATCGTGTGTTCCTGATGCGTCTTTGAATTCATTCTGTTTTGGCACAACAAAATACCGTCCTCAGGCGAAAAGCCTCCTGACCGTGTAATGTCGCACGGCATACATAAAAAATCTTCTCGCTTGACTTCACGACCGATCTTGCCAAGGTGCTCTACCATGAACCGAACAGACGCACCTAAACCGCCCGCGGAATAAGAACCCTTTTTTTGATTGCAATGGTTGAATTCAATGTAACATACTATTTTTCATCAAGTTGTCGCGCCACACTTCGCATTGTCGACATTGGTATGATTCAAGTTCCTTGTCAAGATCTTTACGGAACGCTGTTTGTTCGGTTTCAGACATGCCTAGACCGGTCATGTACTGCAGCGACTTGCGCCACCGCTCGAATTTCTTCATATCCTTTAGTGAGGTCGCATTGTCCTGTTGACTTGTGCCTTCAGCCATTGTGTTGTCAAGGTGAAAAGCCGCCTTTTAACCCAGCATCAAAAGGTTAACTATGCCGGCCAATAGCCTCTCGAGGAGGCCCTAGTAAGTCCCGAGATGGTAATATGCGAATGGTTTTCCGTTCGAATCATCATACCTCGTTGCAGCAGCTACTCCACACCGATCCCTTTTTATCCCTCCCTCTCCACTATCTAGTCACCAAAGTCTTCAAGGATTTACTGAGCCGCCATGGTAACATCAGCCGGACTGTAAATCCATGTCACGTCCTATGATATGGTTCCATGTGAAAAAAAAATTGGCAGCGACAATTTCAATGATAAGAAACCATATGCTTAAAAGACCCTCCATATTATATGACAAGGGATCTTGCTGTGCATACTTTTTTGATCAGTCACCCCTTTGTACCTAATGTTTCCTTTGGGTCGCGGTTACCACCGACCCATTCTCAGTCTTCTAAGTATACAGTAAGTGCATCAAGGTGGGCAGTCTGAATATAATACGCATAACTACGTATATAACGGTGGTGCTTCTAGAATACAGGCGGCCATTCCATTCAATAAGCATATACTTTTGTCACTAAAATTTTACATGAGGATAGATAGTAACAAACCATCTCTTTTTGTTAATTAAACTTATCTGCATCCCTCTAGATAGCGTCCGGTAGATAGGTGGTGCGGGTCTATAGACCTGGATCTATCTCTCTGTGTAAGTACATACAGCCATACTGCCAATGTAGTTATATAATAAGATTTTTCGGTCGAATTACCATCACCATCAGTAAAGTACTCCTTTCTTCCGGGCAAGGAACTCAGATCTTTCATTCAATGTATCATCTTAATACAGAAAGTCGCGATCAGCGCACATCCATAATTTGTACATCACGTAAATCCGACGGATATCCTGCCATCAGTAAAACTCAGTTCGGTTTCAGCACGAGTTCGAAAGTTATATATTTTACTTGCATTCGATATAAAAAAGTATTGGGTGCGCCTCAACTTCATCTACAACTCGTTTGCGTATATATAGCCACCGGATTTACGTAATTAGATATGCCGTAGGCCTGGGACTTTGCAGAATCTCGGACAGCCACACGTGCGCCAATCCCATCCTTATTTAGATAATACGTAAGCAAGCTTTTTCGGAAAGACTCCCGATTTTTCTACGTTTTATTTCGGTCGTTTTATCAGCTCCGTCATCTATTTACCTTTATTCCACTACTGTTTCCATAATCGTAGATGAAGATAGTGGTAATTTTGAAATCCAGAAGTAGCCTTTTGAAGTAAATGAGCAAAGCCAAAGAAGCCAATGTGAGCTTCATAGCAAAGTGCACCGGTTGCTTGTCTGAAAGGAGTAACGATCTGCTTGTTCAGATATGAAAAGTTGACGTGTGTGGCACGTAGCCAGGTGAGTACCGCTGAAAGCAAAAGGTAGAATCCGGTGCTGGTTTGCGAGGGGCATAGCCTCCTTGAAAGAGAGTAGATAAAGTTTTTCCGCTAAATTGCTAGGACAAAGTTTGTCAACTCTAAAATATTTTTGCCTCCTTCGTCATCTGAAACATATGCCCTACATAATCTCGTCACCAGTATGATGAGATGAATTTCTGATTGCCTAATCCCTCATATAATGCATCATGATAAAACCGGCGTTATTCTTTTATTATTATTATTTTCCAAAATAGACCAAGCTATAGTGTATAATAATATGTGTTATAGACAAATAACACTTAAAAGAGTCGATGTGTGTCTACCATCACCTATAGTTTATTCTAAGCGTTGGCATTTGCCGCTTTCATCAGAGCTGTTGATCTTTTTGCATGTAAGGTTTTCGCAACAGTCGGAATCTTCGTCACAAACACCGTCTTCATATTCACAGTCTCCGGAATCACCCCCGGATTCCGTACACACGGAATCAAAGTCATCACCAGATTCACTGAAGCACTCCATATCACCACAGCATGTAGCACCACCTCGGCAGCTTCCACCCTTTGCTATGCATACTCCGTCGGAAGGCTTCGCTAGTTGACATACACCTTCTGCAGCACCAGGGACACCATTGCTATCGTAGCACTCGTAGCCATCACAACATGTCAGCATTTCTTGTCCTCCACAAGGTTGTTCGACTCCTTGACATGTATCGTCGGCGTAGATCATGTCGAGGCTTAATGCCAACAATACGGCAGAGAATAATAGACTTTTTCCGGAAAACTGAACCATTTTCAATACTAATTTTACACGTTAGATAAAAAAAGCCGGGATCACAGCGAATATTCCTTACGAGCAAAAAAAGAGGAAAGAGTATGGAGAAGAAAATGTGCGCCTCGTTGATCCACTATTTAAAGGATTATGGCTTACGCGTAATATGTATACGGCGTAATGTGACGCCACATTTGACGGGAGACTTTGTGAGAATCCGCTAAAATTAGGAGACGCATTTCTACGTAAGGAGGTAAAAGCGGAGGGGAATTGAAATACATCATCCAACCAGTAATTTGATCTCAATATGTTGTTCATCATGCATATCATGGAAGCCGAGTGTCAGATGTGACAAACAAAAGCACGATTGGGATTCACGTACGACATTTTGGTTGGCGTATAAAGTCCCTCTAGGAAACAAGTATCCGAATTGGCGATGAAGGAAGCACTTGTTAATACCAAGTTCTTTAGGTGACGCATTACACCCATAAGTCTACAATTTTTGTGTTCCTGAGACGATGTGCTTTCGTTTGATACAGTATACTTTACCAACCACTATCGATTCACTCCCATTAGAACTATCCTAACCTACCAATACAAAAATGATTGGATCACGTTTATTCGTGTATGCAAGTTTTTGATCGAGCAGTGCGAACGGAATACTTTGTCAACCGCACCTTCTGGCGGAAGCTGCTACAGATCGTCCTCGGTATTGAAGAGGTGGCAGCAAAAAAAGACTAATAGCTTGGAAGAAGAATCCCATCCTAACAGTCAAGCAAATCGTCAGGAAACTCGCGACTGGTACATCAGGATGGACACCATTCAAAACAAAACCAAAAAAAAAAACTCGAGAAGCAACTATTAGAAGATTTGAAACGTTTGAGAGTGGGTCATACAAAGACGTTTGAAACCCACAGTATCGCTCTATTAGTTCGAAAAGTCCCTACCGTACCATTAGGAGTTGCAGCTAATCAAAGGATTTTGGGAGATCGTGGAGCAGAAAGCTACATCTAGTCGCATCCCCAACCGCACTGTTGTAGAAATCGCCCGCTGGTTATACAACTACTTCTCTAAAGCCAAACGCAATGATCTTATTTCGCTTTGGAAGACAGGATAAAGAAGATTCACTTGAGGAAAGGTTCTCGAATAATGCTTAAATTACAAGTTTGAAACAACACATTGACAATGGTGTAAAGATAAACATCTACAGCTAAAAAGTGCGTGGAAAGCAGATGTGAACTCACCAAGTTATCGGTTTGGAGTTTGTATACATGTTTTCCCGCGGAACGTTATGTTTTACACGCTCATTTCGACGTTGTGATTTTAAAATGGGCAGCCTAATAGTGAGCACCACTACTATAGCAATAAGAGAGCCTTATCAGAGAAACCAATGCATGTTTCGTTTGATGCTATCCATAGACGCCATGTTACTCGTGGTTTTGGCGCATTTATTTGCCAGGGCCCTACATGCAAAGGCCATAAATATAAAGACCTGCTTGTGCGCCAACGTCGAACGATAGAAGAATGCTCGGTATAGAAGGATACTGATATAGCTGACAAACCCGCAGATATGCTGCTGAGAGTGGGATTACACTATAGAAACATAAAGACACATTAGAGCGTCTTATACCTGTCTCTGCGTTCTTGTTGCCACTGTACAGTTCATGTCTTTTGAACATGCGCAATGAGATGCTGCCTGTGGAATGGGAATCGTGCTGTTCAATGTACTTTGATTCATGAACAAATCATCTGCCACAATGCCTCGCCATTTGCAATAAAAACAGTAAACGCGCGTTCTCTTATACTTTGAAACTACTTTTCCACAGATGACCAAAGACAATCACGTGCTTAATATGACAGAGACTTTGCGGTGAACTAGTGATTGCGTGGTAAGCAGAGTCAATGCTGGCAACGGCAGCAGTATGCCAATGGGCAACGTGTTCTCCCCGAATGAATATCGTGAACTCGCAGGAACCAGGAACTGTATTCATAGTCGCCGCAATGTCAAAGGCAGAATTTATTGGGGGTGCATGGCGAATGCAGAAAAAACGCAAGTATGGGAAGAAAACGAATAGAGGATTTATTTTTATGAATATACATCGTGTCAAGTGGATGCCGGATTATCATGACGGGCATGCTTCTTGGGCTCGGGAGAGCTGATGACTCTACATATAAGGCAACAACAATTAGACGCAAGATCGACCTTTATCCTGGTTTTTTGTATACATGACCTTGAATGATTTTGATTGGAAGACACTATGCGACCAAGTGCTCGTAGCTACTAATATATGTATGATTTGTCAACTGCTCTTGCCAAGCAAGAACGGGATGACGTATCAACGTTATTCTGGACTGCTTGACACACTCAAAACCATTCACAAGAAGGCTCTGAGTCGTCTGGTCCCTAAAAAAACTTGTACACCTGTACTCGTCTGCGCTGGCAGGAGGCTTTTCTCTTTTTTCTTTTTTTTTCCTGCGGGGGGTGCCAGTTCTTTCTTTTTTTTTTTCGGGGATTCGCAGCGAAGCAAATAAGAGTACAGGCGCGACCGGTGTGCATCTTGCTGGCTTCCCGATTGCAGATCCCTCCCAACCACTGGATTGCTGGGCCGAGGACTGGAAAATATTTTATTTCTAGCTAATGACCTACCTTGTTCAACTGGAAGCCAGAACCGACAAGTAAAAAAAGCAGCGCTTTTATTTAATATTGGAAAGACAAAGTGCATAGAGGCGCGCAGTGATCTCCCCTTTTTATATTGCCCGGTCACACCCCGCGACCCGCTGATCACGGTTGTATGTTCTGCCGACCAATGAATGATCCTTGGCCTTGTTACAGCACAGCTTTCGCGTCGCTATGCTGTCCAGCCACTCACCTAGTAACTGTGCTAAGAAAATAAAGTAAGCTACCTCTTCTGCTTCCGGTCATTCCAAGAAAAAAAATCGACTATGAGCCTCCTACGCCTGACGACAAGAAATCCCGTGTCTACGGGTCAAGCACGGAAATCGATCGCCAAGCAGTGGATTCCTTCGTCTCGGTAAACAATGACGGAACAGCGTTGTGTGACAAAATATACACTTGGCCTGGGCAAAACCAATCGAGCCAAACATGCCGCGATACGGGAACACGTGCGTCTCGACGATAAAGGCAAAACATAAGCTGTTATATAAAGAAAAAAGTTGGCAATCCCGGTTGACTGGATCTGCAGCTCATCAACACAAACAATAGCCTTCCGATGTTTGTTGACGGCACTATTCCCTCCTAACTTTCAGGTTTAGCCTCCTTAAAACAAGCGACTGTCGTTACTTCTCACGAAAATGTCAAAGTAAAAAAGAAGCTTACGTTGCTCCAGCGCTAAGGAAACCACGATTTAAATTAAATAGACTGTTCGTTCGCATACACTTGCATCGCTGCCTAAGGTAATCATCTTTTACCATCCTGTTCTTTTGCTCACAAATATCTGCATAATGAGATGTCGTCTTGTTCCCGCATCATTCAAAACATAAACATGTGCCCAGTCAGCAATACCCACGCTAAAACGACACCAAATAGCACCATTCCGATGTTTACTGATATACATCTACCTCTTGTTTTCCGATTTGGCAAATGATCAACGCCGCGTTCACAACCATGTCAACGTAAAGAACAAAGATTGCCTCTTTGTAGCGAAGAGCAGTGCGTATGGATTAAAAAGTACAATTTATTTTCTCATTAAGTATATCCGTCCTAAGCCGGATTAACGTTCACGAACGAAGAACGTCAGTCAAACAAGTGAAACAAAAATATCACTTCAACCATAAACAAGCCTAACAATGAAAATCTGTGCTCATGGTTGCTGTGGGAACAAACATAGTCCGGTTTTGTACCCGAACCCGTGATATCCCCATGCTCAAGCCATCAGCAGCGAAAACAACCGGCGTGGCCGTGTTGTCATCTTGTACAGAAGAGAACTAAATAGGAGTGTGCGCGATATTTCTTGAATCCACTTACCAGGGCAGTGTTGCGCAGGAGCGAAAAACTCGATAGTTTGCATGAAACTGGTAGTTGAACTTGAAGCATCACCTTTGCCTGTAGAAACAAGCCAGTGCGACAAGGCCTACATGAGAACCTCGTACATCTGACTAGCATTTTTCGCAAGATGCTGACTGTCACGTTTCGTTGATGAAATGCCTGGTTGATTGGGCGTTCAATCTGTTCATGCTCTTGCTCCAATACAATGGCGTTATAGCCATGAAGGCTTGACAGTTCACTCTCATAGATATCTACGGAGATCAACACGACTAGCCAAAATAAAACCATTTGCACTTTCATGCACAAGCAATAAGCGACAAAAGCAACTGGCGCGGCGATACCGCTGATCGTATTCCAAAGGATGATCTGCTAGTTTGTGGGTGCACTCACTATAACCCAGCATTGCTTTGTCAAGGCGAACGTTGAAGAGATCGAACTGGAGTATAATCGTAAAGGCTGGACAGGTCACTCTCATAGGCACTTACAGAGATCAACACGCCAAGCGACCACAACCCATTGCCACCATCATGCTCAAGCCATAAGCACCAAGAACACTTGGCGTGGTTTCGCTCTTTTGGAGGGTGTCCAATGGTTTTCTCGTGTAGAAATGCTGTGAGTTGCAATGATTCTCATATGTCCTTATTTTCTCTATTATCTTTTCCTCTGCACCCTTCTCGACCCCTGCTCTGCAACATTTGCTGTCATTGTACCTGGCGATCCGAGTGCGGCTTGGTCGGGCGACGCCATTCGCGGACACCAATTGGTAATGCTCCTGTTCGGTTGTTGAATGTTGATTGAGTCTACATTGCGAGAGGGTTGACAGCCAAAACTCACGTAAAAGCACTGAGGAAATATTTAAAGAACGCTTGCCCTTTGGACTATAGTTGACTCGCAAGTTGAGGATCCTTTTGCTTCTTGTCTCAATAATCAGTGAACTTTGCAAACGAAGAGCAATCAGTTTACTGTTTTGGCTTCAAAGACACTCCTCGCTGCTTACATACCAAAAAAATCTACGTCCATCGCTTGTGAAGTTGGCATGGCGGGAAAAAAGCACGAGACGATAAGCGTCAATTCTTGCATGACAGCTGTTTTAATCACGAAACAACGACACTCCCTAGCGTCATGGTCCCATAGTAAAAAAAAGGTGTAGTGTTTCGATGGTGCAGTATACGAATGAAACCATAGCAATTTGTTATATACAGTGATCTCCTTTTCCCTTGTCCCTTAATTTCTTGCGTTCCTGTGTAACGAATGATTTCGCCTGAAATAAGAACCTCCACTCTCATAGTCTGCTCAGAGCGGGATGATGATTGGACGGGAGTTGTTCAAGAAACGTTATTCTCGTCCTTTTTGCACTTTGTATGCATACTTTTCTATCATAGTCCGCTGCAAACATTAACTGCATCGAATGAAAAAAGTTTTTACACGGCAAAGCATGTGGCTGGGGTAAGTTTTCCTTTGTACAAGGAGCCATGGCGCGGCGTCATCGGGTAGCGAGCCTTTTTAATGAAAGTTTGCGCACCTATAAAATATATCAACATCGGAAGCAGCAGCAAACTACGTCAAGTTCAGTCTTTTTATCATAATAAAATCTCACCCGTATACGCGGCTTCTTCATATTGCACTTTACTTATGATGAAGTCAGCGCTATCCAGTGTCGTATGGGTAGGTATAGACCAGATCAGTAAAAAGTCAATCAGCAGAGCCAATTGATGGATTGAGCCATTGACCAAGCATCAAGCCAAGACCTCAATGTGCGCACTGACTGTATTATATAAGGCACCCTTAAATTGTTTCGTGTCAAATAGTATATATTATAACGGAAACGGCGTTCCAGGACACAAGCCCAATCAAGCATCACTTGGTGCACAGTGCCTCGGTTTTTTCACTCAAAAGCATGCCAGAACTAGATCTCCATCCACCGCAAGCAATGTCACTGGCAATGCGCGTACTAACGTCAGCGACAATAAGGGCAATGCATAATGGACATACAAGTTTGAATAGCTTACCCACAGCCTGGTACACGATCATGCCCTCCATACAATTGGCATCTACACCACCTTTGCCGAACATAGCAAGCTCTAGCAAGTCCTTCGCCAAGGCAAAACTGTCGTCAGCGTGCTCTTCCGACTTAACTTCGCCATATAGTACGGAACGCGTGCACTTGACACCAAAAAGCTGCGATACGATTGTGGTATCGCTCAATTGGAAAGCTTCAATGACGAGACCAAAAATAAAATGATGTTTTATTGTGGAAAACTACTCTCTATTTATAATGATGATGAGTCGGAACGGAGAAGGTGGATGCTTTTCTATCAGAGCCGAATCCGTGTTATCGCCGTAATCGCTAATGACCATACTGTCTTATTACGAAGGAGCGGATAATCATGCAGAGACTGAGTTAACGTGAATGGTCCTTCTTGGAGTCTGAACCCAGATCAAGGTCTCACTGACGCACAAGCCAGTGAACAGGCCAATAGATAACTGTGCGGTTGTTGATGTTGAAATAAAGGAACGGATGCAACAAAGGCTGAGATGGAAAGGTATGTCGACAATGGATGACTGGTATGTCAGGATACGACAACGATACAGTCTGGGCGATGAGAGGTTGGGCAGTTGATAATTTCAAGAGTATCAAGCTTCGTATTGGGCCTTAACAATAGGTCAGTACGACTATTCCTCTTCCTGTTTGGAATTCCTTACCAGCGAAGGCGCGAATTCGATGACTGCAGGAGGGGTGTGAGAAAAGGAGCGAGGAAAGACGTTATGAGATCCATTTCTGGAACCTCGTTCATGATGCCGGCAGGAGGAAACGTTTCGATACTGTGTTGAACTTAGCTTCAGTGACATATTTTAGTTCTCCAATACGTACATGTTCCGTAGACCACGCACAATCTGTGCTTCCTTTGTCAGTCCCTTCTGTCGAGCCATTCTCGCGATATCATTCCCCCCATCAGAAATATCATTCAATGTTTCGGCTGACGTATTGATTTCCTTTAATATTGGAAGTACGAATATCATCCATCATTATAGCAATGTACCTCCAACTTGTTTTGCAAAATTTCTTTCACATCTTTGTCGAATTCTACGTCTTGGCCACAGAAATACTCCTTGACTTGGGCTGCCGTCGCGTTCAGATCATGAATCGTAAAAAGCTTGATCATATCCGGAGAGTACACCCATTGTTTCAATAGTAATATGTGTGTCAAAGCACTGACTGATTGTTAGTCAAACGCATTTTCAAAAGCCACGTGACACCTACAGCAGCTCCAACAAGTTCGTCTCCTGAAACATCTTCTGCTCTGATAGCATTTCCTTGTCACGCTTTTTGTACCCAAAAAAAGCTGGCGCGATGTCTTTTCCCCCATGTAATATGGCACTTCTGGAGCCCTGCCTACGGAAACATCATCGATATCCTGCAATGGCGCCAGGAGGTCCGGTAATAATGACCCTTCATCCTGTTGGAGTTCGCCCGTCGGATTGAAGAAGTCATGTACAGGATCCCTGGTAAAGCAACATGAGTTTCGCATGCCTTTTAAACTAGTTAACTATCTTACCCCAGCCTTGTTTCTCGTACGAGAACGCCCTTCGGGTCCTTACACAATACAAATAACGGGTAGCAAGTCTTTGGTTCTGTGCAAAATATGATTGGTACCGCAGCTACTAATGAAGAAGTTGAGGACCCGAAGGGCGTTCTCATACGAGAAACAAGGCTGGGGTAAGATAGTTAACTAGTTTAAAAGGCATGCGAAACTCATGTTGCTTTACCAGGGATCCTGTACATGACTTCTTCAATCCGACGGGCGAACTCCAACAGGATGAAGGGTCATTATTACCGGACCTCCTGGCGCCATTGCAGGATATCGATGATGTTTCCGTAGGCAGGGCTCCAGAAGTGCCATATTACATGGGGGAAAAGACATCGCGCCAGCTTTTTTTGGGTACAAAAAGCGTGACAAGGAAATGCTATCAGAGCAGAAGATGTTTCAGGAGACGAACTTGTTGGAGCTGCTGTAGGTGTCACGTGGCTTTTGAAAATGCGTTTGACTAACAATCAGTCAGTGCTTTGACACACATATTACTATTGAAACAATGGGTGTACTCTCCGGATATGATCAAGCTTTTTACGATTCATGATCTGAACGCGACGGCAGCCCAAGTCAAGGAGTATTTCTGTGGCCAAGACGTAGAATTCGACAAAGATGTGAAAGAAATTTTGCAAAACAAGTTGGAGGTACATTGCTATAATGATGGATGATATTCGTACTTCCAATATTAAAGGAAATCAATACGTCAGCCGAAACATTGAATGATATTTCTGATGGGGGGAATGATATCGCGAGAATGGCTCGACAGAAGGGACTGACAAAGGAAGCACAGATTGTGCGTGGTCTACGGAACATGTACGTATTGGAGAACTAAAATATGTCACTGAAGCTAAGTTCAACACAGTATCGAAACGTTTCCTCCTGCCGGCATCATGAACGAGGTTCCAGAAATGGATCTCATAACGTCTTTCCTCGCTCCTTTTCTCACACCCCTCCTGCAGTCATCGAATTCGCGCCTTCGCTGGTAAGGAATTCCAAACAGGAAGAGGAATAGTCGTACTGACCTATTGTTAAGGCCCAATACGAAGCTTGATACTCTTGAAATTATCAACTGCCCAACCTCTCATCGCCCAGACTGTATCGTTGTCGTATCCTGACATACCAGTCATCCATTGTCGACATACCTTTCCATCTCAGCCTTTGTTGCATCCGTTCCTTTATTTCAACATCAACAACCGCACAGTTATCTATTGGCCTGTTCACTGGCTTGTGCGTCAGTGAGACCTTGATCTGGGTTCAGACTCCAAGAAGGACCATTCACGTTAACTCAGTCTCTGCATGATTATCCGCTCCTTCGTAATAAGACAGTATGGTCATTAGCGATTACGGCGATAACACGGATTCGGCTCTGATAGAAAAGCATCCACCTTCTCCGTTCCGACTCATCATCATTATAAATAGAGAGTAGTTTTCCACAATAAAACATCATTTTATTTTTGGTCTCGTCATTGAAGCTTTCCAATTGAGCGATACCACAATCGTATCGCAGCTTTTTGGTGTCAAGTGCACGCGTTCCGTACTATATGGCGAAGTTAAGTCGGAAGAGCACGCTGACGACAGTTTTGCCTTGGCGAAGGACTTGCTAGAGCTTGCTATGTTCGGCAAAGGTGGTGTAGATGCCAATTGTATGGAGGGCATGATCGTGTACCAGGCTGTGGGTAAGCTATTCAAACTTGTATGTCCATTATGCATTGCCCTTATTGTCGCTGACGTTAGTACGCGCATTGCCAGTGACATTGCTTGCGGTGGATGGAGATCTAGTTCTGGCATGCTTTTGAGTGAAAAAACCGAGGCACTGTGCACCAAGTGATGCTTGATTGGGCTTGTGTCCTGGAACGCCGTTTCCGTTATAATATATACTATTTGACACGAAACAATTTAAGGGTGCCTTATATAATACAGTCAGTGCGCACATTGAGGTCTTGGCTTGATGCTTGGTCAATGGCTCAATCCATCAATTGGCTCTGCTGATTGACTTTTTACTGATCTGGTCTATACCTACCCATACGACACTGGATAGCGCTGACTTCATCATAAGTAAAGTGCAATATGAAGAAGCCGCGTATACGGGTGAGATTTTATTATGATAAAAAGACTGAACTTGACGTAGTTTGCTGCTGCTTCCGATGTTGATATATTTTATAGGTGCGCAAACTTTCATTAAAAAGGCTCGCTACCCGATGACGCCGCGCCATGGCTCCTTGTACAAAGGAAAACTTACCCCAGCCACATGCTTTGCCGTGTAAAAACTTTTTTCATTCGATGCAGTTAATGTTTGCAGCGGACTATGATAGAAAAGTATGCATACAAAGTGCAAAAAGGACGAGAATAACGTTTCTTGAACAACTCCCGTCCAATCATCATCCCGCTCTGAGCAGACTATGAGAGTGGAGGTTCTTATTTCAGGCGAAATCATTCGTTACACAGGAACGCAAGAAATTAAGGGACAAGGGAAAAGGAGATCACTGTATATAACAAATTGCTATGGTTTCATTCGTATACTGCACCATCGAAACACTACACCTTTTTTTTACTATGGGACCATGACGCTAGGGAGTGTCGTTGTTTCGTGATTAAAACAGCTGTCATGCAAGAATTGACGCTTATCGTCTCGTGCTTTTTTCCCGCCATGCCAACTTCACAAGCGATGGACGTAGATTTTTTTGGTATGTAAGCAGCGAGGAGTGTCTTTGAAGCCAAAACAGTAAACTGATTGCTCTTCGTTTGCAAAGTTCACTGATTATTGAGACAAGAAGCAAAAGGATCCTCAACTTGCGAGTCAACTATAGTCCAAAGGGCAAGCGTTCTTTAAATATTTCCTCAGTGCTTTTACGTGAGTTTTGGCTGTCAACCCTCTCGCAATGTAGACTCAATCAACATTCAACAACCGAACAGGAGCATTACCAATTGGTGTCCGCGAATGGCGTCGCCCGACCAAGCCGCACTCGGATCGCCAGGTACAATGACAGCAAATGTTGCAGAGCAGGGGTCGAGAAGGGTGCAGAGGAAAAGATAATAGAGAAAATAAGGACATATGAGAATCATTGCAACTCACAGCATTTCTACACGAGAAAACCATTGGACACCCTCCAAAAGAGCGAAACCACGCCAAGTGTTCTTGGTGCTTATGGCTTGAGCATGATGGTGGCAATGGGTTGTGGTCGCTTGGCGTGTTGATCTCTGTAAGTGCCTATGAGAGTGACCTGTCCAGCCTTTACGATTATACTCCAGTTCGATCTCTTCAACGTTCGCCTTGACAAAGCAATGCTGGGTTATAGTGAGTGCACCCACAAACTAGCAGATCATCCTTTGGAATACGATCAGCGGTATCGCCGCGCCAGTTGCTTTTTGTCGCTTATTGCTTGTGCATGAAAGTGCAAATGGTTTTATTTTGGCTAGTCGTGTTGATCTCCGTAGATATCTATGAGAGTGAACTGTCAAGCCTTCATGGCTATAACGCCATTGTATGGGCAAGAGCATGAACAGATTGAACGCCCAATCAACCAGGCATTTCATCAACGAAACGTGACAGTCAGCATCTTGCGAAAAATGCTAGTCAGATGTACGAGGTTCTCATGTAGGCCTTGTCGCACTGGCTTGTTTCTACAGGCAAAGGTGATGCTTCAAGTTCAACTACCAGTTTCATGCAAACTATCGAGTTTTTCGCTCCTGCGCAACACTGCCCTGGTAAGTGGATTCAAGAAATATCGCGCACACTCCTATTTAGTTCTCTTCTGTACAAGATGACAACACGGCCACGCCGGTTGTTTTCGCTGCTGATGGCTTGAGCATGGGGATATCACGGGTTCGGGTACAAAACCGGACTATGTTTGTTCCCACAGCAACCATGAGCACAGATTTTCATTGTTAGGCTTGTTTATGGTTGAAGTGATATTTTTGTTTCACTTGTTTGACTGACGTTCTTCGTTCGTGAACGTTAATCCGGCTTAGGACGGATATACTTAATGAGAAAATAAATTGTACTTTTTAATCCATACGCACTGCTCTTCGCTACAAAGAGGCAATCTTTGTTCTTTACGTTGACATGGTTGTGAACGCGGCGTTGATCATTTGCCAAATCGGAAAACAAGAGGTAGATGTATATCAGTAAACATCGGAATGGTGCTATTTGGTGTCGTTTTAGCGTGGGTATTGCTGACTGGGCACATGTTTATGTTTTGAATGATGCGGGAACAAGACGACATCTCATTATGCAGATATTTGTGAGCAAAAGAACAGGATGGTAAAAGATGATTACCTTAGGCAGCGATGCAAGTGTATGCGAACGAACAGTCTATTTAATTTAAATCGTGGTTTCCTTAGCGCTGGAGCAACGTAAGCTTCTTTTTTACTTTGACATTTTCGTGAGAAGTAACGACAGTCGCTTGTTTTAAGGAGGCTAAACCTGAAAGTTAGGAGGGAATAGTGCCGTCAACAAACATCGGAAGGCTATTGTTTGTGTTGATGAGCTGCAGATCCAGTCAACCGGGATTGCCAACTTTTTTCTTTATATAACAGCTTATGTTTTGCCTTTATCGTCGAGACGCACGTGTTCCCGTATCGCGGCATGTTTGGCTCGATTGGTTTTGCCCAGGCCAAGTGTATATTTTGTCACACAACGCTGTTCCGTCATTGTTTACCGAGACGAAGGAATCCACTGCTTGGCGATCGATTTCCGTGCTTGACCCGTAGACACGGGATTTCTTGTCGTCAGGCGTAGGAGGCTCATAGTCGATTTTTTTTCTTGGAATGACCGGAAGCAGAAGAGGTAGCTTACTTTATTTTCTTAGCACAGTTACTAGGTGAGTGGCTGGACAGCATAGCGACGCGAAAGCTGTGCTGTAACAAGGCCAAGGATCATTCATTGGTCGGCAGAACATACAACCGTGATCAGCGGGTCGCGGGGTGTGACCGGGCAATATAAAAAGGGGAGATCACTGCGCGCCTCTATGCACTTTGTCTTTCCAATATTAAATAAAAGCGCTGCTTTTTTTACTTGTCGGTTCTGGCTTCCAGTTGAACAAGGTAGGTCATTAGCTAGAAATAAAATATTTTCCAGTCCTCGGCCCAGCAATCCAGTGGTTGGGAGGGATCTGCAATCGGGAAGCCAGCAAGATGCACACCGGTCGCGCCTGTACTCTTATTTGCTTCGCTGCGAATCCCCGAAAAAAAAAAAGAAAGAACTGGCACCCCCCGCAGGAAAAAAAAAGAAAAAAGAGAAAAGCCTCCTGCCAGCGCAGACGAGTACAGGTGTACAAGTTTTTTTAGGGACCAGACGACTCAGAGCCTTCTTGTGAATGGTTTTGAGTGTGTCAAGCAGTCCAGAATAACGTTGATACGTCATCCCGTTCTTGCTTGGCAAGAGCAGTTGACAAATCATACATATATTAGTAGCTACGAGCACTTGGTCGCATAGTGTCTTCCAATCAAAATCATTCAAGGTCATGTATACAAAAAACCAGGATAAAGGTCGATCTTGCGTCTAATTGTTGTTGCCTTATATGTAGAGTCATCAGCTCTCCCGAGCCCAAGAAGCATGCCCGTCATGATAATCCGGCATCCACTTGACACGATGTATATTCATAAAAATAAATCCTCTATTCGTTTTCTTCCCATACTTGCGTTTTTTCTGCATTCGCCATGCACCCCCAATAAATTCTGCCTTTGACATTGCGGCGACTATGAATACAGTTCCTGGTTCCTGCGAGTTCACGATATTCATTCGGGGAGAACACGTTGCCCATTGGCATACTGCTGCCGTTGCCAGCATTGACTCTGCTTACCACGCAATCACTAGTTCACCGCAAAGTCTCTGTCATATTAAGCACGTGATTGTCTTTGGTCATCTGTGGAAAAGTAGTTTCAAAGTATAAGAGAACGCGCGTTTACTGTTTTTATTGCAAATGGCGAGGCATTGTGGCAGATGATTTGTTCATGAATCAAAGTACATTGAACAGCACGATTCCCATTCCACAGGCAGCATCTCATTGCGCATGTTCAAAAGACATGAACTGTACAGTGGCAACAAGAACGCAGAGACAGGTATAAGACGCTCTAATGTGTCTTTATGTTTCTATAGTGTAATCCCACTCTCAGCAGCATATCTGCGGGTTTGTCAGCTATATCAGTATCCTTCTATACCGAGCATTCTTCTATCGTTCGACGTTGGCGCACAAGCAGGTCTTTATATTTATGGCCTTTGCATGTAGGGCCCTGGCAAATAAATGCGCCAAAACCACGAGTAACATGGCGTCTATGGATAGCATCAAACGAAACATGCATTGGTTTCTCTGATAAGGCTCTCTTATTGCTATAGTAGTGGTGCTCACTATTAGGCTGCCCATTTTAAAATCACAACGTCGAAATGAGCGTGTAAAACATAACGTTCCGCGGGAAAACATGTATACAAACTCCAAACCGATAACTTGGTGAGTTCACATCTGCTTTCCACGCACTTTTTAGCTGTAGATGTTTATCTTTACACCATTGTCAATGTGTTGTTTCAAACTTGTAATTTAAGCATTATTCGAGAACCTTTCCTCAAGTGAATCTTCTTTATCCTGTCTTCCAAAGCGAAATAAGATCATTGCGTTTGGCTTTAGAGAAGTAGTTGTATAACCAGCGGGCGATTTCTACAACAGTGCGGTTGGGGATGCGACTAGATGTAGCTTTCTGCTCCACGATCTCCCAAAATCCTTTGATTAGCTGCAACTCCTAATGGTACGGTAGGGACTTTTCGAACTAATAGAGCGATACTGTGGGTTTCAAACGTCTTTGTATGACCCACTCTCAAACGTTTCAAATCTTCTAATAGTTGCTTCTCGAGTTTTTTTTTTTGGTTTTGTTTTGAATGGTGTCCATCCTGATGTACCAGTCGCGAGTTTCCTGACGATTTGCTTGACTGTTAGGATGGGATTCTTCTTCCAAGCTATTAGTCTTTTTTTGCTGCCACCTCTTCAATACCGAGGACGATCTGTAGCAGCTTCCGCCAGAAGGTGCGGTTGACAAAGTATTCCGTTCGCACTGCTCGATCAAAAACTTGCATACACGAATAAACGTGATCCAATCATTTTTGTATTGGTAGGTTAGGATAGTTCTAATGGGAGTGAATCGATAGTGGTTGGTAAAGTATACTGTATCAAACGAAAGCACATCGTCTCAGGAACACAAAAATTGTAGACTTATGGGTGTAATGCGTCACCTAAAGAACTTGGTATTAACAAGTGCTTCCTTCATCGCCAATTCGGATACTTGTTTCCTAGAGGGACTTTATACGCCAACCAAAATGTCGTACGTGAATCCCAATCGTGCTTTTGTTTGTCACATCTGACACTCGGCTTCCATGATATGCATGATGAACAACATATTGAGATCAAATTACTGGTTGGATGATGTATTTCAATTCCCCTCCGCTTTTACCTCCTTACGTAGAAATGCGTCTCCTAATTTTAGCGGATTCTCACAAAGTCTCCCGTCAAATGTGGCGTCACATTACGCCGTATACATATTACGCGTAAGCCATAATCCTTTAAATAGTGGATCAACGAGGCGCATATTTTCTTCTCCATACTCTTTCCTCTTTTTTTGCTCGTAAGGAATATTCGCTGTGATCCCGGCTTTTTTTATCTAACGTGTAAAATTAGTATTGAAAATGGTTCAGTTTTCCGGAAAAAGTCTATTATTCTCTGCCGTATTGTTGGCATTAAGCCTCGACATGATCTACGCCGACGATACATGTCAAGGAGTCGAACAACCTTGTGGAGGACAACAAATGCTGACATGTTGTGATGGCTACGAGTGCTACGATAGCAATGGTGTCCCTGGTGCTGCAGAAGGTGTATGTCAACTAGCGAAGCCTTCCGACGGAGTATGCATAGCAAAGGGTGGAAGCTGCCGAGGTGGTGCTACATGCTGTGGTGATATGGAGTGCTTCAGTGAATCTGGTGATGACTTTGATTCCGTGTGTACGGAATCCGGGGGTGATTCCGGAGACTGTGAATATGAAGACGGTGTTTGTGACGAAGATTCCGACTGTTGCGAAAACCTTACATGCAAAAAGATCAACAGCTCTGATGAAAGCGGCAAATGCCAACGCTTAGAATAAACTATAGGTGATGGTAGACACACATCGACTCTTTTAAGTGTTATTTGTCTATAACACGTATTATTATACACTATAGCTTGGTCTATTTTGGAAAATAATAATAATAAAAGAATAACGCCGGTTTTATCATGATGCATTATATGAGGGATTAGGCAATCAGAAATTCATCTCATCATACTGGTGACGAGATTATGTAGGGCATATGTTCCAGATGACGAAGGAGGCAAAAATATTTTAGAGTTAACAAACTTTGTCCTAGCAATTTAGCAGAAAAACTTTATCTACTCTCTTTCAAGGAGGCTATGCCCCTCGCAAACCAGCACCGGATTCTACCTTTTGCTTTCAGCGGTACTCACCTGGCTACGTGCCACACACGTCAACTTTTCATATCTGAACAAGCAGATCGTTACTCCTTTCAGACAAGCAACCGGTGCACTTTGCTATGAAGCTCACATTGGCTTTTTTGGCTTTGCTCATTTACTTCAAAAGGCTACTGCTGGATTTCAAAATTACCACTATCTTCATCTACGATTATGGAAACAGTAGTGGAATAAAGGTAAATAGATGACGGAGCTGATAAAATGACCGAAATAAAACGTAGAAAAATCGGGAGTCTTTCCGAGAAAGCTTGTTTACGTATTATCTAAATAAGGATGGGATTGGCGCACGTGTGGCTGTCCGAGATTCTGCAAAGTCCCAGGCCTACGGCATATCTAATTACGTAAATCCGATGGCTAGATATACGCAAACGAGTTGTAGATGAAGTTGAGGCGCACCCAATACTTTTTTATATCGAATGCAAGTAAAATATATAACTTTCGAACTCGTGCTGAAACCGAACTGAGTTTTACTGATGGCAGGATTTCTAAATATCGTATCTATATGTTTACGCACTCAGATGCAAGTGATCAGCGTACCTACGTACTTATAAAAATACCTGTACTATACACCACATAGGCAGAAAATGACGTTACAGTGACCGGAAGCTATATTTAAGTTAGAGTGCGATCTAAAATACGCCTGAGATCGCTACATCCCCTACGATGAAAGGATGGATATAGAATTCCAATATTTCTGTAGCTATTACATAAATATCCATTAAGAAGACATTAAGTGCCAGTCATAGTTTTAAATTGGTATTTTCTCGCCACGTCTGAGCTTGGGTTTCCACAATATGCATAATGAATGACCTACTGAGATCAAATTACTGCTAGAATGCACTGCAACTTTCACCTATACTTCTAACTCCCTAAAGGCGTGCCTCCCGGATTACTGCCGATCATCACAACCTCTCCTGTTCAGTGTGGCGTTATATTACGCATCACAAATTGTAGCAAAAAATTCTTTTAAATAGTGCATCAATTAAGCACATGGATTCCTTTCTATAAGCCCATCTCTAAGTTCTTTCAGTAAGTGCGTACTTTTCCCCTGTGATCTAAGTTTATATCTAACGCATAAACTTAGTATTGAAAATGGTTCAGTTTTCCGTAAAGAGCTTACTGATTTCTGCTGCATTGTTGGCTTTGAGTCTTGACGGCATCTACGCTGATGATACGTGTCAGGCTGATGAATCACGGTGTTCGATAACCGAAAATTTATTATGCTGTGATGGCTCTGAGTGCTATAACAGCAATGGTGAACCTGGCGCTGTAGAGGGTGTATGTCGGCCAGCAACTAACAATGATGCCACTTGTGCACAAGAAAGCAGTCCTTGTCAAGGTGCTGGCACATGCTGTGGTGAACTCGAATGCGTCAGTGCTTCTGGTGACGGTTCTGATGCTGTATGTCAGTTTCCCAACTCTGGCTCCTGTGAACCTCAAGATCGAAATTGTCAGCACGATTCTCATTGCTGTCCGGGCCTCATGTGTAAAAAGTACAACGATATTGGAGATGGCAATTGCCAGCCTGTGCATGCGGAATAAATAATCGGAGTGAATGCACACGCACTGACTCTCTTCCAGAGTTATTTGTCTGTAATAAACACAAGTCCTTATACACTATAGCTGCTGTGTATGCTTTGGGAGCATACACAGGAGTAACGTCTACTTTATTGAGGTGATTTATATCAAGGATTTGTCAATTAGAATTATACCTTGTCTTACTGTTAGCGAGATTATGCATATATGCAAGAAATCGGGAGTCAAAAACCTGCGGTGCTCACTTTCGGACAGACCGAGTATAATAATAGGAGCATGACAAAGTAGCATTTCTTTGCCAGCGTTTTTATAATATGACATTTTTAAGCATAGATGATAATAAGTATCATACAATGATATCATAATTAAGTATGTGTCTCCTACGTATCGTTAAAACCGGCATTGCACATTTATAGGTAGCACGTACGGCGCAGAAGTAGTGTTAATAAATAGCTCTCTAAATGAACTTGGATGCTAAAGTTCCTAACGTAAGGTCACCACCTACCTGCTATTTGTTATGAAATTCGACATCTGTATTATAAACACATTGATATTCTCTCTGTTAAAGAAGTATAAAGTTCATCTATTGGGGCGGATCATCTGTTAGATCCTTATGTGCTGCAATAGTAAAGCAGACACAGATTCAGGGGGAAAGGACCATGAGTAACGTAAAAAAATATGTAACTCTTCCCCTCGTTTATTAACCAAAAAGAAGCGATTTCCGAAATACTATATAGTAATCAAACACGTATGTAATACAGAGCGAGCAATTTCCAGGTAGTAAAACACCAGAGAAGATCCGCAAGCTGCCATTAACCGATTTCAGGTTTTGCTTTACAATATTTGATCGACCCAAGGCGATCAGCTTGTGCATACATATTTAAGCCGCAGGAGACCGGTGACGATTCGGCAATGATGCCTCGTGAGATCAATTTCTAGTCGCAAACAGGCATAATATTGAATGACCCCAAGTCCATCGAATGAGCTTATTCATGTATCAACAAGATCAGCGAGATCCGAGACGTACCTGTATGGGTGTACATAATTAGCTTGACCTGCAAGTATCTGGGTCTGTACTCAACTCTGGAATAACAAGCAGGCACAAATAGAGTATTTCTGTAGACCAAACTATTCGTTCGAATATATTTCCACTCTCCCCTATTTCTACCTCCTCGAAAGCGCCTCTCCTGAATTTCTCTCGAGTTTCACGTAAGGTGGCGTCACGTTACGCGTCCACCGCAAATGTGCCATGATATTTTAAGAATATAAAATAAATCCGAGATGCAATCATAGTATGTACCGTCGAATACACAGATCATAATATATGCACCATCTCCCAAAACACATGTGCAATATCTATCGGTGGTCAGTTTGCGCCACAGTGCATGAGCAACCCCCGTTCTCCCCTTTACTAGGGGCGGTCCTTTATGCTGATTATAATAGGATAGCATCTGCTCGAGTTGCAAGTCTATATAAACGGGCAATACCCTCTACTTTTTCTTACTGCATTCTATATCAAACTCCTTTTCTGTAAGTATTTATATCGGAAACTGAAAGATTTTTTTCGCTCACGCACTAGCCTACCTAGTACTGAAGATGGTCCATTTTTCTACGAAAACTTTACTATTCTCTGCTGCATTGTTGGCTTTGAACCTTGACGGCATCTATGCTGCCGATACATGTCAAGCTGTCGATACACCTTGTGGCGGCTCGAGATTGAAGTGCTGCGATGGCTTGGAGTGTTTGGGATACTCTTATATGGACATGCCAGACGGTGTGTGTCGGCCAGTCAAATCCGAAGAGGAGCCAGCGCCTCCACCCCCAGAAGATGAGACACCACCATCCGAACCACCAGCAGATAATGAAGGCCAAAAGAAATGCCTCCTTGGCATTAAACTTTTATGTTTCTGAGGCTTTTCATTTGGCGGTATCACAACAACGCTGTGCTCCGGGTAGTGGATCCTACCTCTGCACCAGAATTTTAAATTTGTAAGAACATGTTCTGATCCTTACTGCTCTCAAGTTCTTATAATGTCAGCTTCCGCAATAAATGGCTGGCTCTAATACGTATATATCAGTGCTTTTCTTACGTGTCATTAGTCGTAATTGGTTCTTTGAGCAAGCGGATTTTTGTGGAAAAAGGCTACCCCTTCTAGCATTCACAATAAATATTTGGTTTATAGGGAAGAACATAATTTTACGTATACTAATCGGGAGCGAGAGTTTGTAAATGCAAATGGTAGCTGTTGAACAAACATAGCACAGGCAAGCATGGCAGGGTGACTTTCAATCGACATATATTCTAGACATATCCAATGTGTAACCAAAGAAGCAAATCGTATATGAGTCATGCCTGTTAAGAATGAGTGTTTATGGCCAGTCCAGTGACTTTTACTTGAGTATTAGGTATAGCTTTGAATGATACGTACGCTGACAAGGACACAACCCGAATAATAATCAACTAGATCTAATCGTAAGCATCTCAAAATCAAACAGACAGATTACTATTTTTTGCAGTATGGAAAATAGGGTATCGATCCTCCAATAGGTTTTATTCACAACTATTGAGTAAAAAACAAAAGAGTGGGAATGCGGAGAGAGGGAGGGATGTGCGTAAGGGAAAAAAAGAGTCATTGATGGCGACTTGTTATGTAAACCATGAAATTGGATTTCCAAACGTGGTCGTTTCCCATTTCCTCCAGCCTTGTACAGCGCTGCCATCCTTCTTGCTGCGCGCCACTTGGATAAATACTGATAACCATAGGGCAAATTATACTTATCAGATGATCTGATAAAGATCACCAAGTAATTGATAGCATGTTGAATGCATTTGTGATTTTATTCACATGATGTCCCAAAGGTCCTCCAATGCACAGCAGACCTTGCTGCATGCAACGGAAGCAGAGAGGGAGTACTGAGAGATGCCTACGAGCGCAGAAGATGAATACATTCATGTCCTTTTTTTTTCTTAAAAAAAAACCAAATGTTCAAAAGAGTTACCAATCTTATCATCTGCGTAACCATCGGCAAACGTATCAGCACCCTTTGCCATGGCACCCACAGCAACCACTACAGGTCCATCAGCTGGTATACTCTTGAAATAGTCATATAGTTTCACTCGTTCGGCGTTCCACGACAATGCTAACCTTAACTTAATACTCGATCGACATGACAAAATACAACCTTTCCTGCTTTACCTATTTTTCTGGCGTTGGGTGGAAGGTAGTTTGTCACCGGTGGAGGAACAATCTCCAATAACTTGTTGTTGCCATCCGAGTCACTTGCAATGCAACCCTTTTCCAACAATTGTACTACCATACACTGGATGAGAAATTTTGACACATACAGAGCTCGGCAAAAAATTACCCATTAATCCCGAGAATCGTTTGATAGTGCGTGGTATACGACATTCAGGGTTAATCCGGATAACAACGCCCTTGGCTGTATGGATGTACACCTAGCGTTCGCGTACTTGTTTAATTCAAACAATGTCAATTTCCCACGGTGGCAAAAATAATATATACCTCCAAATGACCAGATTTGTTCAGAGGACTATCAAGGAGCGCTAAAAGGCACTAACTCTGAGTTAATTTGATATGAACAGTAACCTAGAGACAAACGGCGGTTGTTACCTGGTGAACAATGTCGGGACGAGCATCTGCAATGTCACGACCCAACCGCTTCAGAATGGATTGATGCTCGTCGCAGTTGAGAAGCTGCATTTTCGAGTCGAACCGGTAAGGGTTGAGTCTTGCGGCTTCCAGCGAAGCATTTTCAAGGACAATAATGAGTCGCTTCCGAGTGTCAACGGTATTAGCCTCCATGAATGTTAAACCAGCATTTCCTTCCTTGTACACGAAAAAATTATTTTTATGTGGCTCTTTTCAAGTGCCGCGGAGCATGTTCATATTTTTTTTAAAACAGGAGAAAACAAAATATACAAAGAGAGAGTTCTATATGTTTTGGTATGTAGGGTATGCCTTTGACCCTTTTTAATGATGCGTGGGCTTGGATCCTGGAGAGAGAGAAGGTGAGACAAACAAGGAAAGGGCGCCCATGGATTCAAACTTACCATCGACTCGCATGTTTCGTGTGGCGGAGGGCAGGCGCACGGTCAATCCATCTAGATCGTCGTTCATTTCAATCTGACAACCAAGTCGGGATCTAAAGAAAGCCTCAGTTTTAATACATAAACATCGAGTAAGCCTACGGCTACATACGTTTCAGTCAAACCGAATGCCAGATCCAGCATATCGTTCTCTTCATCCGTGGGTTCTTCCATCTTGTCATAGTATTCGGGCTCCAGAATAACATGGCACGTCGAACACGCCAAAGACCCCTCACATGCACCTACAATTCCCAAAAACACACACATCATGAGCTACTTCCCATCGCTTATCCGATCAACTCTGTTATGTTTACATTCAAGATCGATATCGTAACGCTGTGCCAAATCCAGCATGGTGTCTCCTTCAACGGCCTTTACCGAGATCTCTTCGCCATCAGGCATAATAAAGTTCACCGTGTATGGACTATCGAAGCGTTAGGAATACAATTGGAGTTACTACGGCAAATGATATACACATTACCCGTCTCCTCGAGCAACACCGGGCTTGCCATGCCAAAGAGCTTATTGGAAGCAGTCAGGGATCGTGATTCGATCAAGGCTTGTTTTCTTCATTGTAAATTTACCTGGTGCTGAGGAAAATGGCCGCCGTACGAGATTCTTTTGTTGTGCAATAGACGATCGGAACGCAGACGAGACTGCGGGGGCCTTGGTGGTGAATAGTCGTAGTAATGACATTGGCGTGCTCTGAATGGCTGTATATATATATATACAAAAAATAAGAGTGGAAAACAAACTTGTATCCCCCACACAGAAAAAAACGGATCTCCGATTCTTTTATGAAGGCACCGCGAGGCCGCGCATTTTAAGGGTAATTATTTACAAAATAGCTTTTTTTCTTTATATACAGAAGAAAACACACGCATCATCTACGGTCTGCAATTGCATCCGGCCAACCGTGCAAGAATGTCTTGGACCACTTCCTTGACGCCCAACACCTGAGACTTGGTTGCTACCACCGTATCCTTGACAACGTCCTCCCAGTACGGTGTCGTCCATGGAGATGCGCGAATCTCCGAAGCCGCATTTTCCCAGACTTTCTTGAGCTTTTTCTCGGCATCGGCAAATGCTCGTTCCGCACGTATCTTGCTTGTCACTATAGCCGTGGAAGCGTCCGTCATTTCCTGTGGGCCCGTCGTAATCGAGTTGATGATCACGTTCCGAACGCGGGACACGGTCGAATACATGGCATCCTTATGGGCTTCGGTCACCTTATCCAAACTCGCCGTATTGATTTCTTCCAACCAAGGACGCATAGCTCCCGATAACCACACCAGTTTGGCAAACTCAGTATCGACAAGCCTGCGCAAGTCCTTGGTCAACTGCAGTCCATCGTTCCATATCTGCATCAACATGGTATTGAGCTCATCCACCACGGGCTCCGTCAACGTCTCATTTCTTTTTGATGTGAACTGTTGCGATAATTGGCTGAGCGAGCTGTAGTAGTGCTGGGCAAGTTGGTTTGTTGCCGCGGTGGTTTGCTCAGCTGCTTCGGATGTCCAGTGCAACAGGCGATTTTGCATCACAAAGGCATCCTGCTGGACGGAGGGTGGGCTCAGGCTTTTGATGATGCCAGCCAGGGCTCGTCGACGCGTGATGGAGTCTGATTTGACTGGAAATGGTGGAATGGAAAACATGCGACGCATATCGTTGTGTATATCGTCCCATGTCAATACGATGGCTCGATGACCGAGTTCTTGGTTCTCCTTTTTGGCTTGCAGGCTCAATGCACTGATATGCCTAATTAATTCGATTTGGCGCGGGAAGTGTCGTTCTAAAAAGTCAGCCACCACCGCCTGCCACTCGACGAGACGCGCAATGACTCGATCCTTGAATGTGGGAGGGGTACTTGGAAGCCACAACACTGGCTGTTGCTCATCGGGCGTGTGGTCCGTGCCATAATGGTCCATGCGAACGTCGGTCAAATCTACCACCTCGTCGAGTCCCTTTTTATCAATCTAAGCCAAAAAAAAAAAGGGGGGGAGAATGAACGTAGTGTTCCCTGGCAACAGATGAACACGTTACTTGTGCGTTGGCCAGGCAGACGAAGGCCATGCAGGCGATCAGAATAGACAGCAGTAATATCCTCATGGTAGGGATGGGCAAAAGTTGAAAAGAAGAAAGAAAAAGAGGGCGCAGAGAGTAAGGAGAGGAATTAACGACGGACTGCATGAAAATCTTGAAAAAGGTCATGCGTTCTTTTCCAAACAAAAAGCATAAGGTGACCTTTACCTCACCACGCACCATTTTATTACGATTAATTGCCTATGTACAGATCATGCAGTGGGGAGCGGCGCAGTAACAAGAACGCCCGGGGTATTTAGTGGTATACGTGCAGAACACCAAACGATATGTTGATGAGCATGCCCGCCACGATGCCCATCTGGTGCCTCCGCGTAAACACGGACTCTCGGAACCAGAACACGCAGAGGATGCCTAGGAAGAACCCCAGCAGCAGCCCCCACATCATTTCTTTGTACGTCCCTTGCATCACTACAACACAACAACGCCATTAGTCCATCTGTCAGTGCGTGGATGCAGTACGCTACATACGACCGTCCGGCAGTATCTCGCCCGTGCTCTCCATCCACTGCTCCTCCATGGCCGTGGTCTGCTCCGTTGTTTCTGGGTTTTCATAGGATGAGAAAAAGTTACCTGAAACAGGTAAAAACGAGGGGGGAACGAAAAAAACTTACCGCCATCAAAAGCGGCAGAACCATGCAACCGGTGGAATTGAGTTCGGATGTCCCGTATTTCTTCTTCATTAAAGCCTGATTCCTGCAAGCGGTCGAAACCTAAAAGCGGTTGATTGCGCTCCGGTGTCTACAGCCATATATCCGTCAGCCGCGTATTCGCCCCGGACACACATCACTGTACCTGTTCTTCCTGCTGTGCCTGCCCAGAAGGTCGAGAAACGTACTCGGATATCGAGCAATGCACGTACACCGGCGCCGCTTCCTTGGATACCCGCTTGCCAATACCGTAGAAGCTTAGTTCGCGGTTGTCAGCGAGAATCCGACCCTGGTAAATGAGCCGAATGTTCTTGTTCTGCGTGCGTGTCGGTACCGATTGTCGAATCTGCAGCAAAAACAAGTACGGAGGTCAGGCTGCGGATTCCTTTCTACTTCAAGGTATTATTTTTTTGTACTTTTTGTTTCAGGGTCTCAATGCTGTCGTGGATTGGCGAAACGGCCACGATCAAGTCCGGCCCGTCAGCCCAACGAATGTGTATGTCGATGGATTCGTAGTAGTCTTTGATCTCGGCCATTGCATGCAACCAAAGTGTGTGGAGAAAAAAAGTGTGTGAGTCTTGACCGGAAAGGCTCTGCGTTAATGCACCGTGCCGGATTTAGTAAAAAGAATCGCAATGTGCGTCGTGGATGTTCCGCGGACGAGAAAAAAAAAGTTTATCGATGAGGGAAATGCGTGCTATATATGACATATACAGTATTTTCTTTATAAGAGACGGTAAGAAGGGATGCGACAACAGCGGGGGATACGGATTAGGTGTAGTATGATGGTGGATAGTAATATTGGTAGCCTGCGGGCGGTGGTTGTGATGGATCAGTGGGTTCTTCAGCGTATTGTGGATTGTGTCCCCAGCCATCAGACTCTTCGCCGCCTTGCTGGGGCACCATCACCGGCATTTGTTGGTAATAATAATAATTGTACATGGCCGACGGGTCCACACCATAGTAAACCATACCGTTGGCTTCGAACGCTGGCGGCATGGCGTACTGCTGCTCTTCGTTCCCTTCCGCAGTGGACGACGGCATGGGTTGCAGCGGTATTCCGTAAGCGTGGGGAGTCATGGGAGCATAATTCCCCATCGGCTGAGGGTAAAAGTATTGTTGCTGTGGTTGCGGTTGCATAGGTACATCGTCGCGTCGTCGCCAATTCTCATCCATCCTCCGCTCAGGTTGCTGCTCTTCAACCACCTTGGACTTGTTCCAATCAGGCTCAGCTTCCAATATAATCTCCACGTCAGACTCTTGGTCCTCTTTATCGTCCTGCTCAATGAACTTTTTGTGACTCCATGCATCGGTTTCGCCGCTTGTCTCCCATGGTGCGCTTTGAAGAGTGTCAAAGCCATATACAGCTGGCTCCGGCGCCTTGGCTTCGATGGGTTTCTTTTGCGACAAGTAGCCGCGTCCTCGTCGTTGAGATCGATTGGCGTTCCATGAACTCCATCCAGCGGATGCTTGCTCGTCTTTTGGCGGGTCCTTTTTGGCTGCTTCGGTCTTTGTATTGGTCCAAGACGCTGTCTTTTTCCTTTCGTTTCCGTCAGACACTACATTTGTTTCCCAGTTGTTGGCGTTCTTGGTGGCGTTCTCATCCGTCGATCCCCACCCAGCGTCTACCTTGGGTGCATCAATTGAACCCCACCCGTCCTTGGTCGATGTATTAGTAGAAGGAGCAGCACCCCATCCTTCGTCAGTCTTGGATGTATCAGCAGCAGGAGCAGCACCCCATCCTTCATCAGTCTTGGATATATTAGTAGCAGGAGCATCGCCCCACCCTTCGCTAGCTTTTGAAGTATCAGCAACAGGACCACCGCCCCATCCTTCGTCGGTCTTGAATGTATCAGCAGCAGGAGCAGCACCCCATCCTTCATCAGTCTTGGATGTATTAGTAGCAGGAGCAGCACCCCATCCTTCGCTATCTTTTGAAGTATCAGCAACAGGGGCATCGCCCCACCCTTCGCTGGCTTTTGAAGTATCAGCAACAGGTATAGACCTCCAATCCTCTTTAACTGTAGCCGTAGTCGCAGACGAGTCCGGTTCTTTTTCCGCTTTCGCTGAACCCTCGTCCTTGGGCGTTCCTGCTGGCGTAGATGAGCCCCAGCTCGTTGTACTCTTTTTAGCCACATCGGTTGGAGCTGTTCCCCATACTGTATCCGCCTCAACGGCATCGACCGAACCCCATCCACCTTCGGATTTGCTCTCAGGCTCGACCTTATGATCACCCCAACCATTGCCATTGATATTTGTGGTGTCGTTGGTATTCGGCTGCTCATTCCACGTTGCTTTCTTTGCCCAATCGTCATTGGATATGTCCGAGACAACCTTGTCTTTACTGGTATCCTTGAGCTTTGGCCATGAAGATTGTTCTTGGGATGGATCGAACGATTGCCAGTTGCTGTTTGCGCCATCTTTGCTGGGACGTCGCCTTCGCTGTTGTTGTTGTTGATAGCGTGGCGGACGGCGTGGGTTATTTCTTCGTTGCTTATCCTCCTCGTCCATTCGCAACAGCCACTCGTATCCATCGTGCGACCATTTCTGATTGATCAATCCATCAGGGACGCGGCGATAATTTTTGTTTTGCTGCGGTTGTTGCCGGCGTTCAGGTTTGGTCGAGGATTCGGGTTGTTGATCGCGTGCTGGTCGTAATGCATCGTCCCTATATCGATCATCGTGGCTCCAAAACTGACCAACGTAAGGAACAAAACTGGGATCCTCCGCGAGTTTGCGACGATATTCGCGCCGTTCCAAAATTTGCTTCTCACGATCGCTAAGTGCTTCGCTTGTCTCTGCTTTTACTGGCTCTTTGTCTACAATTCATGCAAAATTGAGCCTCTTTGGCTTGGAAAATAACGAACAATAAAAAAAATGATATACTTTTTTGTACTGCTGGGGTATCGTTTTGGACTGATTCCGTTTCTTCATCATCCTCGCTGTCACTGCCACTGATGCTTTCGCCATCTTCGCTGTCATCGTCCGAGGAACTGTCTTGGCCGTCAGAAGAATCCGCTGCATCCGACGATTGCTCTGCAATGGATTCGGTTTCTTCTCCTTCGCTATAGTCGTCGTCATGTATCTGACCGCGCCGTCGTGATCGTACGTGTGACATGATATATTTAATGTGGAGGAAGATCTGGTTCGTCGTTAATCGAAAAGGACGTGAGTGGTCTGTGACTTGAAAAAATGTTGCATTGTGTAAGTCCTCCCTTCTTTTTGCATCGTTGCCCTGAACAAAATTCTTTCATTGCGCCTGTGCAACCTATTTATACGTATTCATCTTCTTGTTTGGCTTGAAAAGGGAATCATTCCTAATTACTTCCTGCTCAAGTAGCATACCACGCAATGTCGACGTGCGTATATGTCTAGATCACATATCCAGGCGTCGAAATATGCAACAATAGTTTCTTTTCACTAACCACCCCCGACCCTCCCCTCCGGCACGAATCATCGATGTGCAGGGATCAGAATTCATTGCTCAATAGTCTCCCGTAGCATTTATCGCCCCGATTCAGCAGGGCGTCGCTTTATCCATTCTTCTCTTGGCAATGTGCATGGCTATTTGTAGTCATAGAAACATCAATGAGTATTAATTGCTTATCCAAGATTTACACACATTAAAGAGAGTTACTTCAAGGCATGTATGCACAGGGAGTAGCTAAACGTCACCGAATTGGTCAGACAACAGGATCAAGAGCAATATACGTGGCGCAATAGCGTGCAACCAAGTACACCTTTGCGTTGTCCAACTCTTCTTGAACGTCAAGGAATCTGCCTGCTTCGTGCGTGGTAGCAATTCATGCCACTAATATATATTTAGAATCTTTGTAAGACATACCCCATACTGTGGGTCCATTGATGATTTCACGCATAGCCTAGCAGTCGGGTTTTCTCATCCGCTAAGTATCCGAACTCAAAGCTTTGTAGTAGAAATTGTATTGTATGGATCTGCAACAAAGTTCATAAGTAAAAAGCAACAGAAATCATCTCATTTGTTCGGTAGATTATACATGCTTTATACCTTGATTAGTTATGTTCTGTCAAATGATAATCATATACATAATGCGCATTTACATGCTCTGCGCTACTTTTGCATTATAGTAAATTTAGACGCTCCGCAAGCCTGGGATACCTGTACCACCACCGTATACTACAAGCACCGTTCCTACCTTTGTTGCCATGACAACATGATGCCGAAGTTTGCATCGCTTGAAACGTGCAACAAAATCATGCAGCCAATAGAAAATTGATACTTGCAAGTTGCCAAGGCTTCAAAAAAAAAAAGCTTGGAAGCCAAGCTATAGGACGAGCCGACAGTCTGAGTTTATTTTCCTTTACACAAACTGCTGTAATAGGCAGGAACCTCTTTCTTTTCGTCTTTTTTTTTAACCCCTCAATCCCCTTCTCTTTCTTTGCCAATGCGAGAAAGTCAAGACCATTCAGGGCTTACCGAAATGGACGAAGATACGAGGCTGTCCAAAGAATTCACTTCTGTGCGGCTGTCGAACGATTCTCAGATGGTCAACAAAGAATTACCAGCGATCCCATCTCGTGCCAACGACGACACGACGACTACAGCAGATAGATTACTCGATGATCTCTCACGCAACGGTTCTGCGTTCCCCCTGGATATTTCACGATCCACTTCAAGCAATACATCCAATGCTTCTCCGCCTCCCAACGAGTGGCCTTCGGATAGCAGAAAAACATATCAGTATGACCAATTCTTTGAAGAAGTATCGCTGGATCTCCCGCGGGACAGTCAGTTTGATCAACAGTCCAAACTGCTGAAATTCATGCCACGCAGAGCTACCCAATTGTCAATCACTACCGCTGATGTTTCCGGCCCATTTTATTCTATATCCGATGTCCTCAACGATAGTCCCTCTACAACATCGACTGCAGCTTCGGCGGCCGCAGCGGCGGCTGCAGCGGCAGCCGCTGCTGCTGCAGGTAGAGAACCAGATACCAATGGCCATGTCGAAAATCAACAATCGTCGTTTCAAAGAGGTGCGCGAAGAAACGTTTACGAAGCTGAATTCGTGGCAACTTCGGGCGGATCATCGGTTAAGGCGCTGAAACGTCGATCAAGGTAAAAAAAGGAACTTGTCTTTTTTTTAGTGAGATTGCTAATTTATCAATTAGCCTCAATCCATTCACTCGAAAACATGCACAAAAGCCATCGCCACTCGATACCGTGATATCCAAAACAAGACCTAGGTAATGCATGCTGCTGTCGATTTCCCGAGCAAAGGGCTAACTCTATGATAAGAATGCTTCCTCCAAAGGATCCGCATGAAGAGAAGAGGCATCTGCAACAGCATCAGCAAATGATGAAAAAAGCTCGTCAACTAGGTAAATGATCCTTGCTCCAGTCGGAATAGGCGCTAATTCGGGAGATAGAGGCTAAAAAGGAAAAGGAATTCCACAAACGAAGGGAAGAAAAGGACAAGAAGATGTCGCAGGCGCTGCAGATTTGGGAGGAAGAGATATTGACAAATTGGAGCATAAGGTACATTCAAATTCTGCATGATCAATATAGAAAAGCTCCTTTTAACCCAATTATGCTATAGGGTCAAGGATCGAAGAACACATGAACTGTGGCTGCAAGGGGTTCCGCCCAGATGCCGAAAACGGGTTTGGATCCTCGCGATCGGGAACAATTTAAAGTTAACCAAAGGTAAACCCGATCCATTTTCGTTTTCTGGCAATGTATTGACGTGCAGTCAGACTCGTTCAAAAGCAATGCCAATGGCAAGAGTAACGAGGCATCGACGCTTTACAACAGCAACAACAACAACGCAGAGGACCGAGATAAACGACATGAACCGGAATGGATCCGGCAGAGTATTGAAGAAAACGACGAACTTTATAATCTTCGTCGAGTGCGTCGAACGAGCAGTCTCAACGTATTACAAGAAGATCCATCGGAACGGACGCATTACCCGGAAAGCATCGAGGATCCAACGTCGGTGCATGTCTTGCGCGAAGAAGAACCCGGTGAATTTGAGGAAATTTTGGAAGATGAGGAACCTGTGGATCTGCATAGCAGAAGGGGCATGGATTTGCAAGAAATGTATGCAAATCAAAAGCAAGAACAACCCAATGGTCAACAAAGCAGCGGCGATGAAGAGTATCTTGATGATGTTCGACTCGGTGACGACATTGGTTCTGGTGACGAGGACGACGGTAGCAGCGACAACGATAATATACCCATAGACAATTCCGATGCCTCGCCTTATTTGCAAAAGGCGATTGAAGAAGATATTGTGAGAACACTCCCGAGTTTATGTGTTTTCCAAGTATGTCTTTGGCTCTTATGCATGAGAAAAACATATGACTCACGAAAATACTAGCCTGACGGACCCTTGTTTTCGTCATTGAAAAAAGTACTTCAAGGCAATGCACGACTTCATGAGAACGAAGCCTATGTAAGTTGCACGACAACAGCAACGACATCAAATCAGAAGTACTGACCAGAGTGGTATTTAGTCGCGCGGAACATCATTCCTTGCCGGCATGCTCCTACTAAACATGAACACAGACGAAGCCTTGATTGGATTACCCAACCTGATACGAAAAAGCGGCGTATTATCAGCACTATATGATTCAGACGAGCAACGCGTGCGCGGATACTTTAAAATCTTTAACATTGGATTTGCCGAAAACCTTCCCAAACTCTACCTCCATTTCAAGAACCTATCCCTGACACCCGACCACTACCTTCCCGACTGGTTCATGACCATCTTTTCATCCATCATCCCTCTCGAATTGTCATCACGTCTCTGGGACATCTTTCTGTTAGAGGGCGATATCATCCTATTCAAGACCGGACTGGCCGTTCTAAAGTATCTGGAACCGCTGTTATGGGGAGGCAATTTCGGCGAGACGGCAAGAATATTGAACATGGGCTTTATTGGCGAGGAACGTGGCGAGGAGGTTAAGGCCGCATTGGCCGTCAGTGGTCATATCACGGAGGGAGATGAAGATCAGTTCTTTAATGAAGTGTTGGGAAGAAATGGGATACAGTTTGATCGTTTGAAGTTTAGGGAATTGCTTGCAGTTCATGTTCTTACAAGATGATTGCTTTTTTTGTTTAAATACTTTCTAATTGTTTTAGCTATTGTTGTTGTTTTTCCATACTTAATACCAAGTTTGCTTTATGTATAGCACTCGGGTTGCTTGTGCTGTTTATAGTGTGTGCTGTTTATCGACGCGGATTTAATCATAATCGTGTAATTAATATGCTTCACATTCTACTGGAGTATATATGCTACAGAACTATTAATCTATGTATACCTGGCTCGATGAAGATAACTTTGTATGACTTAGAGCATTATAAACGCACTCAGCACAATAATATATTACTATTTGACAATATTATGTGCTTACTAGGTAACAAGTCTGCTACTAGGGTATTGTTATTTGCTTTACAATAAATCTAACCCTTCAAGAATGGTATCATCGGTCAAGCAACATACTTGTTGCCAAGGCTAATAGGTTGGAGGCTTAACAATAACATCCGCTGGCATTATGTTGCTACTCATTACTTTTCGAAAATAACGTGTTGCCAGGATAATGTTGTGTCCTGGGTAGCAACTCTGTTCCTATAACAACAGTATTGTCTACTTTGCTATCAATCTGTTGCTACGTACGATTCTACCGCTCCCCCATAGTAGCAAGCTAAATTTAGTTTGCTGCCACAGTGCGTGGATAGCCTTAGCGTAAAAACAAATTGTCGATGGTATGCTTCCATCCATTGCCTTTTAACAGCCTACGTCCATTACGGCGATTAAATAAGTTTGATTAAAGCATGTTTTTAATTGACGTTGTTCCGTAAAATAATCTTGCTCGGTTTTCGTCAAGACCCTACTATTTTCGATGAGGAATCGGAAGTATATTTCAAGTTTACGCAGTGTAAGTTAAAACTTTCGGTATAGAAGCAATATGTTTAATTAACATTGATATAGTATACTAGTCATTAACTATGGCCGATATATAGCGTTTATGGCAACGAGCCTAAATGGTTAATCGAATCGCTCGTTACGTCACAACATTCGTTCACAGTAAGCAGTTCCAGGGAGCAGCTGTCCGCATCAATATCGTCTGCCAGATCAATAATCTCTTTATCTGTAATATCCTCTAACCGCTTCAACTTAAGGAATTCCAACTATAGTATTTAGCCAGCATAATGATCGCTGAGTTTTGTACATTGACCATGTCTGCCAATTTCAGGGATATTGAGAAAAAGGCACTTGCGTCAAACTTGCAGAGAAACTTGCCCTAGTTTTTTATTTGTTACATGGTCATGACTGGTGATAAGGTTCAAATCTGACGGTCACCATGATCCTGATACTGGGACGCTGCATACTCATTTCTTATTGTTTTCGGAAGGTTGATGTTTTAAAAGGGAATCATGTAAGCAACAGACTAATTGCGATATGTATCCATTAAATAAGTACGTGCCATTTTGGAGGTATTACAGATCCTTGGCCGTGTACTCATTAATACGTTGACCGTTTAATATATTATGGGAGTTCAGTGTACGTCCATAAAATCATAAACATAAGAGACACCTTTCTACGTGTGAGCGTAATAACAAGGCAATTGTACTTTTCTTTGAAAACTCTGTGAAACGTTTATGTTACATTTGTTGTGTCCCGTTTGGAAGGCATAAAAATCTTATGTATAAAAAATAATCAAATTGCTACCTCGATTTTTCTTATGTTTGATCTAATGGAAGTTCACTGAGCTCTTCTATTATATCCCCGTTCCTCTTTTTGAAGAGTAAATGCATAGCACACCGGCTAACTGCATCCTTATTGATCATAGTTTAATTTTATAATAAAAAAAAACTACGACAGCGTGAAGCAGCACACCAGCCTGCTATACCTGAACCTATGGATTGTAATTGAAGTGTATATCCACTTTTCTGGCCATTGATTTCATTGTAAAGCGACATATAGTCCACAAGACATGCACTACTCCGTGAAGTTAAGATAATGGCATTCCGAAACATGTCTAACGATTAAAGCTAAAAGAAGCTGGCCATGTCTAATTTGTTCGTCATTCAAACCATGATGCTTCAAAATTCCTCCAACCAAAGGAACTCCTTTTATTCATGGTGGCGCCTTGATAAAACGCAGTAGAAGCCGTAAAACCATTATACACGTACCAGAAGTTAGTACTATTCCAAAAATACGAAGTATGCCTGTAGCTTTTGAAACAGTGTCCGAACACACGATTGCATTTTTCACAAGTGCAAGTTAGTTACACCGCATGCGGAATGGTAACATAAAGCACTAGTCCTTTGCAAACACTACAACTCCATTTTGATAGCATTTGTTCAAATCGATAGGTACTGCTATACGTTTATTGTGTTGTGCTAGCGTCATTATCCGTAATACTGTTGACGTTTTTCTTATAATCATCCATTGTAGCTGTCCACAAGAAGGGAGCAAGCGCCTGGTTGCCAGTGCAAGGGCTGATGATTGTTGTTCCTGCTAAGGCCATGTTCTTGCTTGCGTTCACGTCACGATTTTGAGTACCTTGCCCTTTCTTAACGGATGGACATATCGGGGTGTAGCATACTACCGAACCATTTACTTTCTTTTTAATTTTGGTACCATCATACGTTTTCGTTATGCGTCGCTGGTTGACAGGCTCAAAGAGCCAGGATGAGTATATTTAACTGGAGCACTCTTCATTCGTCATTGCAACCATGCCACGTCAAGCATAACAGCGTCGTAGTTTGTGTCCTCCGCTCCTGCGTCAACCACAGGTTCTTACTCCTATGTCTGTACATGCGCACACAATCATAGTTACATGCGAATCGACTTTGAATGCACTTTTGACAGTAAAACATTCGCTTTCTACAAACACGCCATACGCCCGCTAAGTACGTATTTCTTGTGTTCTCTTCTAGCGCTTGTGCTGTGGTAGCTTGTAAGACCCCCCCCCCCGAGTTTCTTTCTCCACTGTATACTATCCTATTGACGTTGAGCTTAGCCAAAGTCACGATCTGGAACAACGTTATCACTCACATTGTAAGAGTTGATAGCGTCCTTCACATTATCGTATACATGATAGGGTGCTGAAGATCTTGCTGTTTTCTCTGCCTCAAGCAAATCGGGGTACGCCTACCGTCGATAATAAGTAACGTTAAACAGAGTTATCAAGTCAATTGGTACCGACCTTATGTTTTTGCGATAGTTTTTATTTCTTATCGTGAACGATACATGGTCGATGTTTTCGGCCTTCGTAACAAAGGCTGGAAGCTTTTTTTCATGCATAGTGCATACTGTACCTTTATCAATAGGCAGCTTGTTCCAAACTTCGGCTCGATCGTTTATACAAGAAGTGTCCATTCCTATAGTAACTGCCATGGTTCGTATTCCGTAGTCTGTTCCAGCAATCGCCTTAACGTTCGGTACGTTGACGAACTCTGTGTAATCATCGTCACGGTTGGCTTCTGGGCGATTGAGCAATGACGTGTCCTTAATTTTGTACTCATTGAGCTCCTAGAACAAGAAGCTATTCATTAATTCAGTTGCTACGCATTACACTAAAAGCACATACAGTTTGTAAACAATGGATGATACCGTTTATTGCGCGCTGTTCTTACACGGCGTACGCAAGTTGCAATTGATAATGATCGGTTATTTTCTGCTGCTCTTTCCATTGTGTGTACGTTTCAGGATCGTGCTTCTCATAAAGTTATTTCTTTAAAGGTCTTGCATTCTCCCTTGATACAGTGGTGTTGTATCCAACATGAACATAACCACTGATCATTATCTCTGAGCGGTTATCTCTCACTTTTCTTTTTAGTAAAACCCACTCATACAGACATATCTTCCATATCCGGCATATCGTCATAGACGCTATGAGGAACGCATGTCAACCGCTATCACTTAGCTTATCATTATCCGTTATGGACCGGCCTCATAACGATAGACATCACCCGTTTCTCAATAACACTCCAACATGACATGCGTAATGTATATACAGGTATAATCATGATATGGCCTTGGATAACATTGGTAATAGGAATTCTCATCCATGCTAAGCATTTAACATAAATGAAGCAAATTCTTCATCAATAAACTTCAGTTTTCTGAGCCTTGTTGACTTCTATTGTCCCTTCACAATACTCGCTATTCGCTCTTATCTCCAGTGGCCTTTTCCTCGTCGTTTCAACCTTTTCATTAAGTTTTTGCAGTTGCTTTCCGGTAAAGCTTTGAGACTTTCGAGTTTATCGTGTTCCATGTCGTTAAACTGCCTTCTCACCGGTGGCATAGTTGTGCTTTGCGATGTTGGTCGTATAGATACTTCATTTGCCCCTTTCGTTTACGTTTACCGATAAGTCGAACTGTCTTTCCATACGTAACTATTTTCCAACAAAATCCTTATGGTACATTCTGCATTGGTTGTTAATCGTCGGTAGCTGGGAAAACGCATTAAAGACTTCTGTGGGTTTACAGTGAACTTCTTTTAGTGATGTGATAAATGGCTTTCTTCCTTGACGAATGGTGAATTGGCCAGAAGTTGAGCAAACGATTTCATAGAGCGAATCAGCATCAAATGACAGCCAGTGATCTTTGCCGGCCATTATTCCTTCCGGACATAGCTGGACAATATGAGCGATGCCTCGCTAGTCGTAAGATCGTGTTAGCCAAGACAACACACGATGCTGTCATGGTGGCATTGACTTCAAGCCGCTGTTCGTTGCCTTGTTCCTTCGAGGTATAGGGAAAGAGAACTGTGTAAATCTTCCGAAGCACGTCCGCTTCGCTATTGTCAGGATGTGTATGTTCCCCGAGGTTGATGAGACTTGTTTTTGACTGGATTGCTGTTTCTGACAAAAGCTGTCTCCTGAGAAATCCCATTAGCGTTTTAACTCGCTTTGATGAGTGTCTGTCGCCTCTTCTTCTTCAGTTAACCTCCCTTCCTCCGCCAGGACATATACTGGAGCAGATGCTGTAGTTTTGTGCTCCATCTATGATGGCTATTCCAATGTCATTCGGCGCAGGAGCTGTACAGATTTCTTGACTTTTTTCTATATTTTCGGATTTTATATGACTTGCTAGTTAATATTATCTTGACGATCCTTAGTCCATTACGCACATCTGGGGTTGAGCCCCTCCGCTACGCTTCGCGTTAACACCTTCGTGCTCCATTTTCAGCGGCTCGTATTATCTTTATGCTAGCTGGAAGCAGTCTTGAATTGTTCGGACACTCTGAGTCCCGTTGCGATTTGTTCTTTGTTGCCGTTGCGTAATTGGCTGCTTCAGGTGCTGATTACAGGTTCATCCTACATGCTGCATCTCCGAGGCGTATGATGATACTGTTTCGAAAGTAATTTTTGATAACTATGTCGCACTCATGGATTGCAGATGACACGCAATGGTCCAAACCAATGTTTTGTCACCCAAAATGGCGGTTTTTGCATTGATGGATTTCAGCAACGCTTTATTCCCTTTTTCAGTGGTTTGGCCAGTTTCCGGTTTCCTTGAGAGGGCTAAAACATGATGTGAAAATGTACTGAAGTTGCCTCTGATCCGACAAGCACAGATGGGCCTCTGTTTGATTTTGTGGAGGCTGGTTTAGAGTGAGAGCTGTCATGATACTATTGCGAAAGGTGAACCACTATGCGTGAGTAAAAGAATACAGTATTCTTTTACCTTGGGTGCGGGGACCTGAGAAACTGCCGGGCTCTCCGTTTTTGATATCGGCAGATGGTGTTTGTAGTAAGAAAAAAAGGAATATAAACAACAGCGTTGGTATTCTGATGTCATGAGTTAGCAAAAATAAAGGGAGTCGCCCCACGCACAGAAAAAGTCTTGACACTTGAACATAATCCTGTGGTACACACTCAAAGGCATCAAAAAATCACCTTTCTGGGAGGGAGCAGAGGCCATGTGAGATCACTCAGTACAGAGGGTACATAAGAAAAGAGAGGTGCTTTGGAAGCAGTGTTATTTCACTGAACCAGCCACTGACGGCAATCGCGTTGTGCTTGTAGTGCGTTTGAGCAGTTGATACTATCTGACTCAACATTCCAGTCATTACAGAACTGTGTTGGCATTGTCAACCAAAGAAGTACTACGTTACTGCTCTGACTAATAATCTCAATCAATGGACGAAAGCGACGCGTATCCTACAGCTGGTAAATGTGTTAGTATGGAGGTCGAAAATATTCCTTCAGTAATTACCACGATATCCCAATAGAAAAGGAAGTATCTAAATTAAAGGTATTACAAAAGTGTTGTCGCTAGAAGATCCGAAATCTTATATATCTTACAATACGTACATTGATGACATTCAAATCGAAAAGAGACCTAAAAAAATAATGAGTCTTCTTCAGTGCCTAAGATTAAGTGACGAACTTACATGCTATCACGACTTCCACAAAGAGTAATCTGCAATCTAGAGGAACATTTATTACTTTGACAAGTTCAAATGCTTGGACTTACTAGTAGGAGTAAAAATGAGAAATAGGAGCGAAAGAGAGAATAAATTTAATGGAATTTTATGCTTCCAAACACAGTAATGTTTGTGGTCTTCATTTGCACCCCCTAGCTCTTCTCCAGCGCCTTTAGCTTGCAGCCAATGAATTTAATCGAAAAATTGAGCTACATCCCGAATTGCCTATTGTTGCGTGAGTTTATTCTTTCACAGGCTCCACTACATGCCAATTACAATGAAACAGATAAACGATCAGTTTGGGGATGTAAACCCCTAAAGGACGGGAGAGTGAATATGCCAGTTAATTGTCGGATGACACATATACAATGAGTTATGAATCGATACAAAAGTAATCAGGAATGGTTGGCAACAAGTGTAAAACTACATAATCCATCGTAGTTGTTAATTTTCAATACAGTCGTAAGCATTGGTGGGAGCTCTTAAGTCAGCACGTACAAAGAGGAAGCGGTCACTTTTTTCAACTATACGGAGTCAAAGGGAGTCATGGGTAGAAAGAGTCTGTCTTTTATTGTGAGGCAAATGGTAGATGATATGTATGCGTTATTGTTTGTGTTCCACATGGGAGCTAGCTGGGAATCTTTTTGTTTCAGGCTGCTTGCTGAGTTACTTCTCTACAATGTAAAACATATATGGTCGAGCAATACTGTATGTGGTGATTAAAAAAGTTGTTCTGAGACATTATGAGCGACCTATTTTTTGATATTCTCGAACATTGAGCCTAGATTACATTCAAAGGATATCGGGAGAAAAAAGTCGCTAAAGAAATACAAAGCTGAAGGCATTCCTGCATCGTTTGCGATGCTTTGTCTCAGGGTATCGCTTTGACTTCTGTGCTTCTTGGTCTTTCTTTGTTGCTTGCAGCAATCCGCCTCTGCCTTTGGCGCGCGAAATTACAAACAAATGAGGTAATAACCTCTTATTAGAAAAAAAGGCCTGCTTTTTGAAAAAAGTGTGTAAGATAGCGATTTCGTGATCTAATATAATAAAGACGACTTTTGCCCAAACATCATATACGGTAACACAAGGCGGACCCCCATTTCACTTCTACATTAGCCATTACTGCATTAAGATCGTTCATATTGTGGATTTCGTCAGGCGGGCCACTCTAATTTGGGCTCTTGCAATTTCGAGGTCGGGCAATAGACATTGCCCATTTCATTAGGCCTGACGGGCCACAGGGAACAGGTGTGGCCCGACTGAACTGGCCCGATGCCGGTCGGGCATGGCCTGTTTAGAGCCCTAATAAGAATACTACTCTACTAAAGGATAATACAACTACTAACCAATCAACAAAAATGCAAGAACTCACGAGAATGGATCAAGCGGCAAGACAAAACAAGGCAAGAACAAGACTAGACTAGAAGGTGAGTGTCCGGTGCTTTCCACTACTGAAGTGTTTGGTGTGGTTATGTGTGTGTGTGTGGACGAAGTGATTCGTGAGACTCTTTATAGGAGAGATTTATTCCGGAAAAAGAGAGAGAGAAACACAAATTGAAAATAGACTATTCTTAAGCTACCGCATGTTACACCAGATACAACTCATTTGTCTCCCGATACCACTGGATACGACAACTACGCATTGACTGCATGGATGGTTACCAATGGCATGACCGGACAAGGACAAGAACTAAGATTGAGATGGATCGTAGATGTTGATCAAGACAAGAATAAGGTAGGTAGAATAACGTAACGAGATAAACTGATGTCTTTATTGCTCTTATTCTTATCTGATATATATACCCAATGCTCTCAAGAAATAATAAATACAACGATGGAATTAATGACAATGAAATACAATATCAGCAAGATGAGCAATAATGCAGGGTAATATTAATGAAGTAAGGGGAAGGGGGTGACAACAGTGCATAATGTTACTATGACCTAATCGGTTATGACACTTTTGTCTATGGGGATACTTGTATAATTTAGCTAATAAAGTATTATCTGTAGTAATGCGTGTAATGACTATGATATAAGTAATGTGGGCAACAAGGTGAATATGTGTGTGTAACAGTGCAGACCACAGGATACTTACAATCGTGTACGTTGCTGTGAGTCGGACAATGTAGACAATAACCCGAAGGTGGAACCGTTATATGAGAGTATAAACAATGAGGATTCCTGTATCCAGGAATCCTGCTTTATATATACGTCAGATATTAGAGGGTAATAGCTAAGGCATCTATAATCTACAATTTACGAATTCCATCTAGGCTATATATAATCCTAATATTCTTATCCAACCATGCGCCATATGAGTTGTCGCATGCTACGTCTATCAATACGGTATATGGATACTGCATGGCGATCAACCAGGTTGCAGGCTGGATAACGTCTGTAATGGACACACCATTACAGTGTGTCATACTGAGGTCCAAAAGGGATGAATGCATTGTGAGTAATATTCATGCAACAGCACGTTGCTGTGCAACAAAGAGATATCATAAATGGCTTGTCTTAAAAGAGAAATGCAAAGAGGCCCGCCAGAATGGCTACGACAACAACACTACAACGCGACACACGACAAAGTAAAAAAATAAACCTGTATGTTTGTGTTATTAAATCAGAAGGTATTCCGCATCGGGGAATCGAACCCCGGCCATCTGTGTGAAAGACAGAGATCCTGACCACTGGACCAATGCGGAAGACACTGACTTCACTGCCATCAAATTGCTATTGTATGCAGATGATGTAGCGATTTTTGGCCTGCCACAAGAAGTCTGGCAACTACTGATGATGGCGCAAATGCATTCAACCCGGTTTGGATACCGCTGGAGCCCATCCAAGTGCAAGATCATCAATGGCGACGAGACTCGCTACACTTTATATGGTAATAAACTTGAAAAGGTTGCCTAATTGAAATATCTTGGTATATCTTTCACCTGCCATAGCATCGATTAAGGTATCACATTTCAGGTATTGGATCAGGTATTGGATCAGGTATTGGCTGACCTATATTTGACTTTGAAGAAGTCGACTTGTATCCGATACCTGACCTAAGAAAAATAGATGCAATAACTTGGTACAATTAGCGAAAGTAATAATTTTTTAAAGAATTATACTCTTCAGGACAGTACTTAAATATAAAAATTATAGTATTGGTGAAAAATGGATATATTCCAGTGTGAAACAGATATGTGTTGATATGAAATGGAATGAATTAGAAACAAATGCAGAATTTTAAGGCATTAGCATATGTTAAAAAGATATGTCTTATTTATTATTGCAAATGTCGCACATTATAATCATGAGAAGCTAGTAACTGAAATGGAGATGTCAATGGGGTTGAAAAGTCGAGGCTGCATTGCTGAAGGTGATGTACTTGGTATCAGCAAGAAACAAAAGCATTATGGCTGATTAATTAATTGGCGAAATTAAGGGTCTGTCACCAAGTTATTGATCTTGTGTAAGAATGAAAAGTTTTAGAAAAGGGCTCATCGTTGGTGCGTGAGCATCGAGATACAATGTGTACTCAACGACCATGCACCAGCAATGAGCTCTTTTTTTGGATTTATATGAGACGACTGTGCATACGTATGGTATCATAAGTGAAAAATGCAAATGGCTGCCTTGTATTTCTATGGTTGAACATTAGCAAGATTGACATAATTGGTGTTCCTAATATTAGTATGCTTGATAAGTTTGTGAAGTGCGAACCGCTCTGGTTTGTGTATGTCTATATCAGAAATGCAAGTGGAGAGTAGAAGTATGACCTAATAGAAGATAGCTAGGAACAAGATGGAGATAAGAATACTACTCTACTAAAGGATAATACAACTACTAACCAATCAACAAGAATGCAAGAACCCACGAAAATGGATCAAGCGGCAAGACAGAACAAGACAAGAACAAGACTAGACTAGAAGGTGAGTGTTAGGTGCTTTCCACTATGCATTGACCACATAGATGGTTACCAATGGCAAGACCAGACAAGGGCAAGAACTAGGATAGAGATGGATCCTAGACGTTGGTCAAGACAAGGATAAGGTAGATGGAATAATGTGACGAGATAAACTGATGCCTTTATTGCTCTTATTCTTATCCGATATATATACCCAATGCTCGTAAGAAATAATAAATACAACGATGAAATTAATGACAATGAAATACAATATCGGTAAGATGAGCAATAATGCAGGGTAATATTAATGAAGTAAGGGGAAGGGGGTGACAACGATGTATACTGTTACTATGTCCTAATCAGTCATGACAGTCTACATAAAGCACAATAGCGATGGCGTCATATCAACAATAAGACATAGAAAAAGGTGCAATGCTATATGTTGTTAATGCCGAATTCATAACAGAAGAAACTGGCGTGAGGAACCAAATGGGGCAGGGAGTAGAGATTGTAATGTTGTGCGGATTGCTATTCCTGTTCCTGGCAGCGATTGTAAGAAACCAGAACTATCTGAAACAAAGAGTCGCTGGTTGAGGGAACTGGCAGGATTATTAATAATTATGGCGAAGTTTTGGAAGCATCGCATAATTAATGTTGTTTTGAACGGGATTGTTAAGTTGGGGATTAAAAAGAAGTGTCGTGGTTCATATCACACTCATTACCTTGCTATTTTGAAAATTAGAAGCCCATCGCTATATGTGCAAAATCGGTACCTACAATATGTACTTGAAGTGCATATAGTGATGGACTTCTATGCGTTTGGTAGCTTGAGCGCATAACATTGGCATTGAGTGAGATTAATATGTTGTAAAGTACTGACATCATTACGTATTGTTGCTGTTTGATACGACCTGTGAGTTTATCCATTGTCAAAATCCGCATAAACATTCACCGCACATTGCTATAACTTAAACAAAGGGTATGATCCATCCGATTGGTGTACCTGGTTTCATAATGTTTGATCCAGGCTTAAACTAATGCAAAAACTGATGGGAGCCACTTGAATTTATTGTAAAGGAGTGCATCCATCCACTCGTTAAACATAATGAACAGTAACAATTATCCACGATGACACGATGCAACCGATTGGTTTCTGTGAAAGAGTATCTGGTTCCGGTACAATCCGTTCATCATCACTATAAATACGAGAGTCACTTACTAGTAAAGACACCATCACTTGTGATACATTATCCAGTTTCACTTGCATTAACTGTAACTAAGGCTCTAAACGGGCCATGTCTTTTGCCTGAACCTGAAATTACAAGAGCCCAAATTAAAGTGGCCCGCCTGATGAAATCTACAATGTAAACGATCTTAATGCAGCAATGACTAATGTAGAAGTGAAATGGGGTTCTGCCTTGTGTTATCGTATATAAGGTTTAGGCAAAAGTCATCTTTATTGTATTAGATCATGTAATCGCTATCTTGCACACACTTTTTTGAAACAGCAGAACTTCTGCAAGCAACAAAGGAAGACCAAGAAGTACAAAAAGCCAAAGCGACACAGTGAGACAAACCAGCAATTCGACATCGCAAATGGCATAGGAATGCATCCTGCTTTGCATTTTTTCAGCAACGTTTTTTCTCTCGATGCCCGTCAAATGGAATTCAGGTCGACCATATTGCTTCAGAACGAATTTTTAATCACCACATACAGTACTACTCGACCATATTTATTTTCCATACAACTGAATTTTACCATATGACTCAGCTTTGTTTTACCGGCACTCCATTCCATTTCGACATTGTGCATTCCAATCAAAAAAGGGTGGCTGCGTACATACTGTAATGGTGCATACACAGCCACCCTTATTGTTTTTCAAATAGGTACACTTTTTCAAGCGTACTACTCAAGATGAAGAAGGATGCTTGTCGTAGCTCTTTTTTCTTTATCCAATGGTTTTCTGCGAAGCACCACCTTTAGTAAGCCAGAGGTTGGTTTTTTTCGGTAATAAAGCGTCTGTATGGTCGAGGCACTTTTCAATCACTATTGTTATCCTTTTTTTTCGTGTAATAAAGCTATCATTATACTGATCCACTTTATCTTCGCGTTTTACTTCTGCTTACACAATGCCAGCTGGAAATTATCTTTGCTTGAACACATAGCTCTTTCACACTAATACCGATCCTATCCAAGTTCTAAGACATTTGCGGATTAGCGTGCTGCAGGCAGTTTGAATAGTGCTAATTGACGTAGCAGCCTTTCATTGTCGCAACTTGGCCCATCAACACCAATCATTGTGTAACCGGATCATTGTAGAAACTGCTCAACCTTTTGACAAATCTTTCCATATTAAAGATGTATACTTAGTTGATTAATCTTTATTTGCAATACACGGTTTTGATAGAATCAAATTACATATATAACAAGGGCCATTTAGATGGACGTTTCATAAAGAAAATACATATGCTTCACATTCGGGCACTCGGTCGGGCCGCTATATAGGACCGTGCCCGTTCGGGCACCCACCTTCATACAGCTTTCCTGGCCCGATGCCCGAAAATGCCGGGCCAAAACGGGCGGTCCACGGGCCTGCCCGCCCGTATTTAGAGCCCTATCTGGAAGTAATAACACTCAAGAGTCTTTGAAAGATCGCCATGTACGGCATAGAATGATCAAAAGTGAGTATATACATTTACGGAGAAAAGCAGAAGTTTCATTCCATATAGCATCCGTGGTTGAGTTTAAGCAATCAAAGTCAAAACGGGAAGTCAAGCCAGTAAGCACAATGAACAAGCTCGAGGAAATGATGGCGCGGTCCGCTTTTGATGTGGGATTATCGAGTCATTTTTACGATTCGTAAAGTGGTTATTCCATACAGTGCTATTAGACATTGCGTTTTAAATGATTCTTGTCGCAGCTTTGTAGATGTCGTTAGCTTTGCTCTGGAGGCTGACAAGGATGCTTTCTCCATTTCAACGGCTACCTTGACCAAACTGAAGTCAACATTGAAACATGACGCTGGCGAACACTCGCTGCTGGTAAATACACCGTAGACATTATCTTTGACAACAGTATCAAACTGAACCTTTGCAGGACTTCCAAACTATTGATCTTAACCTCGATGATATCAAGGATTTCCCTAAAGGCCATGAGAAGGAGTTGTTGATAGCTGTCGGTGGAAGGCTACAATTTGTCTATCGCGATATACACGACTTATGCCAACATTTATTTGGACACCCTGCATTCCTTGACACCATGATTTTAAATCCAAGTATATATAAGCGCAACGGTGAAAGATGCTATATTGACTTGGATTCCGGAACCCAGTGGGAGACGCTACAAGTAAGCTGCATATAATTATAATGATTAGTCGCAGTAGACTGATACTAATCTGTCGGTTCTAGCAAAAGCACCCAGACAACGTAATTTTGAATATTATGCTTGCATCCGACCAGACTACAGTCACTGGAAATATGCGCAACAATGCCTGGCCATTATATTTGAAATTGGGTAATAATTGATAACGTACGGGTCTATGTAGGAAATAACATTGATTGATATTACTCTGCTACATAGGAAATATACCTGCTGAGGTTCGTGAAAATGCTGCATATATGGCGAGCCGTGTGCTGGCGTTCTTCCCAACAATCGAATGGCAAACGTCAAAAACAAGTCCAGATTGGTTCACCAAGGCAAAGTACTCCATTATCCATCACTGTCTATCCCTTGTACTAAAACCTTTCAAAAGCGACGACGGAAGGTATGTGCTCTGTTATTTCCTGTAAATGGTTTACTTTACTTTGGAACTACATTTACTAACTCACGTCACGCAGTCCCGTCGCATATAAGATGAAAGACCCCAGTGGAGTTACTCGTGAATGTATACCAGCATTGTCATGTTATATTGCAGACCTACCAGAACAGTGACTATCCTGTTTTAAGCAAGATACTGGTGTCGAAGACTAATAACTACACATTTTGTACCTGTATAGACGATTATTGGCAGCGATCAAAAGTGGAAATACAACATACTCCTGTCCTCGGTGTACATCAAAAACTTGTCATTTCGATTTACCGTATGATTTTGTTTTTGAAAGCAACGACTGTTACGGTTACCATACAGAGAGTGAAGATAACAGTGATGACGACTGTGGTGAGAGAGAAATTGATCAGCAAAACAGTAAGTTCTGTGAGAATCGAATATGTCTTTATTGTTAACGGTTCTCTCTATTTATATTGCTCGAGATAAAACTCATAATCAAATAGCCGTGGTCGGGAGGATGCCATATCGTATAGCCGACACAGCAATGTTTCTAGACTTCTTGGAAGATCTAGTCAAACCGGAAGGCTGTCAATGTATTATTCAGGTACCGTCATACGTTTACCCGGTAGTGCCGACTAGCTAGTACCTTGGATACCACAACGACCATAGTACCGATCGAGGCAACGACGACGACGATCCGAGTGATGATCAAGATAGTAGACAAGTAGATAACAACGACTCCGAACAAACATTCGATAGCGACGACGATTTTACCTCTGGTGCTGGTCGGACAAATAGATTCATGAAGCGTATATATTAAAAGGGTCGTAAATTTATAAAAGCAAACAAAAAAACACGGACGCGTGTATACGAAACAAAAAAGTCGTTTTATGTGATCAAGGTAATATCTCGGTAACCTAGGTTTCATTCGTTATTGCTATATTTTCATACACAATCAATTCACAGAATGCCTTCTGGGATGTCCCGTACTTCAGCATATACAGAGCTTTAACAGTTGACGATTTACATCAGCTTGGAGGAGTGTATAAGCACTTGTTGACATGCATTGAAGCAATGCTTGTATCTAATGGGAATACACAAACACTGTCCCAAATAACAAAAAGGTATTTGTTACGAAGCAAGGACTATAAATGGAATGGAATAAAGGACTAACCACTAAAGTGTACAATAGAGCTCAAATGATACCTGCGTTTTCTGGATTACGGCCGTTCAAATCTGGGTACCTCTTCAGTGCCTTGAAAAACCCAACTTATACAGAACTTAAAAGCCATATGTCGGTGAGTTGCTGTCATATACATGATTATTTACATTTCCTTATATACGACTCTATGCATAGATCTTGATGTTGTGCATTCACGATTTGCTTCCGCTACAAGCTGTACTCTGCATGCGTCATTTCATCGACTTCTACCATCAAGCTGTCGCTAAGGAACATTCTGATACCTCACTGCGTGAAATGGAAAATTCGCTATTGTTATTCAATCAACATAGCACTGTTTTCGCACAATGGTCGCCGGTAAGTTGTTTATGGGAAGATTCGGTTGAAAGCAATACTTGGTGCTAATATAATCCAACGGTACTAGAGTAACCTAGCATTTCCAAAGAACCATGCCTTGTTTACGTATAGTCACGACATCAAAAGACTAGGTCGAATCCACGGTTACAGCACAACTCACAGCGAGTGTCAACACAAACGTGATGCCAAAAGACCTGCACAAAGGACCAACCATGTACAAGACGCTTTTACGTTACAAATAGGTGAGCATGTAATGTATCGTGATATGCTATACGACCAATATGAATACAAAAAAGGTTCCACCGTGCATAATGGAACTTGTGACAACATATATGAAGCATCAGCGCAATATCCAGCTCGCAAATACGTCCTTTCGTCACTTGCCAAGAAGAGTTCGCATGATGGCGTTACATTCATCGAATTAGAGGAGTCACGGCCGTACCTCAAGGGACTATTTCGCTTGACCAAAAGTTATCTCAGCCTTAAGCTGTTTGGGAACAAAAAACAAAAATTCAGAGATATGTCATCACCGGAGAACTTAAAGGTAAGGATGCGTATAAAAATTCAGTGAGAATTGGTCGATAAACATTTTTCTGTATTTCTATATCTACGTATAGCTAAAGGCTTATCAGCGACTGAAAGTCATCGACTACGATGATGATTGTGATGAATTTCGAGAATACATTCATGCACATCCCAAGCTTCATGGCCAAACACGTTTCGATTACGCTGAACTACAAGATGGCAGTATCATACAGGCTCTTCTATTTTTCAAAATATCGATGCGACCACAAAAGGTTACAAAAAAACGAAAAGGTCGTACTGAGTTGGATGCAACAAAGGGGGATCCTATTATTGAAGAGCTGTGCTTTGTCCGTGTTTATGAAAACCTCGACATTGAGCATTCCAGCGGATTCCAAGTCATCAAGCCTGTAATCGATAAGAATAAGGATTATTAAAGGTCATATCAGTTAACGAAATTTAGCGTCCAGTACACGTGGCCTCGGATTTTTCCACTGGACTGAATGGTGTTGAAGAAAAGGAAGGAATTTATGACCATTATCTCGTAAATCACGACGTCAATGACATTCACTGGTCGTTTGGTGCAACTGTACAACTCCCCACAATACCCGTTGAAAACCACATAATTTGGGAATGATTTGTAAATAAAAAAGAGCCGGGTGCCTGGTAATTAATACATTTAAATGATTAATCGGAAAGGCTTTATAAAGTATGTTCTGCGTAGAAGAAACGAAAATACGCCGTATCTTTTCGGATACAGAATACGTAACAAAGAAAACGACAGGAAACGGGCTGAGGAAGTTGCCATAGTAACTGATACGGCATTATTAGGCAATAAATGGTACGCTGGCCCCAACTGGTAACTATGTAACCATTTCAATCCCCGACCAGATTTTCGTATTTTGTGATGGGTACGGGTCAGCCGATACCCGACCCGATACCCGAAATGCGATACCCTAATTACACAAAGCGTTGTCTTCTCGGTCCCAACTCATTACCAGTATAGATCGAGCGTAACTTTCCTTAATAAAACATCATTTTATTTTTGGTCTCGTCATTCTCGATAAGCAATACCACATATCACGAACAAATATGTTGTAGTCCCTCATAAATATTCATAACAGTACTTTGGTTATTGCAGCACCATCACTCTTTACTTGAAGACCTAATAGTTCATAATACGGAAATATAAACATGAAGAAATTGTTTATTTCTTGCTATACTTGGGTATTGTAAAGTTGCATGGCAAACTTGGGGTACGATTGACTCATTTAGATAGAAAATAAGTTACAGCTTGTTTGTCGCTATATTAATACGTTATAAAAAGCCAAACGGAGTACGTGATTTGCAAATAGTACAGTCGCATATGCAATTTTCGATACGGTATGAATGGTACTCAATGGATATGTCTCTTGCTGATTCGGGATGAACCAAACGGCTGATTGTGTATTGATCGACACTTTCCAATCGAGCGACGTTCAGATTTTTCAGACGAGGCAAAGTATAAACTATGCTCGAAAGAATCTGGCCGGTAACATCCCTAACATCATCAAGCCCAAGTTGCTCCAGTAGACCGTCATTTTCTTTGACCGCTGCTGCGAAAACGGCAATGGCGTGACCAGAAATCCAATGACAATTGATGATATTCAAAGCGTGTAATTCTCTGAGGTTCGCCACGGAGGAAAGTGTTTTGATGTTTACGGTTACCATATCGTCCAAAGTCAAGGTGTGGAGTAGTGATTTTTCTGGTCTGCGTGATAGATCGTCGAAAAAATCGTAAATACCTGCCTGCGTCAACTCATTACATTTGCTTAATGTCAATTGGCGTAGATTCGGTAATTTTTTCAATCCTTCAAAGACTGTATCGTCCATGAACTTCATGTCGTTTAATGTGAGATAAGCCAACGCCGGGCAGTCTCCGATCCATTGCTTGGGCGAATAGTCGTTGCCAATTCTCAGAGTCAGGGATCGAAGTGTTGAACTGTCGATATCGGGAAAACGCATCCAACCAGGTGTTCCACCATCGTCGTCCTGATCTTCCGTGCGACATGGGTATTCGAGTACCAATTCTTCAAGAGTATTGATGTGTGGAGTAGTTATTGTGGCGATAGACTCTGGGTCCAGACACTGATCCGTGACTTTCAAGTAGCGTAAGCCAGTATACGCGCCTTTTTCCTCTGCGCAGCCAATGCATCCTGCACTGCCAGGGTAACCTAGCTGAACGGTTTGAAGATCCGGACAGCGTCTCATAATTGTCAGAACGTTTTGCGGAGTACAGTTGGGGATATACAAAGTCTTGAGATGTGGGAACAGTTGCAGTAGAGTTTCGTAATCGATATCGTCATGACCGGTCTCAGAGCTTCCAATTCCGAGTTGAGAAATTCTTGTTGGTTGTGCTGGTAGTAAGGTTGACTCGACGTGAACTGGCGTTCCGACTCGTGTGTATTCCAGGTGTTTTAGATAAGGACATGTGTTCAATACAACATGGAAAGGAACAAGCGGTGTATCGGTGTGATTCATCGCAAGCTTCAAGCAAGTCAAATTGGTGGCTGAAAAGGCTCGTGTCAGCAAATGAATGTTTCGAGGCATAACAGTGTCATGCATAGCTAGGCGTATACTGTAAGTACATCTTTTATTCAGTAACGTCAAGAGGGCTTACATATGGAGACTAGCTTCTTGAACTCTCGATCGCCTATCAACTTTAACCAAGATTCAGCAATCTCAGGTTTATAGAAGATTTCCACGAAATGTATGTCTTGAACATGCTTTCTGGTTTGAATGGGGGATTTGACTGTCCTGTAAGCATCAATCTCAAGTACACGCCATGGCGCAGGGCATTGAAAAATGCGTTCTTGCCAGCCCTTGCAAACATGCATGTACTCGAGACATTGATCTCTGTCGAAATGCCGAATGATGTTGAATGCGATTTCTATGGGTGCTCGCGTAATGAAATCAAGGTGCATCGTACGCTGGACTTGAAGCTCGACTTTTCGTTTGCAATCGACGATAGCCAAGCGCTCGTGTTCGTCGTTCACAACAGCTATCGCTTGATCATACACTCTGATTGCCTTTTTATTGTGGCATTGTAACAGGAATAGTGCACCGGCACACAGGTACCCAATTGACGACTTTGGCAGCGAATCGATGAGCAGGTTGGCGATCCGGTGCGCATCATTGAATTTTGAGTTTTTTCCCAACTCGGATGCCACTTGATCCAGCATGTGTGCTGCATCGTTAACCAACTTGTGCACGACTTCTAATTCATGCTGCAGTGTAACAGTGTCGAACGCAGGCAGATACGCTTTAAACGCGTCAATGTACTCGCCGCGAATAACGTGAATCTGTGCTTTACGGTGGTAGCCATAGTATGACCATGGGGCATGTTGCTGCATTTTTAATGCTTCGTTGAATGCTTGTTGGAAGTCACGCTTTGCGATATACGCACGTAGGCGTAAATCAAGCAATTCAACGAGAGTGTAATGGTATAGATCTCGGATGGCCAGAGTTGCATCTCGAATTGTGCCGTCGTAATCACCGTCCGAAAATAATCGAGTTGCATGATCGAGTAAATTTGGTGTTGTCCTCTTCGGGCATTGTGTTTGTTCGAATTCAAGTAGTGCGGCGGACATGGTAGCCATTTTAAAACGATCCCAGATTGCCATTTGAAAATCTTTTATACGGACTTGATATTTTCGACGCAAGCTTTTACGGACGACGTGTCAATTTTGATCACGGTAGTCCTATTAAGCTTGTCCGCGGCAGTTTCAAACTGAGTATTGTATAACGATGATGCTATATCTAGGAAGCGTAAAATCCGCGACTTGCATCTGAATATCACTGAAGAGCGACAGCTTTATCGTTACGTATAGCTCTTAACATGATATTTCAGTCGCCTCTGTTAGCCTGTCAATTATGTAATGGCAAATTATAGTATAATGTCATCATTATCACGAAGGCAGAAAATGCTATTCTCAAAGAGTGGTACTCTCAGCGATGCGTCTGTTGGTATTACTATGAACGACTATATATGGAATCGTTTATGCTGCTGCCAACTGCGCGTCATGCACGTTCAAAAATCTGTTAGGTCTCATTGTACATACGCAACTGTTATGGACAAATCTGCGACTTTAAACTCTTTCTCCAGAAATACTAACGGGGTTACATATGTTAAATGCTGTGTATCGCATAGCACCAGTATCGTCTATTACCTAGGCGACTTGAGAGCGGCAATAAATAATTTTGGCGCCGCACGCGAAATCTTCAATTTCTTTCATTACACATTCTCGTTTGGTTTGCCCGCGGACCCCCGTTTGGGTAGTCATTGCGCAATGGCTGTCAAGTAGAGCAGCTAAGGAAGGGTGTCACGCTTTTCTGCTCTGCGAATTACTTTCGTTGCGGTACGCTGTGTCGGAGAAGACGCCGATGACAATCGGCGACAGTTGCCATTGTTAGTGTACATTACACGTTCAATGCAAACCTCTGTGAGCCCATGGATATCTCCCGGGATTCCAGTACACTGGCCTCCTTCTATTTATTTCTCTTCTTTTTTCGGTTGATCTTACTTTATACTTTTGACAAGGCCAATACGTTGGAGCGAATGGAAAGGTAGACAGCCTTCGCTGTAAGGTTATGCCCGAGTGTTTAGTGCTTGATAAACTGCGGCTTGCCTAGTTCCAATCCCTTTCGACCTATTTGAGCGATTTTCTTTTCCCCTCAGCCCTCGATCACTGTTGAATGGTGGGTTTGCCCAAGGTATAACTACCTCAGCTCACGGTTGGTTAACTTTTGCTGCGCTTTTACATGGCAGATTGGCAGACACAGTGTGAATAAACTTGATGATTGGGAAGTAAAGCACCAATGGGGGAAGGCAGAGAATATACGAGGGCATGGATGAATCAATTAAATGTTGGTCCTGATGTGCCAAATAGACATTCAGGCGATTGATGTGCCTCATCTTGACGAGGTACAATTATAGAATGTGGAGTATCTATGTGTGTATAGCTTAGAGTAGCGTTGTAAATTGTCTTTACATAACACTATTCGCTTATACCCTCTTACACGTTGACATACATTTTTGGCTGTTTACAGTCGGATCTGAAATACTGCTATCAAGCAACCTACTTGGTTCAGTGACGTAAGTGTGCTTTGACGCGCAGCACTAATAGCTTTATAGCCGAATCATTATTTGTCTTCTTTACAACAGGCGAAAAAAGGCAAAAAAAATATAATCAAAAGGAGTATAGCTACCATCAAGCTGCTTCCCATAAAGCTATATAGCATATTTAAACAGTATATCCAAATCGCGCAGTCGTCGCTATCTTTCACTAACGCACGAGATTGAACTGGAGAATAAACGATGGCACGTAGCATGGTCTAGCATACCATAATGAGTCATATACCAAGTTGTGCTACAATTCATATAGCAGAACCGGGTGTAGTCCATTGCAGCTTGCTCACTCCCTTCAATGTCATCGGTCGATATGCGCTTCTTTTTTCGCTGGTACCCTGTCCATGAATTTAGATAGTAGCAAAGGTACAGCGTGGATTGCAACATGCATTGCAGAAACTAGTTCTTATAACATTTCTAACTTAGTATACAGTATCTCTGACGTTTTTATGTCTTCATCAGGGTTACGAATCATACATCGCGCACAACATCGTGATCAACATCGTTTATTATTGCTTTTGACATGGGAAAGTGTCGTTCATATTCGTATCGTCCAGTCTGTTAAAATGACAATGACACCTGCAATCAAAATTGCCAGCCCATTAAGTCTGGTCAAGTGCTTTTTACCAGTGAGCCATTGGACCGAAATTAGCTCCGTCTGGTACGAAGATTGTTAGAAAGAAGAAACGAATGCCTGAAGATATACACAATCAATTATTTTTTTACTAAAGCAATGGTATTCTTTGGCAGAAATGTAGGGGCGTCAGTAGCGTGATGTCTAAATCACAGGATCGACATAATGTACACCACAGCTACTTCATGTTTCGTTCAATCACGTGTATTGCGAAAGGAAACATGTTTCCGTAAAATAATTTGATCCTTAAAGAGGTAAAAGTACGATAGGATAGAAAAAAGTACGCAGCATGATGTTTAACAATGGGCTGATGGTATCAGCTGCGAAGCACAAGTGCCTTGCATCGGGAAAAATTTGTAGACAACACAGTAACTATTGATAGTAAACAGTAAACACTGTCCAAAAAAAGACCTTCCATGAACATCTTCAGCTGAAAAACGTAGCATGAGAGATCTAAACGCACAAACACACTCACCTTGCCTGGGGCCAAGCTATGGACACAACATGCCCCATTTGGAAGCGCCTAGATTGATTATTGCGAACAGAACTTGTTTGTTTTTTTTTTTTTTTGAAAAAAATATCCCTTCCGCGTACCCTGGAAAGGGATTAACACAACGCACGGGAGCTTCATGGCCGCTCGAGTATCAAAATGAAATATTCCATCAGGGAAAATAGCAAACGTAAGCAGCGATTATCAAACAAGGTAGCAAATACACAGAGCACGAGCGCGGCAAGTAGGCTACCAACAAAATGAAAGTGTGTAACTTTTGCTTCCCAATGGGAACTCCGTACATGGTAGAAATTAATGAAGCGTCAGGACCCGGGAGAATGCTTTGATTAAAAATGGTATAGTGGGATAAAAGAGTATCTGATTAGTAAAGACATATGCTTTTTACATCATCTACATCTCAGCAACAGCAGTGTGTCTGATAAACAGTAGTAAAGGCCAAACAAATGCAAAGTTTCATATTGACCGAAATGTATACGCTAACGACTCGATCCAATAGTAATATTTTATAGTCACTTTAAGTAGTAAGTTGCTAGCGTGCCGGTCGGAGAGGATGATCCGCTTTCCATGAGTGTTTGATACTTGCAGTTATTATTGACAAAAGATCTGGTAGGCTCGTTGTCTACTATTTCACACAACCACCTCACCTTCTCTTTTGTAAGGTTAGCCAAGCCAAAAAATATTGAAACGTGTAGATACAAAGCATTCTTTGGCTTTGTCTCCTTATTCTCAATTTCTTGTATCGATCTTCAATGGTGCCATCATAAAAAATGTGTCCCTCCCCCCTGTTTGAGAAACATTTGTTGAAAACAAATATGCGAGATTTTCAGACAAGTTTATAGCGTAATCTGAAACCATTTGGATGATCCATCTTGCTTATTATAACTGTGTAAATCATCTGTCGAACATGCATTTAGCAACAATAAAGCATTTCCACGTGGAGATACTCTGAAGTGATGATTATCCACTTGCAGAAAAAATGGCAAAGAGTTCAAGTAATCTCTCACTACAATACTTTCAGTAACGATCGATGGCGACTCTCTCAGTAGGGGATAATATATGCTTTGTTCCCGGTAGGTTTCTTTTTTCTTCAGGAGAATTGAAAGGGGAGAGAGCCCAATAATACATATTTTGGGTCTCAGATGAATAAAAAGAAAAAAAGTTGTTAACCTCCCCATTTTACTCCTGCAGTTGTTCCTATCAATTTTGTATCGGCGATGTGTCAATAAGTTGATCCCCTATGAAGCACCACGTTGTTCATATATGTATGTCGAGACACATTGAAGCAATTTTTTTTCACGGAGAGCCGGGGGCTCAGCTGTGCGCGCAATAAGTTTATTTTTGTGTGTGTGTGTGTGTGTGTGTATGTACTAGCAGTAAGTAAAGGAGTAGCGGAGAGAGAAAGGGGTTATGCGCAAAAAGTAAAATGTACAGTATGATACAAAGTAGTAAGATGTAAAAGTTTAGAGTCGTGTGTAGTAAAAAAGAAAAGGGTATTTAGTCATCGTACAAGCTGCCACTTGCATATCGATGATGGTCGTAATATTTTGATGTTGGGCGATTGTGGTAGTAGAGGTGGTCTGATGGATAGTCCAGAATACCTGCTACTTTCAGTGGTCGTATACTGCTGCTTCTTGGTGAATGATCCACGGATAGTGCGGGAGTTTGTTGCAGGGGCTTCACCATATGCTGATGGAATGTAGGACCACTGGTATGATAATAAGAAACCGGGCGTGATCGTGGTTGTTCGGGTGAATAGTAATGTGAAGCTGGTCGTGATGATGGTGGAATGTATGCAACGTCTTCAGTAAAGACCTGCGATTGGCGGCGGTATTGGCGGGGAAGCACGATGGGATCGACGGGTTGCTCTTGCTCACCGCCCATGAGATACAGGGCCTCAGTAAGCTCACGCAACTGGTTATCGCTGCTCTTTTGCATAGCAACCAATGATCGCGCATCAGTATTGAGATCTTGCGGGATGGCAGCCCATAACTTTTGGTTGATGGCGATGGTTTCGGCAATGACAGCAGACATGGACTTGAGAAGGGGGTTTGGACGCGGGTATAACGGAAGTTGATGCTTTTGCTCAAAGATGGCGTAGGCATCCTGCAGTCGTTTTTGATGCACACTGGTCCGTGGTGATGAGGATGTGGATGATGCGGCGTTGCTGAGGGGTGAGGATGGAGTATGAATCGATGCAGGGTGGTCGAAAACCGATGGGGCCGTGGTTGTTGTGGTTGTGCTGCTGCTGTTGCTGCCATTGTCATCAACGTGACCATTCACTTCGAGTTTCTGGAGACGCGACTTGATATCGACCAATTCCTTCCAGAAACCCGGGTTTGGCTTTTGACTGCTGTTCTCGTCGACGTACGTGTTGTTCTTGACATCCTTCACAGCAGGCATACTTTGTCGTCGTTGGCGACGCGCTCGCGTCTTGGATTTAGTGCTCAACAAATCGTCATCATCGTCTTCCGGAAACAAGGTGACGCGGTCGATGGGTGGTGGTGGGGGAGCCTTATCCTCATCAAGCAATGCAGCCAACAACCTTCGGTTGAGGTCGGCCAATTTTTCATCCCCGGATGTGGTAGGACTCTTGCAGCACTCCTTTGTCCTTCGGACTCGGACAACATCTGTTCTGACACTGGTGCTTCTCGGGCGGTTCATCAAACGTTGCGTTGTTGTTGTTGTTGTTGTTGCTGTTGCAGCGGTATTGGTGGTGGTTGCTGCGCGGTGGTGATTCGGTTCCGGCTCATTCGAAACAGGAGACAAACGAGGCAATTTGGTGGACAATTTTTTGGCGGAGGGTCGTTTACTGTCATTCGTGTCACCGGTTGATTTTTTTATGGGATGATCCTCAGGGTTTGTTGTCCGGTTGACTTGCTTTGCCCGTGCAGAAGCCGTAAGCGCTGCGATGGACGAACGGCGGTTGGTTCGCTTCCGGGACAGGCTGGACGGAGGCGAGGACGACTGTGGCGACGAGGATGCAGGGGACGAGGTCTGTTGCTGTTGTTGCTGTTGCACTCTGCCGCGCAATAAAGCCAATTTCTGGCGCAGATGCATGGTTTCTTCATCTGGCGGCTGGTGGGAAGCGGTGGAGAAGCGTCGATGGTGGGCAGTAGCGACGGAAGAGGCTCGTCGGGTGCTCATGTTGGGAGGAGTGCGAGTGGCAAAAAAGAGTTGGAAAGGGGAAGTTATGAACGAAAGGAAAGAAAAGAAAAAGGGAAAAAAAGGTGAACCCTAAGAGATATATATATAGAACGGGGGTTGCCACAACAACCTGGTTTCCATAAATGATCGCTCGCAGATAACAGAAGCAAAGGACGTTTCCCTTTGCCTCCTGATTTGCCCGTTTTGCTTTATAGGTCGTCACCATATCAATTCCAATATTGACCCGCCGAACAATGCACGACCGCACTCCCCTCCCTCCAACAAGGTGCGCCCGGTTGCTGGCTGAGCCGCATACTGTCGATCACAATCCATGTTCTTTTGGGTAATTGGCACCGTGCAACCCTTTTAAATTGCTCATATGTCACACAGTGCATGGTAGCCCTAATTTTATTGCCGTCCCACCCTTCTTATATTACATTAATCCTTTTCGCTTCCTTCCAGACGTCACCGCCAAACCTATCTTGACACTCGCCGGTCGAGAACCCAATCGCCGTCCCGCCCTCTTAACTTGTGTGTGTGCCCTGAACCCCATTTATGCTTCGACATGCACCGTGCTTGCCTGTGCGGCTGCTGCCACTCTTTCCGACTCGGATGCTTCGTGGTGGCAATTTTATATGAAAAGAGGAAAACCTTGACTGTAATGACACAAATATGCTTCGATGAAAAAAAAGGGGAGCGAGGGAGGTGTGGGGGGATGTGCTTTTGTTATCCGTGATGCGCAAGTCTAGCTTGTTCGAAGACACTAGTGGGATCCATTCTTCGGCCCAACAAAAGGATCCATACGCGACCGTTTGCGCTTGGCACCGTCTCCTTCCTGCAATTGGCCTTGCTCTTCCAAGTCACCCGTGTGTTCCTTTCGCAGCGTTCGCTTCTTGCTTGGCTCTCCTTCTAAAAAAGTAGCTTCAGCAAGGGCTATTAAAATGCATTAAATAGAGTTTCGGTACCTTTGACCGGCTCCTCCTCGCCAGCCAATGCTGATTTGATAAATCGACCCGCAGCGTCTTTATCCAACTGCATCGATGCTAAAAAAAAGGTTAATTTCCTGCTCCCACTGCACTGCCATCCAACTCACGTTTCGGCCCTCGTCCCTCGGCTTTCTTAATCTTTTCGATATATTGCTTCACCCGTTGCTGTGTAACCCCCACTTTGGTTATTGTTTTCATAAAAAAAATTAACCACGGAGCTTACCAGTTCATTCGTAACTTCATGATCGAGCGGATTCGTGCCCTGTGTCCGTAAGTAAACTATCGATCCACGTCAGCTTCCTGCATGTCCCGCACGGTTGACGACGTACTGTAGTAGAGTGTGTTGAGCGTAAAGGAGAGCAGGACTTCGAATTGAGCCTTTTCGTTGACTGGTAATTTGCCGTAGGTTTCACTTAATGGACCCGCCAGAATGGGATCCAAATGCTTTTGAACGAGATCGATTCTCGATTTAAGTGCTTTGACAGCTTTTTTTGCGATCGCTTCCTGTTCTGGATCCATTGCACGAGTAAAAGCGTTTCTGCAAAAAAAAGATCAAGAGGAATTTTCTTCGGAGTTGGCCATTGGCACCTTTGGTTGCTGCGTTTGCATAGAACCAGAGCGTGCTCGCTACAGTAAGCAGGATCCTGTCGAACGCTGAAAACGTGCCAACCGCAATACACTGGCACAGCTGACGGGTTTAAGCTGCCTAGTTTACACATCCAACAGGTTTTTTTTTATGCTTGCACGTTTTCGTTCTTGGCAAGCCTCACTTTTCAGCTCGGACACAACGGTATCCTCAAAATGTCAATCATGCATGGGCTATGGCGTCGATATATTTGTCAGCAACGTTTGCAATAAGCATGTTTCCATGGAGAAGTATAGTATTTCCTAGCATGCACTTTGTATTTGGAGTGGTGTGACATTCATAAGGTTACTTTAAAAAAGTGAATCTTTAATATAAAATGGAGTAACGTTAAATGCCCCGGAGGAATATGCCCTTTTTACTTTTTCTTATCAATATACGTCAGATCAGCCTTTTCTCGCTATGGGATTTACGACAATAATGATGTCATATCTACCGTTGCCAGGAGTGAGTAATCAAGATCTTTTGGTGCAAGACGTAACCACGCAACTTTTAAGACATACTATAAATAAATGATACTAAGCTACTCTGGTGGACACGTTGAGTGTGTAACCGTTTCTAATGCGGGATCCTGCCACAGTTGTGTCTTCAAATGCTAGTCCAAATGTTGCTTTCGCCAATACACTTATTGCTGTATAATAAAGAGCGCGCGCTTTCTCTTTAACTATCGCCGGAATTATAGTTTATGAATGATCAGCAGCTCAAAGGCCCTCGTCGGTCTGCCGAGTATCGACTAGAGAGTCATAAGATAAGCCCCTGTATCTGCCCATCGGCAAGGAGTATCTCGGATTGCTTCATCTCGTGACGCAAGTAGCGTAGCACTCTTCCCTGAGCAACAAAGGATCGTTTCTTTGCTTTGTTCAGGTGCAGGCACCCTTGATAAGCGTGCGCATAGTTTTAATTTGAGAATGATGGGGCATGTGGTATCATGGGTACGAACGTTGACTTTCTAATCATTTAATAACTATCTGCATCGCATAAATGGCCAAAGAAAAAAAAAGCTTGCTCGTAGAAAAAGTATGCGTTGTCCCTTGTCATGCAACATAAGTTATGAAATCATAGGTTATCTGATTGAGAAGAAACAATTGTTGCAAACAGTATTATGTATACCAGAAGATCTTCCTTTCGCTTACGACGCGACACCTTGATTAGTATGCATGGATAAGCAGCGAGTATCCTTCATCAAGCAGCGTTGGCTACGGATAACTTCTTTTTTTTTCATAAAAATAATAGTCATGAGAACTGACGTATACGCACACTATCAATCGTCAATGTAGGGAGTGGGGGCTCTCCAGGTCAACTGACTATTGGCATAGTTTGAATTCATTATGAAAGACATAGGTAGAACGATGCTTCAAGGCACCATGACATATTTAATTAGTTCACTTCGAAACAGACGACCGAAACGGGGGCGATCTAGACCTGTCAGTGAACTAGAGTAGCCATGAGTAGTGTTTCCACCATGAAGAGAGCGAGAGAATGAGGTTCAGATCGTCACACAGCGCCAGTGCGTGAGCTCAATTTCGTTAAATATGCAAGCGAAGGAGTTTTTCTCTCTTTATCCATGAACAATGACAACATTAGACGACGATAGTGTGTCCTGGGAGATTGATGCACCAAAGCTTTTTGATTTCGAAAATCCAGAACAATTTGACCATCATGGGTTCCTTGAATGGTTCCAGGGTAAAATTCTCCTATTGTTGTTTAGTTATACAATGGTTGACCTGAAAATCAAACGTATAAAGCAGATTCAAGCTCGGAATCATCGCAGACACGCAACAATAGACGATTACGTGCTCGACAACCACATGTAGAACCATCCTCCGCACAGTCCAGACGACCTCCAATATTATCGAGACCAGTCCTAGCGTCAAGACCACTTCCGGCACCGTCAAGACCGATTCAAGTGCGATCCACACCAACCACAGCAGCACCCGTACGCGTAGGACGAGATATTATAGCTGCGCTTGCATCTACGCAAAAACAACATCGTCCTCAAGTGCAGAATGTCGAACAAAGGGAACCAAGACGATTCGCACAACCAACGACTGCATCGTTGAACAAAGCGCGACCGACAGGAAAGCGCGACGTGGCTGCCGAAATCAAGCGAATTACGAGCCGGTTCGCCAAAAAGCCACAGGATCAAACGTCAATATCTTCGTCAGCTACCATTGAACAGTCGATTAACAAGAAAGGCAAGGAGGTGGATCTAGGCAGTTCGTACGATAGCAACAAGGAAAATATGCCGCTCAACCTATCTGCTATACCGTATCGCGCAAGACCAACTCCAAAGCAACCCCAATATTCATGGTTGTCGTCTGATAAGGAAGAACGTCTGGAACGTCAGGAGATGGGTGCAAAGACGACAAATGTGGAAGAGGATCGTGTATCCGATCAAGAGAATATAATGGACCATGTTTCGCATCGGGAGGATATAGTGAACCATGTATCGCATCGAGAGGATATAGTGGATCATGTACCGGATCGAGAGGACACTGCGGACCATGTTTCGCATCGAGAGGATATAGTGGATCATGTACCGGATCGAGAAGACACTGCGGACCATGTTTCGCATCGAGAGGATATAGTGGACCATGTTTCGCATCAAGAGGATACACTGGATGAGGTATCGCACCAGGAGAGTACGGGGAATCGAGAGCGGCAGTCTCAACATGAAGAAGCCGACGACATTGAATTGGATAACGATATACTTCATCGAATCGACTCGGCCAGACCACGCAGTCTAGCACAAGAACTTGCTTCCCAAAGGGAATCCATTCATAAATCGACTGCGGATGATCGCCCATCCGTTCATGCACCAGTTACAAACCTCAGTCCTAGTCGACAATCCAAAGTTTCCCAACAAGAGCAGTCTCTTACCAACACGACCATCCAAGTGGGTCGAGAACGAATGCGACAATGGCTGGACGACCAAACCACCAGTGTAAATTTGGCGGGTACGAATACCAGAAGCACGTCGTTGGCGGCACGTAGTCCCGAAAAGCCTCGTTCAGAACAAGTCAAAACACCATCCATCCACGTCTCAGATAGCCCCGGATTACCAGATTTTACCGCAACTTCCAGTAGCTACGATGTACTGATTGAAAGAATGAATAACATTCGATCACAGCTGCTTCAAGTGGTCAACACTTCCTCTATCAACCATACGGAATCCACCATGGTCCGCAACAAGCAGCACTTGGAAGTGCCTATCGTAGAAAAAGAACCCTCGGGTCATCTGTCGGCAACGGATGCAGCTATTGATCAACGCATTGCTCGAGCACGCCGCGTGATTGAAGAGTCAAGACGAGGCAGCAAAAAGTGGTTTGTCAGGGATCCAAATATGCCTGTTCCTCCGATTATGGCACCTATGGGCACAAAACGAAAGGCTCTTGCCGAGGAAAATGTACGGCCAAAAAAGATTACAAAGTCATTGAGTGATCTCTCCGCCGAGCTGCACGTAAGTCTATATATACGAGTGCTGAATTAAAATCAACTCATACCGAAATGTACGGTTGCTAGAATACCTTATCCCGGCGGGAAAGTGTGGATCCAGGCTTGTCAGCAGTGGAGCGTATCGAGAGACTCAAGCAGTCAGCATCACGCCGAAGCTCTAGGGTATGTATGACCGCCATCTAGAATCCGGCTTGGCGTTGCTAACCTCTCGTCTGTTATTGTCGCACAGGTATCCAGTACCAAATCGGTGTATCTTCCTATTGCACCAACCATACCAAAAAGTCCTGCGTTCGCCACAGACACGCGATCAAGACTATCCATGTGAGTTTGCTATATATATATTTCATGTTCTAGTATGACTCATCAATTATCGGTATTGTAGACGTGAACGTTACAACTAATTTTCAGCTACTCCATGCGATCCTTTCCTTATCAATAATCTCGCCCATCGGTCGGGCCGTATATACCCACTGTCATTGTTTGCAGTAAAAAAGTCTCAACCGCACGGTTATCAACACTATATCTATAACGAACCGTTACATTTTCCTAGTGCGTGTTCAGTACGAGTGGGATACAAATGATACTGTAGAGACCCTGCGTGCATACACATATCAGGAGAGGTACTAACGCAGATCATTGAGAGGCATCCATTTCTATATATCACAGTGAATATCACGCACCAGAGAAAATAATGGAATATGCAAATACTCCTTGGGTGATCCAAGTCTGGGGCTCGACAATTCGGATAGACAGTTTATTGCGCCCCTTGCAAATGTTAATATTTATCGTACACAAAGGAAGAGTTGCTGAAACATTTGAGTTACAAGGTAGAAGCGTCAGTCAAAGATGCATAACTAACGAAAACGCGTGTGTTTGTCATACGGAGCTGCGAGTTGGCGTTATGTTGATGGCTGATCCTTTATTAAACTAATCACCGGACAGTTCGCGCTTTTATTTGCCATCTTCCCTTGATCTCAGTTTCTTTAGAGAAATGCAACGACAAGACATTGGCTTCGTTGGACAAAGCCGTTCAAAGAGTAAAACATTGGTTACTTTACCATAACTGTACAATACGCAAAATGGTGTGGTGCAGACTATCTTTCTACACAAGTCCAAGTTTTGAGATGTTGCATTTTTGTTTACATTCCTTTGACGGAGGGCAGACAGTGGTATACAATCAAGCAAACGGGTGTGAAAAATATTTAAATAGCTTTTAGGTTTTAGAGATGCAATTCACAGGAGAAGGGCGGTACCATATTGGGCGAAGTCGTGTAAGGGGTTGCACATGATAAATCGTGACCTGTCAGTGCGCATATAATTGGTGATGATGATTGAGTGTGTGGATCATTTATGCTAGTGGAGATGATTTCTGGGTAACAAGCGTGGTTAAAAAATACTTTTGAGAGCCGCAACTCTGAACCAGGAGTTTTACCCATATTACCCAGGTTTTGCAGAAATAAAATTTCTACCTAGGTCACACACCTCCTTATACTCTCTCATATTGCCCAGGAGGCTATAGTGAGTTTTCTCGTCAAAGACATACAGCTCACTACTGTTACGCAGGGTCCGGATATAAGCGGATTTTGATAATCCACCGCTTCCTCAATTTGGAAACATAATAGTACTTTACACATCTGAATAATGAATTCAGATTTTAGGAAAAAGCGATAATAATTTGACAAGCAAAGGTTACTTATTAATGATTACAAAAGCGATCCTTAGTCCATAATGCACGTCTATCTCAGTGAAGCATCTCCGTTGATCCATCCTCAGTGACGTTCTACGAACACCATCTATTGCCGTTGCCGCCGTAGGATACCACGGCTAAATTTCGTACTTGATCAGATCCTGTAGATGAAAAAACCAATGCAAGTACTTACGGCGGCTTTGGTGGAGGAATGCGACACGCAAACGCACTGGATCCTACATTGTGATACTGATTTGGCCAGACAAAGAAAATTTTGTAAGTAAACCAAGTTGATACGTAGTTAAACTTCTTACGTAGAAAAAATCGTCTAGCAAATCCCATGAATCGTTATCGTTGAATTCTAACTTTTCAGTCAAGGTACTTGGACCAGTACCAAAGAAGTCCTGTACGTCTGATTCTTTGATGTGAACCCACTCGTTTGCGGAAAAGGAGGTGGATAGGGAAAACCGTTCCAGAGTGCGAGTGATGAGAGCGAGCATTTTCTGTGTATGAAAGAAAAAGTGTAAACGGTATCGCTTTCCAGAACCGCCGTAGTTTATATATCGAACAGAAAACTGATTAATAGGGATATACGTAATTCATGGAATACGAGTTACGTGATGAGCAGCAGGTCATCTACCGACAAACCTGTTTGGATTTCTTGACGCGCTAGTAACAGATCAAGGAGCATATAGGATTCCATAGCATACCTCTGACTTACATGTTTGCACTACTTGGTGATTATTAATTCATCATGGTCTGTTAACTGAACTTGAGAGTGCTATATCTCGAGTCGCATTCAAAAATATCTTAATTTGGTTACACAGTTCGCTTTACTTTAAATGACGTCGATTCCGATCAAAGTCTTACAAAAGTATTGTTTAAAATCAAATGAGAAACAGCATTTGGCAAATTTATGTATGAAACTTATTGGTCTCATATCAAATGAAAAAAAGTAGTTACTGAAAAGCCATGGCCAACTTGATAGTATGTCTGCCGCCCTGCTTCCCGAATACAAAAGGCGGAGACTTTTATCAGCTTACCAGCATCGAGGAAAATTGGCTTGGACAAGCAACAAAAAGGACAGCCACCATAAACTGAATAACAGAATGAGATAATATCTGAAAAGGAAGTAACTACTCATCGCCGTCAAAGACGTAGTATTTGCTCGCTTGTACATGGCTTTCGGACAAGATCATTGATGGTAGCTCAGATGTACACGACTCGGTGTAGCTGGGATACCCTAAAGAATATATGAACATGTCCTGCGTCGCTGGCAATGTAAAGCTACTTATATAGTTACGTATCAGATCTCTCCTGTCCGGCTTAAGGATTTTGATAACTTCCTGTTGCTATGCATATCAGGCGAAGGCCCGGATTTCTATGTTTGGTTTTGAAGGTATTGGGAGAAATATCTCTCCTAAAATAAGTACAGTGTAGTAGTCGAATGTTCACACAGTTCGAAATATCCATACCAATTGTACCTTTGCAGCGATTGTCTGCTTCAATGAGCTATTAATCTCAGACACGCGCCAGTCGTTGAACTGTTTGGATGTTCAATTTTTATGGATAGTACCAATCCAGGATGGAGAGCTTAAATGATACTTTCAGTATACACTTCCTGGGGGGGGGGTTTAGAAACAGGATGGTTTGATTGAGACGAAAGTTGGTATGCGCGGGAACGGAAAAGCGATAGATGAATCAACTGATGCATAGTGGAAAGGGGTCGAGTGATAGCTGAGTTTCTTCAGCAGGATAAGCGCGCCAAGTAAAAATTGATTAATACTTAGGTCTCTCAGCACTATATATCAAGTCATGTCTAAGGTTCATCCATCGTCGAATTGGAATTGTGCGGCTGGGATTTATATTATTTCATTAATAAATGTTCTGAAGTCATCCAGTACCTTTTCCTTTCCCATCCCGTTTGCATCTTTGTGTAAAATTCATTGTCATCTTCATTATCTAGTGGCAGCCCATCGACTTCAATTTCACTTTCTTCCTTTTTTTATTATAGTTTTTCTTCTCATTATATATTTCACTGGATCATGGGCGTTAAAAATCTCCACGAGCATGCCAAGCGTTTGCAAGTATATAGCCAGAATACATCCATAATCGAGTTTCTACAACGTGAAGGGGTCAAGACGACATTTGTGGACACATGCTGCGTATTTTTCACTGCATTATTTCAAAAGGCAACTTTAGAAGAGCTTTTAGCTCTACATTTTCGAGAGGACTTTCCCGGTAAGATCCCTATCATGTGAGCGATTAATCTTACAACACTTTAACATTGCTTTACTTCGATACAATAGATATCAGCCCACCAAAGATCGGCGACTACACAACCGAGGAAATTCTACGCGTTATTGTCAAAGAGATCGTTCGATGCGTTCGATTGCTTCATGCAAGCGGAACCCGTGTCTGTCTAGTAATCGATGGACAGCCTCTCAATGCAAAGCTACGTGGAATTCAAAGTCGAAAATCAAAGGTCATACGTACCATCGATACTGCAGAGTGCCATCCAGAAGCAAGTGTACCCGAAAGCATGCAAAAGTATTGGCTGAAGCTTAGTGATGAAATCAAGGGCTCAATAGTACAGGTAGCAAGAACGCAAACTTGCGGTAGCTAATATCAGTACATTTACGAATCATTGCTTCGCTATTAATATAGATACTTCAAGACATACATAAAGTGCCAGTTTATAAAGCCAATAATCCTGCTGATACCAGCCTTTTTGTGGCACCATTTGAAGCAGATCCCCAAATAATATATCTCGCTGAAAATTGCCAAGAGAAAAACTGCATCTACAGCCACGACAGTGATTTGTTCTGTTATCCAGGTGCATTGAATTCAGTGGTAAGTAATGTAACCTCGGGATTTAAGCCATACGTAGCGTGAAAACACGGACAGTCATAGTCATCGCTTTTCTTTTCCATGTAGCGTGTTATAAAAGTCGATCGCTGGTGTGATCCGCTGCTCCCTGGCACAGTGGCTAGTAGTAAAGCTGGATTCCTGGACGCTTTGAATCTGCGCTTGCCCACAGAAGAAAACTATAACAATGTAATTGGTACCTTGGAATTTATTGTTTTTTCAGTGTTAATGAGTAAGCCTATTTGTAGGCTGAGCGCAGATTGCTTGTTACTGCCGCTTACAGTGGAAACGACTATGCGCAAAAAAACGTTCCAGGCAAGGCATTTTCCACTCTCGTTGAGTATACACGATCGTCTCACGGAGAGATCCGCTCGATTAATGAGTTTGCCGACAAAGTAAGCTTTTGTAAAGTCAAATAATTGCTAGCAAGTAAAAAACCAATGTCTTCACTGTTTATCATTAGATTCGAGAAAAGCTGGGTGTTGCAAAGAATGATCCCCTAACAAAAAAATTTTCTGTTGCTGTATGTCAGTTTGCATCGCCCACAGTGGGCAGTGTAGACGGCAATCGCATAATCTACAATCCTTGGAACTATTGTACAAGCAAGAGGATTCGAAAACTTGTAGATGGTACACCAGTGTCCCCTCCCAGTCGGGTGAGTAAGTGACACTGCTTGTTAATGATAACTACTATATTGGATGATGTTGACTTTTGCTATTCAGGAACGCCTCATCAAAGACACTCACAAAGCCTTCAAGTCGGACATACAGGGATTAATAGACAGATTGCTGTTCCAAAAATTGGCCCCAAGAAAGAGGGGAATGCAAATATTGTGGGGCCATACCAGAAGCTTGTCAAGCGGTCATTTACCACTACCGGAGCTTTGTCACTTGAGATCACCGGTCGTCCACAAAAGGTTTGCCACCAGAATCACTTTTTTCTCAATGTCCTACAAAAGCTGCTTCCCAAAGTCCGTAGAGTTTATTAGAAAAAGGTGTATATACATTGCGGGCTTGCGGCTAGTTTGGAACTTTCTTGTCAGTTGGATTTTCCAATGAACCTTTGGGCCATGGAATTTGAGAATAGACTTTTTGATTTGCATATACTTCCTGCCACTTTGTCATATATTTTAAAGAGTATGGTACAGTCAGTAACGTAGTCCTTAAACGCTATATTACAATCGGTGTCCCCGCATCAAATTAGATGTACCATGTCGGATTCCGCACAGAACAAAAGTGACTTGCTTTCGCGCGGCCTTGCGCTTCCCAAATAATTTTGTTGGCAGGGCAACGTAAATATACAACAACTTGTTATAACCCCCCACTCCACTTCTCTTAAAACAATGTTCCGCCCGACCGTCCTCTTCAACGCTGCTTCGCGTGTTGCTGCCGCCCGCGCCCCCGTCTCGCGCATTGCCCTTCCCGCCATGACCCGTTTGTACTCTGCCGGCGCCGGTCTTTCCCAGGCCGACATTGAGTCGCGTATTTTGGACATTCTGAGAGGTTTCGACAAGGTCGACGAGAGCAAGGTACGCAACTGACAACCCAAATTTTTTTTCTAAAAAAAAGTAATGAATTAACATCATGAACATAGGTTTCGTTGGACGCTCACTTTGTTAACGATCTTGGTTTGGACAGCTTGGATACGGTGGAAGTTGTGATGGCCGTCGAGGAGGAATTCTCGGTCGAGATCTCTGACAAGGATGCCGATGATATTAAGAGCGCCAAACAGGCTGTGGAATACATTAGCAAGCGTCCCGATGCTCACTAAAATAATTATCTGCATGCCTTAGTTTTTTCGCCCCACATTTCCCACACAACAACATTGTTAATAACAAAAAAAATGAACCTTGGTTTATATAGAGTTCTTTATACTATTTCCTCAATGACCATGTCTTCGTCTTCCGACTCTTCTTCTTCTTTGGCCTTCACCTCGCTGATCTCAGGCCCAGCCTCGTCGCGGATGAGCATGTCTACAATGGCCACGCACTTTTCTTTCACTTTCTCGTCCGTTTCTACCGCATGGAGTCGTTGGATGACTCGGTACACTTGCTTCTGGCGCAGGTATTCACGCCCGAATCGAGTGTGCGTGAGCAAAATAAGGGCGTCGAGTAGAATCGTGCGGAGCATTGAATCCGTTTCGCGTTTCTATGACACTCGTCGTTAATGCCCTAATTACTAGGCTCCCTCCCAATCTCTGTCCCACCTTGTCATCATCCAGCAACTGGATTTCTTCTGGGAACTGTTCGAATTCCTCCATGTCGTATTCCTCGCTACCACAGAGCGGCAGCAGGATGAATGGGAGGGTGTTCAGCTTGTCATCTTCGAGAATACGTTCATGTTGACGGGTCTCAAAACAGCAGTTCCTGTGCGCGCATGTGAGTCTCGCCATCCTTCCAATTAGGATCTAACCGCTTACTTGATGGTTGCATCCACGCCGCCACGACGAATGATGTTTGGATCTTCGGTGAAAATTTGCAGCTTGGTCAACGGGGCATGTTTGTCATAAGGCGCGTCCTCCAAGAAGTAGACTCGGCCTAAACGAATCTATCACAGCAGCTCAGTTACCGCCATAAGCTGAGCCTCATCATCACTTACACCAGACACATTGGAGAACACGCTTGCCAAAAAGTTGAACTCTGCCTTTGGGTTATAGGCCTTCTTGTGGCCTCGATGGAAGGCTTCCACCAAATGATCCATCAAGCGCGTCGAGTCGCAGAGTCCGGGCAATGGCTTGGCCTCGCCTTCCAGCAACTTGACACATGTAGGCTCATGCTTTGTCATGTTGGAAAGTAACATGCATGCAGCATCTGCGAGAACCGACTTGGGAATCTACACAGATACTTATTCGTCAAGTGGATATCCCAATGATGTCAAGAGCAGGACCTTACCAGGATTGTGAGGCACAAAAAGTTGATAAAGAACTTGTCATCTAATTCTGCTTGGATACGAGGATCGTGTGAAAGGTTGATGAGGCACTTGATTGCTTCGTGTGCAACCACCTGTAATATGTGTCAATCCTTTGTGCGTTTGTTTGCAGAAAATAAAGCGTACAGTGTCTTCATGGCAGAGCGACTTGAGATCCGGGATCAGGGTCTCTCGTTTGCTAATAAGCAATGGTTGATATTGAGACGATTTGGGTGTGAGTGATGTCAATTGTTGAACGGCAAGCGCGCGGATCTAATCTCGATTAGAAACCGAGAAAAAGCTTTACGTTGTGTAGTATATATACCTCTGCGCGCGGTTGGTGAAGGAATTCGAGTAACTATGAATAATACTGAGAAAAACTGTTCCTGCATTTCTTTGGTTCGAGGATTACTTCGAGCACTTGCTGTTCCATTATAAGTTACTGTAAAGATCTGCAAAGAGACGCTTTTCGCTTCTTTTTGTTTTCCGGCTTCAAAAAAATGTCGGCCATTTTCCCGAGGCACCGACGCGTATCTGAAACCTTACTTCTATGCATATCGATCCCATTCTACAATCGCAAGGTCAGATCCCAACTCTATGAACATTGCCAAGGAAGCAATCACCAGTCGTACAGTAACCAGCAATCTCTAACAGCTGTACGTGGAGAACTTGGTGTGCTGCATACATACGTGAGTGACCGGCCCGGGTCTCGGATCGACAAACGTAGAAGGGATAAGCGTCTATCACCATGGCAATCCTCTAGACAACTCGAACAACCAGATCAGTTTCGTAGCAACCTTTGGATCCAAATCTGAAGGAAAAAAAAACATCGTGCGACCTTTTTGACGTCAAAAGTCAGCTCGATCTATCTGTCCCGACCCCCGTGTCAATTGCAGTGTTTAACCATTGGCATTCGTCCAAGCAGACTAGGTATTATTCGATCTTTTTGACTGACTGCGCAGTCATTGTAAGTATATTTGGGCAAGCAAGGTATGGATGACATAGCACATGGATAAACGAATAGACTATTGAGCGTCAACAGCTGTGCGCCATCTGGAACTTCAAAGAAGTAAATTTTTGGGCGCGGCCTGCATATTTCATGCAGCCACGTGGATCTCCATTGAAAATTGACATACTAGTCTACCACTGCGAATGGCTTAATGATCCGGCCCCCGATACGCACGCCTACCGTCTTGACGGACAATGAGGATCGAATTGAAAAGGCGGTACATCGTTAGCAAACCCGGCATTCGATAAATGCATGGAGACTCAGCTTTGAAGCGGCCAAATATTCTCAAATCGTAACAGATAGCGACCCACACACGTAGGATGCGGTGGCTGGTTTATGTTTTTACCTACTGAAACACTTTTTATACATATATTGGCTTCTGCGATGTATACCAGCCAAGCGAGTATTTCAAAACGTGTCAACATGGAGAGAACTGGTTTCGTGAGGCGGATAGCAACTCAGTTCGTATTCGTGCGGCGCAGGAATTGATAACGAAAGCCGCAGAGAATGAGCTGATGGGTGATCATTAAGTGATATGTCACATATTGCTCAGCAACCCACTGCAACTTCAAGACACGGACAATGTGTTACCTGGAAGGCGAGGTATCATGGGGCCACTTTTTTTTAAAGAAAAAAAAAGAAATCGATCGTATAATGAATTGGTCGATTAACCACATAAAAGGCTGGTGATGCACAGTTATCAACAGGTAATCGTTGGGAAAGAGCAGCAAGAGAAGGGTTTCCCTATATTGGTGCAACATGGACTAAATGTGATTGTTTGGTACCCGGGCAGAGTGACAAAGATGCGCAGAAAGCAAATATTACGTTAAAGCGCAGAGCCCATTGCGAGGTGACTGAGTTGCGGCTATCGATACGTTCTCGAACTGTCAAAAGGGAGATAGTGCGTAATCGGAACAAACATAGCGGCATGTTTCACGAGGCCTTGTCCTTTGATGTTACGCACCGTTTGGATCACAAACGGGAGCCTCTGCAACGACACATCCCTTGGTGATAAAAAAGGAGCCATGTTGTAATATCAGGGAAGAACATCATCTGATGCTTTGGTGTAAAAGGAACGGTATGCTTGTGACGTGTGTACAGAACTTCGAACTTTTGCACGAAAAAAAAAAACCTCGTCGGTCCTCCTTTTCGCTTTTTTCTTCTTCTTCTTTAATCTCCAAAAAGCTTACACACAGCTCATTATACAGTAATATCCTCTCCATAATACGCCAAGATGGCTCAACTTTTACAATCGATTCTGGATTGGCTCCGGAGCCTTTTTTTCAAGGTACTCGATTCCTTTTTTTTATGCATTGCATGTTCCTTAATTCCGCCCTTCTTTTATCCTGTGTAGACTGAAATGGAACTGACGCTTGTAGGGCTTCAGAATAGCGGAAAGACGACGCTGGTGAATGTGATTGCGGTAAGGGGAAGGGAAGCAGGATAACACGGAACGCTCGGTTGACACAGCAGTGGGATATTGCAGTCTGGTCAGTTTATCGAAGACTCGATCCCGACGGTGGGGTTCAACATGCGCAAGGTGACCAAAGGCAATGTTACGATGAAGCTCTGGGATATCGGAGGGCAGCCCCGCTATAGAAGCATGTGGGAGAGATATTGTCGAGGCGTCAATGCAATAGTGTAAGCTGGAAAAAAGAGAGAGAGGAAGAAAGAAATGGCCCCATTCACGTGTTTCCCGTCCTTTTTCTCATCAAAAGATTCGTGGTGGATGCGGCGGATCACGACAAAATCCCAGCAGCGCACACCGAGCTGAAGAACCTGCTGGATAGACCACCGTTAGCCAATATACCGGTGCTCGTGCTTGGCAACAAGAACGATCTGCCCAATGCGTTGACGGCCGCAGAGCTTATCGAAAAACTGTAAGTCGGGAAGAACGGGTGCACGCGCGGGAATGCTCACTCATGGATGATACCTACCAGGCATCTGAAATCTATCACCAACCGAGAGGTGTCATGCTACTCCATCTCAGCCAAAAACCAGGTCAACATTGACGTGACGCTACAGTGGCTGATAAAAAAGGGCAAGGGCCAGAAGTAATTATACAGCTCTATACATATACATATACATATCTTTATCCTATCGAAATACCCCCCAATCTTCCGTGCCAGCAGCTCTGGTTTTGTATCGCACTCAATAAAGTCGGCCCTCCCCCTTTTAAACCATCATTCCGCCCTTCCGAATAACCTGAAACCCACCGTGCCTTTTCGTTTCCGCCCGCATTGAAGTGGATAGATGCATCCCATATCAATTAAATCCTTCACTGCAATCGTGCTCCGATGCAATAGTAAAGATCAATTCCGCAGCCATCCGCTGTACAAGCTCGGAACAGGATGTCTGACACTTGTCATGTTGCCGTCAACGCCAAGCCCCTGGAACGGGTGCATTTAGCGCCAACCTGTTTTATGGTTACGCGGTGCGATTAAGCTACGGCGTCTGACCAGGTTGCGTTACGCGTTGTTCGCCAGGCCATGCGTTTGTCGATGTTGCACATATCGACCTTACCCACAATATCAGCCATCTCATGCTACTTGTCCATCGATGTGAGGCAGATATACATGATCGAATACAGAGATAACCGTATATAAATCGGCGTAGAATGCTGCGCACGCATTAATTGATCGTGGGAGACCCGTCAACGGCCATGTTTTGCCTCGAACCACGATGGCAACGCCGTTGTCAACATTCTGCTCAATGCTGTACACCGCCATTGTTTATGTGTACTCCTTTGCGTGCATTTGTCAAAGCTATGAAGGATACAGTAATATTAAAGAGCATGTTATTTGGCCATGATTGGGGTCATTCATGTGAAGAGCGAGCATGTCTTAAGCCAAATATATAACCGCGCAGCGAATAAAATACGCAATCGGTGCATTGACCAACTTTTTGCATGCTCTACATACTTTTTTGGTCTTTTATTATAGTTATAGTGATGAACGATGGATGGTATACGGCTGCTGCTTCTCTCCTTTAACAGGTGTCTGAAACGGAAAAAGATGCTGGCTACTAGCGCATGGTTTTATTTATGCTTGGCAGGACATGGATGTTGACGAGCAACCGTGCATAATGTAACACAATATCCTTGGGGGGTCTCAGACGTTACAGGTATTTTTTAACCGACATATGAAAAGTTTATGCTTATTGACATGAAACTGCTTTTTAACTGACAATGTGTACGCATAAGTGAAGTCAATTGTTTTTTGATTACCCAATCTTTTACAGAGGCCCATAAATCCGAGACCTGAGCTATTTTTAGCAGAAATAAACATGGGCTTTTGACTGCATATCGTGCCACAAACACACGAACACAGATCGTCATCAAATAAACTAAACAATGGCAAAAGTGCGTGGCGTTACACTCAGCCAAAGTGCAAGCCATAAGCTTATCGTACTTGGGAATGACCAATCATCGGGGGCTTTCTTTTACAGTGAATGGCTAAAGATAAATATGTAAGCTTTTTTAAGATAATATATTACGCCACAGAAAAACGGCGAATACGATGATACCCTGATTGCTTTTACTGTGGATCACTCTCATTCGTACGATGTATTCGGATCTGTTCGATCAAAGATATATGGCCAGCCATTCAGATGATAAGCTCATTATGCGATATGGCGTTAGCATCTGTCAAAATTCTGGATGGCCTGGGTTTGTTAATCATAACCAGTATAGTTTCCCCCGATAACTGGAACCCTGAAATCACCCTTGCATCTGGATGTAACAATGGCCCTGACCACCTTGAAGCCCGGAGACTTTCCAATATATCTCATACGTCTTTGCTAAAGTAGGAAGTAGCTAGTATGTCGGGAACAGTGATGATGGTAGGCGGACGTTACGGTCATGGACTTTAATGGTCCGGTAATATCCGTCACATCAAGAAAGCAAAGTACATTCTATAGCAGACGTTGCTGTGTACTCTCATGGACCCGGATCACACTTATTCGAAAAAAAATGGAAAATTGGAATCTGTTCAAAGGTGACTGAGGCTATGGATTTACAATACCCTTCTGAGAAGGGGATTCCAAAAGTTACTCATTAGATTTCACAAACAGCGACAGCATCTTTTTTCACAACCATATTCAACATGTATTAAAGATTCTTTCACCAATACATAACATTGTTATTATCTATTCATATTCCTATTCAACGTCCTGGTCTTGTCCGGTACGGCCACCTGTAGCGCGACCTCCTTTACGGCCAGCCTCTCTTGCCTGCTCACTGCCAGGTTCAAAAGATCCCGATGAAGCTTGGCCACCCTTAGAAGCAATATTTTGCTGTTGAGCAGGCTATATTAGTAAATCATTTAAATTATAACTGAAGCAAATGCTACCTGTTTCTGAGGATCCATACTACATAACATGTGTTGATTAACCAAGAATAAAGGTGCTTTGAATTTTTAACGAAAAGTACCTTGCGAAACCTCCAGTATGGCTAGCTTGGCCGCCTTTGGAGGCGATATCACGAACTTCTTCCTTGGAACGGTTGGCAAAATTTCCGGGATTGTTGTTCTGGTTTGACATTATAGCTGATAGAACTCATAAAAATACACGGAAAAGTCAACATTTATATATACATCTGACTGAGTCAGTATGATGACATTTATGCAACTTGTATGTATCATATCATGTTCATTCCAACCCTCCGATATTGTCATATTCGTTAATGCGGGGTAGTCAACATGATGCTTAAAATGCCTCATACTGTCCTCAGTTCAAATCATTGCAAGGGTTTTTTTCGTCAGATATTCTTTATCAACCGTGTGAAAAGTACCATAGTAACTCGTCTTGCATTTACTGTCTGGTGCGTGTGCACATGTACAATGTAAACCTAGCGATTAACCTACAATCCAATAGTTTTAACATTGGTGATAAAACTTCGGTACGATTCTATTATGCTAGGAAGTAAAATGGGGGAGAAACTATGGACTACTAAATTTACAGTATGTTCGGGTGGAGAAGGAGGATGGATCTATAAAGAAATTACATGATGGGGTAGACAACAAAACTTGTCTGGACAGCAGTATTCACAGTATCCCATCGTTTCAGTTCTAATTCATGCGTCATATTGCGCTCAGCTTGACGATGTTTTTCCATTCTTTTTCAAACGCTTGTTCATGTTCAATCATGACTGGTGCCATCAACTGATGGAACTCCTTTCGCAGAGTCATAGTTTGACCGTCTTTGCCGATACCATTCTCGACTTTGTAGTCCGCAAGTTGTGTATCCAACAGTTGCTTGTCACGCATCAACGTCTGAGCCTGTTGTTCATACATTTTCGTTCATGGTTGAAATCGGCAATGTTGCGCGTAAGCTTGTCATGTTCCTTAAAAATAGTCACCCAACTCTGCTTCCACACTGGTGGATTGTATCATCGACGTAGCCTGTTGACGAGTGTATTCTTCTTGTGCATGTCCAAATTCTTCATGAAGCTGTGCCAGTTCTTTTTTCTGAGTCGCTGGTTGCTTACCATGGTTTCCAAGGATGCTGCGGATATGGCAGTCAATGCTTGAGCCACTTGATGGTTCAGCTTTTCGAGACGATCCAGCGCCCCGGCTTTTGGTTGCTTCGTGACCTTTACACGTTTTTCCATGACTTGCTTATTCTTTTCGAGATTCAAAAATTCAACAGTGTCTTGTAGCGGTTCTTTGATCTTTAATGTCTCGATTTCGAGCTGCTGGATGTTTTGCCCAAGTTCCTTTTCTCGCTTGTTGGCTTGCAGCAATGCTTGACTTAGTTCCGCATTCTTGGCGCTGTCGTCCAAACTGTGCTGGTTCTGGTGTCGCTCTGCCGCATCTACAAGTTTTTGAAATCCGTCGAGTCAGTTCGTTCTGGCTGCTTTGCAACATTAGTTCGCGTTGGTTGGCTTGCAACAGTGATTGGTTGAGATATTAAATCTGCTGAACTTGCTGGTAATTACTATTCCTTCATTGGTCCAACTGTCTGCGCAATTCTTTCTGACGTTGCCGAGATTTTTCCTCAAAGTGTCGTTTTGCTTGCTCCAACGATTTGCGTGCTTCCACACTTCTCACTATCACAACGGTCGCTCGTTACCATCCGTGGTCTGATAAGGTTCTTTTGTTCGTATACCACATAATTCAACACAATGAAGCTCATAAGGTTGTCAACCGTTACAGATGCAGCTTATACTAAACGAGTACGTACTCACCAATTTCGTACATACTCCTAACCTAATGTAATATTATTCGCTCTACGCATAAGGTTTTAGTTATCTCATTACACTGAATAAATTTCGGAACACGTTTCCCTTAATACAGCTGAACCCCCGTTTTTTTACACAGGCGGTTTTCCAGAAAATGTAGTGCAAAAAACTGAGGGTGTGCAAAAACCGGGGGTGAATTGGCAGAGAAGTTGAGCGGATTAGGCGAGATATTGATGCAAAAAGGGGGTGTGTGCAAAAAGCGAGGGTGCAAAAAAATGGGGTTTTACTGTAATATTTCTGCTAACACGTCAATAAGTACACAGAAAACTAGGATGATTTACCCACTAGTGTAGAAACATTATACATAATAAAATCAGTTCCTGGACGGTAATTTGACGAAAGTAATAAAACGAGCAAAGATGTGCAATGTATTGCTTCCATCCGAATTTATTTGCTTACAATATCGATTCTATGTATCAATTATACCCACAACAATATACCAAAGCTACGCACCTTCAAATGATCAAGTGTTACGTCATAACGCGCCATAACGCGCTACAAAAAGCGCTCAACTACTTTTAAAAGTGGACTTACTACTTGTCGTATAATACAGCTAGAATCCTTCATTTACGTATAAAATATCAAATGGAATGTCATCAAGTGAATGTATTCTGTCAAGAGCAAAGCCTCAAAACAGTACGGTGCTTAAGACGGTGATCGACGGTGCAAGTCGTCCTCGGTAAAAAGCGTAAATATGATGACGCGAATCACACATTTTCGTTGGTTCGACAAGCACTAACATGCATCTTTGCAAAGTAATTCTCAAGTGCCTATCGAGGAAACTACTCGCTGCCTATACTGACGATGAGCTCAGGACGAATACGAGAGCTTCCCCCAATAAGCCTACGATCCAAGTTATTCCCGAATTTAATATGGCCTTGCCTTATTGATGAAGGAGCCGAAGAACATATAGAATCAAGGTAAAAGAGTTGCCATACGATCGGTAAATCCGAATCAACGTTGCACGTAAGAGCAAATAAGGCAATCGGCAATTGTACAGGTGTTGATATCGTGATGACAGCGGATATCACATAAAGTAGGGAGAATATGTAAACATGGATGATGGTGTATGTCGGGGATACGACATAAAGGAAGAGCCTACTTGCTCGGAACGACCAAACATCCTCGCGAGAAGCATATATATGTACTGTATGTACAAATATACTTGGAGTTCCAGAATATGACCGGAGGAGCATTCCGCCGTGTTTACCAGGACGACTCTTCGTTATTGTGCCAAAAACGCGGCGAAAATTGATGAAATTATTGTGATTCACTGCAATGCCAAGAAAGCGAGAGAACGATGGTCTGTGTCCAATAGCTCAGAACCGAAGTCGTAAAAAAAGCTCAAAACTCATGTAATAGGGCTAATATGCGTATATATATATATATAAGACCCTATTCAGAGACCTAGTACCTATCGGAGCAGGTGTAATACCTCTCCCAGAACTAACTACATATAACTTTTGAACAAACGGTCCTATCCTCCAGTGGTCCATATCAACATATCATATAGTAGTTTGCAATGTCACGAGCGTCGAGAGTTTCACCGTCCCAATGAGTAGATAAGCTACGTCGTTAAGCTGTTATGTAGCGCGAACGCATTGTCATGCCGATGTTTACGTCCAAATCGATATCCGTAATACAAATGGGTACGTACATAGAAGTACCTTATGAAAAAAGCTTCATCTTCCTTTATCACGTTTCACTACTCTGGTAGTACTACTTTACGCGGAAGCATGGATTGGTGAGCAACAGTAAAGAGCAATGGTGTAGGGCACTGATAAGTCTAGATTGGAATGGTTTTTCTCGCACTTGCTATCAGACGTCCATTGACTTTTTAGGGAATACCTTTATACGGATACAAACAAACGTGCGACGATTTGATGGGTCGCAGTTCATCATCAGGTCATATTTTTTTTAGCGATGCCGTGCATATTGCTTCTATCCACATAAGGTGACTTCTTGGCAGCCTCACGTTACGTCTTTAAAGAGATTGGCTCACTTTCAGTTATGAATTCGATAAGTATGATGAAATGTAGTGCCCACAGCAATTTCTATATACAGCTGCGCAATGTCAAAAGTAGATCTCTAGAAAAGTATCTGATTGTCGATACGCACGTAACTCGTCCATCATGGCTGGACAAGTCACCGTTGACAAAAAGTACATTGCATAAAAATATCAATGTCAATAAGTACTCTGCTCAGCATCTGTTCATTGCTATTGTTTATCTGTGCTGTTTTGATGTGTATAATTGTCAGAACCATGAAATTGGTAATGTCAGAGAAGATGTTGTTATGTACATATTCGGCATTGTTTGATTGTAATTAAATGTTTTTAATCATACGTATCTAAAAAAAACTGCAGCAAATGAAATCCGTGGAAACCATATTTGTGCTCTGACCATCTGTTTCCTTTTCTGAACAAGCTTTCCTTTTCTTTGTTCCTTATTGCGATAAACGAGTAATACAGGGTCTGTGAACTGGTCACTGTAGGTATATGTCCATAAGCAGCCATGAGCATGAAACATAAAGAGTGGTGGGGATACTGCAGGACACAGCTATCTGCGACTAGGTGACACAGCGCCATTGGGTAAATTTTCGGATGTTACAGATTTTGGACTATATTTATTTGAGACTGCACTTTATTTGGAGATATAGTGATGAGGCCCATTGTGGTTTTGATTGTCTTCATATTTTCTGCATGAAAACAATAATTAGAAGTCTGAAAAACAAGACTAATTAAAGCAAAAAGTAAACATGGCTCTGTGGTTTGCATATCGTACCACAAGCAAACGGACACAGATCGCCCAACAAACAAGCTAAACAATGGCAACGGGCCATCTACAGGTTTAAAAATAAGAATAGCGCCGTGGCATGTCACACATTCAATTGAAAAACAGCCAAAAACAATGTGTCAGCCTCATTGTACGGCGGGGTCATTCGAGGTTTTCTACAGTGATCGACGCTGCACGTTCCCTGTTCTAGGATAAACGGGGTTTTGTCACTTTTAATATAGCATGACGCAAATATGGGATCGTCATCGCAGCAAGGCAAGACCGAATCACCTGAACATCATCCGCGGAAACACATGGAAGGTGGTTCATTCAGCGTGTCGGAGCAATTAGGCCCGGTTGCAGCCTGGACCAGTCATACAAACGGGCGTCCGTGCGCAACACACACGTAATGCTCTTTGTGTATAGGTTTAAGCGGGCCTGTGAGCCCGGTAGACGTGGTTCCCAAATGTGGGAATCTGCGTGTGGCTTGACACGTGCATCCGTGGGGGAGCCCAGCGAGCGACCTTTTACATCATAAAAACGCGACCAAAATTTATTTTTAGGTTGGGTTTAGTGCTAAAATGTCTAAGGAAATGATATTGTATGTGCAGAATGGAGAGAAAGATCCAGCTTGTAATGCAAAACGAGAGAGGGTTATAGTATATGTACACAGAGGGTGGTTAGGGGCAGGAGGGCCGCATCAGAGAGTGGCAGTGGTGTTGTTGTTTGCTTTCTTCTTCCACAAACGCCTCAGCGATCCGGGGCGTTTGGAGGCGTCGTCGGGCGTGGAGGGTTTCTGGAACGACTTCAGGAACCGTTTGCGGCGCGACTGCGGCCTTGTGGGAAGCGAGGCGGGGACCGACTCTGTGGACTCCATGCTGGGACGTGCATCGTCCAAGGCGTCGGGCAGGGAAGTAACGGAGGAATTAGGGGACGAGTGCTTGAGTGCATCGATGTAGAAGCGCGTTTTTTGCCACCATTGCGGAGGGCAGGTCGTGCCGGCACGTTCATCGGATAGACTTGGTCTTATCTCCTCGGCCTCGGTCTCTGACCCGACATGGTGTCGCAGGTGCAAGAAGCGTCTGGGTCGTCGTGCGGGGACATCAATCGCCATTCCAGCAGTGACTGTAGTACAGCGTTCCCTGGCTGCAATCGAAGGCGGATTGTGCGGCGGGGGCGCCGAAAAGCCTCTTGGCCGCTTCATCACCTTGGCGGGCGTGGCAGGCTTCTTTGCGACGACGGTGGTGCGGTTCTTCGTGGGCGGCGGCATGGTGTCGATGGGCTCGGTGAACAGGTGGGCGCACACGGTCCATATGACGGAGCAGAACCAGTAGATGTGCGAGTGGAGGAAGGCGATGGGGAAGAGGAGCAGTGAGCGGGCGTTGTCGTCGTCATGTACTTGACGATTGGTCATTGCGGCAGAAGCATAAGTGATAAAAGAGAAAGAGAGAAAAGGTTAGCTGCTGAGTCGAGCAGTTGAAAAGCCTATTTTATTGCGTCGATCGAATTGAGTCGGCGACAACCCATCGGACGTCGTGCCGAATACACCCTCTCTGGGTGACCCCACACCGCCAAGTGCACTTGCCAAGGTGTGGCCTGCAGGGGGATCGTTTGGGCTATAACAAAAACAACAAAAAACCCTTTTCTTTATTCGTCTATTACATTACAGGGTGATCTCGCCCTCCACAGCTCGCGCCTGCAAGCCCAGGTCCGCCAGGCAGCTGTTGTATCTATCCACGCTCTTGGACTTCAGGTACTTGAGTATCTTTGCGCGCTTGTGCACCATTGTCCGCAGCTGCTTGTAGTTGTGCTTGTCCTTGCGGTGCTGCTGCAGGTGGGAGTGCAGATTGTGTATGCGCACCGTCAGGATAGCCGCTGTTTACCTTCATTAATATCCACCACGTGAAGGAAAACAATCAAACAGCAACCAACATACCTTGTACTTCAGGGCTGCCCGTATCACCTTCCTTCTTTTGGAACCACTCCACCGTCCGTTGGATGTTCCATAACTGAACCGCTTTGGCGTTGCCGTTCTGCAGCCCCACAATCTTCTCCAGCGCAGCCACCTTGTCCTTCTCGTGCTTCAATGCCTCTTCCACACCCTCCACCGCTCCCAGATGGGACTTCTCAACAAAGTCGCGCGGCGTCTGCTCGAACAGAAACTGACGGTCCTCCTGCGTCAGGAAATGCTGGCTGTCTTGGGTCGACCCGTACGCACTGGCAGGCGTGTGCAGCACGCCAAAGAAAGCCGTGTTTTGCGACACAATCGGCGATGGTTTTGAACGTTCAAACTCGGCTAATTTGGCTGCGCGTTTTGCCAAATTCTCCTTCTTGATCTGCTTTGGATGTTTCTTTGCGCATGCTGCTGCTGTGCCGTGGAATTGTTGCTTGAAAACGAGTAGGGGTGATCCTCGCGAAACTGTAGTGCATTGTTGTTATTGTTCGTTCTGTTGCAGTGTTCTAATGGAGTTCACGCAGAAGGATCGACAACTTGCCTGTTTGTAAACGGCTCAGCATATTTTTTTTTCTGTGTCTCTAGCGAAAAACACACCAAATAATTGTTTTGACAAAGCGGAGGCCCGACGTGTGCCTCCTTGGCGAATCAAATCGGACGAAAACTGTCATCCGTGGTCTGACAGAAAGGGGGACCAAACCAACCTAATGCAATCCATCCTGAATCCCTTGGATCACGGCCTGTCATCTAAAAGCCATGCTGGGGCGTGATGATGCATGCCAGGATTGCCTATTTTTTCTTATGTCAGTACCATGAAATACCATTTTGCACTAGTGCCATTGCGCCACTAAGAAGTCCAGAGCACTCATCAGCGCTCGACGATCGCCTTTCCTAGTATAACTTGTTGACACACCGTTTGTTTTGTTGATTTAATCTGATTAAAGAATGGTCCGAAGCCAAGATACACACCTCTTGGCAACCAAGGCTTGCCGCTAATTAACAAGGAGGTGGCGTGTCGTTTAGAAAACAATTCTCATGCTATCAGATTCAGGTAATTTTCTGTAACCCGTCTTGTCCTGGTGATCCTGTTTTATCGTCATAGCAACAAAGATGTCAATTCAAGGGGCACGGCTAATATGGATAAAACTTAAAGCCCATTCAATCCAGCTGCTCGGCATATTTTCTCTTTCCGAATGGCAAACCTTGACGGCTTTCTGGATTCCATCAAAGAACGACTCAATGCACCACCTTCATCAATTGTCATTGTGACAGGAAACGATTCTGCAGGTAACCGACTGTGCGGAGACGAAGCTTTTCTTAAGCAAACGAAACGTAGATCTCGATTCCATCATTTCCGCATTGACATTTTCCTTCATTTCAACCCTGAAATCTCCCGACACGTTGTATGTGCCTTTGGTAAAGGTGCCCGTGCCCGACCTAGAGTTACGGCCAGAACTCAATTACGTGTTTAAAACCGCGGGCGTGGACTATAAAAAGCTTATCTGCATCGATTGCGTCGATTTGCAAGCACTCTATAATGCTGGCGCACGTGTCATTCTCGTCGACCACAATCGACTCACACCACCGTTTGATGAAAACATATGGGCAGAGCGCGTGATTGGCGTGCTGGACCACCACAAGGACGAAGCCCAATATAAAGACGCGCCATTGCGCAAAATTACCACCATTGGGTCATGCATTTCCCTTGTTGTTTTGGATTTCCCCGACAGTTTCCAACAGGACAAACGTCTGGCAGAACTTGCTTCGGCCCCTATCTTGGTCGATACCATCGGGTTGAAATGGGAGTATGGCAAGACGACCGAAGCCGATGTGAAGGCCTACGACATTGTCAAGAAGTTTACGTCATTCACATGTGAAAAGTTGGAGGAGGTCAAGTCACGCGTCGATCATCTCTGTACGCGCGACCTTTTGCGCAAAGACTACAAGGAGTTTTTCGTCAACGGTTATCGCGTCGGCACAAGCTCACTGCCTTGGAACTTGGAAAGCTGGATCGAGCGTGATGGAGTATCCAGCATCATCAAGGAAACGCAGGCTTATGTGGCTGAACGTAGCTTGAATATGGAGATTATTTTAACGAGCTATAACGACGATCAAGGCAATTATAAGAGAGAGCTGGCTCTGTTTGTTCCGCACGGTGACCTCTTGCCAATCAAAACTACGTTAGAAGAGGATTCCCATGTTGGATTGGAACCCCTTCATGTTATCCATACCCAAACTAATAGTGGTATTGGATTTTACCACCAGGGGAATGTCAAGCTTTCCCGTAAACAGATCTGGCCCATGGTTGAATCCCAAATAGAGAAAATCCCACAATAAAGACATTAGATCCATAGACTGGCCGATTCGGTATCGATGCCGAATTTTTGTTTGTCACGACATCCGGCGATCGGTGATACTTATCGGCAGTGATACATGGTGTTTCGGAAGCGCGGGCCGTGTCCTGACCTGAATTGAAAGGCACACTTTCCGATTCGTCCGACTGGATAAATCATCTGCTGCGGATAATTTGGTATTCCCTACGTACGTATCGAGGTTTACTGTAAAAGTAATTGACCGCATGAATTACTAATTTCATGAGTCTTCCATATTATTCTATGGGTAAATAGTCTTGCTTGATGTACTCCTGCTTTTTTCGTGCTTGCACAGCATTCCTTCTTTTGACAGTCGTGCTGACAAGAGCAGCAATTGATGTACTTGGTAGCATCACAAGTGGGCGCTTTATTTGGGTATAGAATTAAGATTTTAATCATATGGTGAACCCGATATATAATAACGATACCAAGAATAAATAATGCTTCCACCGTAGTTGCTGCAGAAAGGCGTTAGATGTTTGTAAACAACTGTATGTCTGAGAAGTGGTATTGTGCTCGATTTCTAGTAGTTTCAGAATCTTCTTATTGTGCACCCTAGCAAGCATCTCGTGGGAGCCATGAAGCCTTATATAAGCTAACGAATCTCATGAAAAGCTAAAAGGCTCAGTAAAGCAATAAGTTGTGTTTTGCACCACTGAATATATTTGCTTGCATATGTCGAAAGCAATGGCTGGTATCTTCGTTTTTCTTCAAAAGAAAAAAACAGAAAAAATAAAAATTTAACAGCATGTATAGTAACGTGGGATACACGACTCAAGTCTGCAGTCTTTCACTAGCGATTATTACAGAGAAATCGACGGCGTTAAGCCAAACATTCTAGTAAGGGATATATACAATCAAAGTATATGGTTAAGCGAAATACGCTACAAGAGATTTGGCTAAAAATGCCAGCCATTCTATTACGTGTATATTTCGTGTGCTGATACGCCATTGTGCCGTATAAAGCGCGTACACATGTCAGGCATCTTTTCTGAACTCACTAGTGTTATCGTGACGAGTCCCAGTTCTCCAAGTGCGAACTCCACATTGATCCTTTCTTTCCGTCAAGTATACGTCGCATATGCCTTGATAACCGGCCTTATTTCATGAGGGTTTCAATTCACGAGAATCAGTGTAGCTGTGTACACATCTAGGGATAACTATATGTTGTATATAGTAAGTATTAGATATTAGCTGTTCCAACTAGGTCACTTACACTGATGCAGCAATGGATTGAGCGAAGATCGCCTTGCTTCTTAATGTTCAATCTTTGTCGATATCGCCAGACATATTACTTGACAGTCGATTTCGTCCGCCGTAGACTTTTAGAATATTATACTAGCAGAGGGAAGTGAAAATGTAAGCCGATTTGGCTCTATACATACAGCGTCTATGATACTATCAGGGTACGTTTTCAATACTGAGTATAGTGCATGCTTCCCTGATATTTGCAGATGGCTTTGGGTTTCGCGATACAGATTTACTGGGACCTTCGCTCGCTTGTGCACATCTTAAAATTCTCGAGAGCTCTAGTTTATCCAGCGGGTGAACGTCAACATAGATCTTGCATTAAATTTGTGCGATCCATGCCAGTATGTAGTACTCTTGTCTGATAAACCTTGGACTTATGGGAAAGAATCACATGTCCCGGGTGATGCCAAAAAACAGGATTCGGTTAACCGGGAGTGAAACAATCATAGTTTTGGAGGCGATTTACCAGTTAATCACATATGTAGTAGCCTTAAGATGCATACATATATTCGTAGGTTCTTACCTCTTCTAGAACAATATCGATAAAGGTATGGGCAGTATTCCACTCTATGATTTGAACTCTGGACAACGCCCACCTATAGCCGTGTACATATCATTATCGTATCATTGAATGTCAGATGTTGAACCTCAGTGAGTATCGGGAAAGAGCAACAAGGTTAGAATTATGCAGAGTGCTACAATAATCTGTGCGACTGTCACCACTTTCTCCGGTATTACTACTACTTGTTTTATGATCTGCACTTGAAGATCGTATAACTATTGGTTTTTTCAATCGCAAAAATGTTATATCAGCAGCTTCAGTTGCATTGACTGCAACTTTTTTGAACAGGTAGGGAAGCGTTACTGAATCATAGTACTATTGACATTTGCTTCAGAAATCCGTGCAAGCTTTTGGAAGTAAAAGTCAGGGTTTTGAGCGAGGTGGACGCAACCATTTCAGTATGTATATACTTAAATTTTCGGTGGGCATTGCAAAATTCGACGTGTGTCTTCCTATTGCGTTTCCATACGATACAGATGACACTATAATTTAATGCATGAATGGATTTTGAAAGAGTGTGTCTATGTAGCTGTCAAAGTAGCCAAATCCCAAGGATGTCTGCGTTAAATTATGAAGCAGCATCACTTATTGCTGTACACGATCTCATCCATGGTCTTGCGTGAAAGCTATAGTCAATTTTCCGATGTGATATTACACATCGTCCTAGATTATTCTGAGCAGAAGAAGTTTAAATGCAATTGAAAAACTTTAGCATCCTTGATGGCTACTTTGAAGATTTGAACATTTTCTAAATGCTTTTTCCCGATGTGTTCAAACTCTATTACTTTAATACAGAGCACTACTGATAATCCTATGAAGCAAATCAGTTATAATGATAACCGAAATCTTTGCTAACATGTACGTATGACCAGCTGTTATTCAGTCAACAGCATTTGCGTACTATGTCAAGTTTCTCAAATGTCTTGTAGTTAATTTCCTACTATACGTAGCCACCACCTTTGCTAATGATCCCATTCACGTTGTTATCATTGGAAATTTTGTCAGTTGAATTCCTCGGTTCGGTCAATTAAGCGAAACCGTCTTTGGAAAAGTGAGTGAAGAAAAGCTCCAGAGAGCTCTATATTCTAAACATGAATATAGCATCTAGAAATAAAACTAGCATCATCACCACCCTCATAGCGAATAGAATCTTGCTTTCAGTTATCCTCTTCCAATTTTCGGAAAGGTAAAAAACCGCTCTGGCGCTCGTTAGTTCCATCTATATGAATCGGATGTACCATAGTAGTGGATTTTCTGCCATCACTGACTTTGTTGCTTCATGCTCGCCAAACTTGCATATTGATTTATTATGGCATTATAAAAAATCAAAATGTACGGAATAATACCTTCATCTTTTGGGGTTGGGATATAGAGCTATATATGTTGCAACAGGACAATTTAGCCATGATTAGTAAGTACACGTAGTACTGTAACTCAACACTGCATTTGTGGCTCTTGAAACGTAAAACAACTGCAATCTGGCTATTCACATTTATAATCTTAACGTTGCAAATATGTAGGATCTGCTATGCCTTGACTTTGCCTGAAGTCTTGGTCAAGCATAACCATTGATAGCTTTTCAAAACGATATTGAGTATTTTGCAGCCCATGGTGATGCAAGGACGGTATCCATTGGTATTCTGTAGAAACAAACTCGGATGCGCGCATTTGTCCGCATTGCAAATTTGTAATGCGTATACATTTCAATAGAGTTGCGATTCCTCCCGTGTATAGACAAAGACTATTCCCGTTAATCAAATGTTGCCATTGCTGAATTGAATTGTTCTGTCAATGGCAATAGCAATTGTTGAAAGTCGTACATAAAGATACAGCTTTTTTAAGCTGCCCCCTTTCGGAGTTGACGCAGCAGCGGTGGATCCTAAAACTCCAGCCGATGGAGCAGCATGGATCCTCCCCTTTTAATCTCGCTTCAGGCGTGTTGTTCTCGTTCGAGTTAAATTATAACTTCCCGCAAAGCGTATCAAGTATGGATCGAAACGGATGGATGGATGGACGGATGGATGGATGGATGAACTAATTCGTGCCTCTCAGTAATCAAAAATGAAGTACCTCGCTGCTTACCTTTTGTTGACCGCCGGTGGCAAGGCCAACCCCACTGAGGCTGACATCAAGTCCCTCTTGAGCTCCGTTGGTGTTGAGGCTGAGGCTGACCGCGTCTCTGCCTTGATTGCCGCTCTTAAGGAGAAGGACATCAACGAAGTAAGAATCGTAATGTCTTATTTTTGAGTGACATGGAATTGACCGACTTTTTCCGTACAGGTCATTGCCGAAGGCAAGGAGAAGCTTGCTTCCGTTCCTACTGGTGGCGCCGCCGCTGCTGGTGGTGCTGGTGCCGCTGCTGGTGCCGCTGAGGAGACCAAGGAAGAGGCCAAGGAGGAAGAAAAGGAAGAGTCGTAAGTGTTTAACTCTGAGATTGTCTTTTCCACTCAACTAACATATCTAAATAGTGATGAGGACATGGGCTTCGGTCTTTTCGATTAAACGCACAATCGTGTTGATTTTGACGAATAAAAAGCTCAACTTCTTCTTTCAAACATTTGCGCTCTTATGATGTTTTCCTTACGCACGATGCAATCTAATATGGCTGTGATCCGTGTCAGTTAAATACTATGTTATCTGTAAAATTTCATTCAGTATGTTTAAGGCCATAGGTGCTATGTTTCAAGCAGTCGGCATGATTTTTCAAGGGCGGATGTGATCTGCAGAAGCAGAAACATAATCCACCTATGGCTTATGCGTTAGCAAACGTACCTCGTATGCTTGTGTAGAATCCAAAATCAACGCCCAGACTGACTTTGGAGAGGTTAATAGGGTTGATGCTAGATGAGGCAGTCTAATTGCAGTCCAGGTTCCCAATATTTCTCCAAGGGAGAAGGGTAAGTCGAAGACATAACCAGAGTCATTCTTTATATACTAGAATCGTATCAGTACAAACAGCTGATGACGGGTCGAACTTTTTCCAATTCGTAAACGGATACGCAGCACTGTCAAAGGGAAACAAAAAAGCAATGCAGCTTTATGACATTGTCAAATCGAAAAACGGAACAAGAGACCTGCGTCGCAGCACTGTACCATTTATAAATGAATATCTAAATGACGAGGATTTAAGTATGCTTTTCCCAAAAGCTGAAGGGTGTTACATTTAAGTCCTCTTAAAAGCTAACATATCCGTAACTAGAGCATCTGTGTGTACTGTCGCCTTCAACAACTGAGAGACAAATGGAGAAATGCTTTCCGGTTACCCCAATCCAATACCATTTATACCCGAAGGAATGCATGCTATTTCCTAATGCCGACGACGACAAATGCAAAGTATGCGACACAATGCGATATGACGACAATGGCGCTCCTCTTTCGGTCATGATGTACCTCTCATTGAAAGACCAGCTTGCACTATTGCTTGTTAGATCAGAATCAAGGAAAAGAACTAGGTCGATTATCCGAACAACACCATACCACCAATGAACCTATGACAGATGTATTCGATGGAAGCGTTTGGGAAAGACAGAAGGAGTTGTTTACTGCACAATACAACCTTGCATTGGGGGTCTTCGTGGACGAATTCGGACCTTTTAAACGAAGCTCAGTTTCGCTAACGCTTGTTAACATTGTTATATTCAATCTCCCGCCGACAGAAAGGTTTGTATAGCGACTCCAGAAAATCTCTGCTTACTTACACTTCTAGTATAGGTACTTAGATCAAAACATGATTCAAGTTGCGGTCATGCCATTTTCTGCTAAGACCAAGAACGTGTTTTCTTTGCTTTCTCCGCTGATAGAGGAATTGAAGTCTTTGGAGAGCACTGGGATTACCGTGCTCGGAACCGATGGAGTTACTGTGACAACCAAAGCACACTTATTAGTCGCTACTGGAGATTCACCAGGAAGCTCGTTACTGTGCAACCATGAAGGACATCAGGCGACTAATGGCCGTCGTATATGTACCATCCGAACTGTCCGCTTACCCAGTCCCAATGATTGTTCCGGTTATGGTCGTTACTTTCCTGGAACAGTTGAAACGTAATCCTGAACGCGACGTGTTTCATTTTACGAACGAAAACGGGGTAAGAATTATATATGTTATGTGATATTTTCATATGACATTAACAGCATGGATGTAGGTTCCTGGAATCCGAGGTCCAACCCCATTGGCAGAACTGGATTGCTTTCCTGCTCCGTATTTCTTTGGCTTATACGAGTTGCATTTGTTTGGAGCAAATGTCGGACCACAGATCTGGAACATGACTGCAATTGACAGTTGGACCCCTTTTGCGCTCACTTCCAGTGTTCGAAAGAACATTAGCGCTGCCATCTTAAAATATGCCCGCCATTTACCTGCAACATTTGAAGGAAGACTTGTCGGTATGTCATATATTATTATATAACCTATAAAATCTTAAAGCCCATCAAGTAACAATTGAATTTGGTGTAGATGTTTTCAGTAAACCTAAACACGCGCGGTCTGTTGACTGGATTGACATGCTCCTATACGCTGGTCCAACTTTACTACTAGAATGTTTCGTTGACAGTGACAACTGCATAGAAGAAGGTGTTAGTGCATTCATATCGCTTATAACGGCTTGCGGGTTTGCATTGCAATGGGAGATAGACGGTGAGGACATAGAAGAAATGGAATCGTAAGTGGCTCACTAACTAGTACGATAAGATCATGCTAATCTTTTAATTTAGATGCTTAAGGGAATAGCATTTGTTCGCGCGCGAGAGCGTTCCAAACAACTGGTATACATCAGTCATACATCTTTTACAGCACCTATCCAACGTCACCAGAACACTTGGACCACCAAGGGCGTACAGTACAAGGTCAATGGAACGTACGGTAGGAACGACAAGTCGACGGATCAAGAACAAACAATGCCCTAAGGCAAACGCAGAAAACGAAATGTTCCGTCAAGCCGCATGCCCGCGACTACCAGAAAGCACATCCAAAGGAAACTGGTGAGAAGACGAGCGGCTCATTCCATCAAATTGGTGACGGCACTCAGGAGGCACAGATATGGAACATCGTGGCACCATCTCCGAAAAAAATCAGCCACTATTCAAAATGGAACTTGCGATTGTACTTACGAAAGTACTGGAAAAGATTCTTGGTGGCTCACTAGCTACTCGTGCTGCGACATAAGTTCTTTGTAGTTGGTAGTTAATCGCCGTTGGCTGCGGACGGCGGGTATCCAGGTTATTTTTGCCTTCATTAGTAAGCCAGCTATACACATTGGCTCGACACAGGAAAGTGCTAAACGACAGAATTCACGGCTCGAATAATCTGGCTAATCGTTTTTTTCTGAGAAAATGATCTGGCAATGTGTACTACACTTATTGGATTTGAAAGGAGATTCGATACATCAAGCTTTATTATATTAACTTAACAGACTTCAACAGCAATCCTTTGTTTAGAATTTTGTGTATGTATTCTATGATGAAACCCTCCTTGCACAGATCTCAAGTTCCCTTTTTGTAAAGCTCGAGGGAGTCCGACAAGCTTCTGCACCTTTTAAATGATGATGTTAGGAAAAAACCTGTCGCTGTCATACAATTTAGTTCACAATTGGATAGCTGGTAATGTCCTATTCCCACTTCCAAAAAGCATTAGTATTAGATGCAATAAAAAGACATCCCAGGTATACAATTTGAAGAGCAAGTAATCATCTATCAACCATGGAAACTCACTCTACTATGCTTCTAAAGAAGGCTTAACAGCCAATGACACATCGATACATTTTACTATTCGATTAAGACTGTACCGCAAGAAGATTGCAAGGCAGAAGAAGTTTTGGGTTGTAAATTATCAAGGCAACTGATATATTCAAGCTGGGGAGTAGACGGAATTGTTGAGTATATTCGTGATATACTTGAATAGCCCGAGGATTACCATCTTGTGTATCTTTCTAGTGACGTTGATGTCATCGATCCAAGTATGGCATCAGCTACTGGAGCACCAGAACCTGGTGGATTCTTGCTACCATAAACGCGTTGTATTCTTCATAAGTTAGAAGGTTACAATCTGATTGGCATTGATGTAGTAAGTGTATACAGAAATGTGTCCTAATGACAAAATGTTAATAATGCCATTTTCTGATCGAAGTCGCTTCACCATACGATGGCCAGGCTCAGTTGAAGTCGCTCCTAACCGCTGATCGCATTTATCAAATATTGTGGCTTACATTTAAAAGTTGAGAGAGCCAGTGATGCACGTCATCGTCTGTATCTTTTTGCCTTAACGGAAAAGTATACGTACTATGCTGCTATTTAAAAAATGTGGGTGACCAGAGGAGCTGTTCGTTTAATTCAAGAGAGCGATCGATTCTCGCTTAGCATGCAAGATACTCGACACCCCTTTTATGCTGACTATATTATATAGAAAATCAGTTATTAAATAAAGCACATACGTACGAATAATTTTAAAGGAGTAAGATGCAGGATAAAGCTAGGTTTTATTGAATGACGTTTTTTAGTGAACGCTCGCTGATCTCAGCCTTCCGCTCTCGTCTGTTCCGTTTAAAGGATTAGTACACTAACTGGGGGTGTGCTAAAACCGAGGATGAATTGGGAGAGAAGTTGAGCGGGTTGGGCGAGAACTTAATGCAAAAAGCGAGAGCGTGCAAAAAGTTGGATTCTACTGTAGATGCAAAGGAAGACAAGCATATTATGCGTGTGCTTTACGTATCGCATTTTCTATCGCGTGATGAACTTTTTTAATACAGTTGCGTATCGTATACTCAAAACAGTGATGCTAGCTAAAAAGAACTAATGATCATGTATCGGTCCAGAGAATCGGCCATGCATTTCAGTTCGCACATGCAAATATTCACGTCCGCCAAAACTATCACCATGTCAACACACCACAGCTGCGCTATACATTCTTACACTTTACCTTTCCCATAAAAAGTTGGTCAGTAGATAGTAAATGCTTGGGTTGGCCTTGTGGTAACTGATACGGTGGTTGCTGTCTGTAAAGAATTGGACTCGATAATCGTGGACACCTGCAAGTGTCAGTTTGTCCACGAGCACCGCGGAATGTTGGAAATGGACTATAGATTTGCTGTTAGCACGAATTCGTACCATATCTTACGACATTTAAGTCTACCATTGTCATCGCCTGTACCGTGGGCAAGCAGATATTTGGTATCTACAAAACCTGTCATGTTGTTCACTGCGCTATGCTCATATCCATCGGGATTAAGTTCTGGTGTAAGCATGTATCGTTCAGTATAGATGGAATCTGTATAATAGAAAGTGCATTAGATATCGAGCATTCCATATGGATCATCATAGAAACGAACCATAGTAGCGCCAGTCAGTAACGGGTGCCACCGCCATGCCTGTAGAGAATACGCCATCTCCAGACTCAATGACCTTGGTCGTCATGTAACCACCATAGGACCAGCCCCAGATGCCAATACGAGACGAATCCACATAGTCCAGAGTAGCCCAATGCTTGGCTGCATTCACTTGATCAATCACTTCCAACTCACCCAATCGTTTGCGAACGCATGTGCGATATTCCCGTCCACGATAACCTGTGCCTCGACCATCGACCTATTTTATCCATGTCAGAGAAAAAACACGATGCCAATTCTTTTTTTTTTTGCTTACAGTAACAATGATGTATCGAAGCTTGCTTGCTAGGAACGTGTGCCATCCAAGATCGAACTGATATGATACAGTCTGAGATCCAGGGCCACCGTACACATGGAACAGGACAGGATACTTTTCACGAGCGTTGAAGTCTGGTGGCAAGAGCTCGATAGCATTCATGTCTACAATGTGAACATTTAGTTAATTTCCACTTGTTGGTATACGTTAAGCTTGTTACCTATTCCGCCACTTTTAACAGTGACAACGCGTGGGCGTGGAAGTTCGTAATCCTTCAGTAGTTTGCGCAATCCGCTATTATCCTCCAACACCGACTTGAACGAAGGATCATCCACACTTTTGACGACAGTGGTAGGGATATCGGGACCTTCGTAGTATAGGACGTAGTAGCCAGCCTTGGGTGAGAAAGAAGCACTGTAGTACCCATGTTCCTCGGGATCTTCTGGGCAGGTTACACAGGTCTTGGTGGATGCAGGATCATCACTCTTGAACGAAAGAGTATACAAGTGACGTTCCAAAGGTGATTGCTCAGTCGACACAAAGTGACTATATCAATGTTAATGTGGCTAATCTAGATAAATCCGCGAACAAACTTACAGAAGCTTTCGCTCGGTATCCATGACGACCGATTCTGTGACCACCTCCCATTCACCGGAAGTCAGCCATACGGTATCATGGTTCTTTCCATCGCCAGCCGCAAATATTGCCAGATGCATATAACCATTTCCATCATCCGCAATATCGATGTACCGGACAGGGGTCTTTTTGGCTTTCGTACTTGGAACATACACCATCGATTGTCCGACATCAATCCATCCTCCGTCAGTTGGTTGATAACGGCGCGCAACCTCCACCTTGGTATCCTCAAGGTTTTCTCCAATGGTTACAAGGCTGGTGATTTCGTGGTCTTGGACGCGATTGGTTTGCTTATACAGCAAATGGCTATGGTCGGCAGTTGCCCACAGTACATCAATAATAAGGCGATCCTCATCTTCAAAGTCCTTGTGCTCGCCAACTGCTTGGGCAGAAGTAGTTGCGGTCGCATTGCTGGTAATCATGACGGACGTGTCATTGAGCAGCGAGTAGACGTGAAGAGATACAAGAGGATTGGGTGATCCAGCCTATAAAAGTGAGATTTAGTCTTGTTTCACAGTTAGGGCGTCCAGTGATGGCTTACCTTTGGATATTTGATCGTCATCTCCTCGGGGTAGCTCGAATTGGACGCCGTATACAATGGCATGTGATATTCGGGTACAGCAGTTTCGTTCATGCGGAGATATGCAAGATGAGTCGAATCAGGAGCCCACCAGACGGTATAATCTTTTCCGAACACCTCCTCTACACATGCTATCAGTGGAATATTCCTCGTAATTGTTGTTTATAACTATACCTTCGTATACCCAGTCAGGGACTCCGTTAAAGACGGTACGAGATCCATCAAAGGTGACTTGGTGAACCGTTTCTAGATCTGATACATACAGATCATTTGCCATGACGAAAACCTGTTTAAACCGTGTCAATAAGTGATTGTTCAGGAATGGTTTTTGCTGAAATTCACGTACCACTTGATGACCAGTGGGACTCCATGTGGCATAAGAGATTTGAGGGTATTCAGAGTCGACAGTAGAATCTTTGCTCAAAGGAGACAAAGATTTGTCGGCAACTTTGTAAACATAAATATTTGAACGTGTGGAATGTCGCCATTGCTATTAACCATATTAATTAATCGAGTTGTTGATAGTTTCACAAAGTGGTGTGGTTACCTGGGTGACATTGGTCCACAGCATAATGTATTCGAAATCAGCTGAAATTTCAAACTTTGACACAGCTAAAACTCCTTCATTGACGCGCTAAGTATTGTCGTTACTATTTTTGTGTTCACAAAAAAGGTCCATGACCTACCAAATCCAAAGTTTTGACCAAAACTTTAGTTTCGCCATCTTGGACGGATTCCAGCAAGATATCATGAGTAGTTGTATCGGTATATGTAAATACGCCATCACGTGGATCTGTCAATGCAGAGGTAAGATGCAAATGCTTAAAATAGCGGCACTATGGTTATTTTACCATTCTTGACCCATTCCAAGTGTCGTCGCTTTGGAACGAACGAGTCATTATAAAGATCATCGAAATCCACGTGATTTACGTTTCGGCGTGCATCGGCTTCCTCTGCCGCTGCGAAAAATGTAAGCTTTTTTGTGATCATTCTTTAAAAATAGTATCATGATAGATACCTTTATCCATGCCGCTAAAACTTAAGCCCCAAAGGACACCAGCTAGCAATAGCAAAGCGATAACAGTGATACAGAACCATCTTTCACTTCCTTTACGCTATTGTTCGACCCCCAAAAGCATCTTATTACTCTGCATCCCTTGATTCTTGCACTCTCCTTACCTTTCCGCGTTCTACACTACCCATGCTCGTAGTGTCTTCGGAGCCGTTTTCGATATCATCCTGAACTAATCTCTGACGCGCTTCGTCCTGGTCGCTCTCTGCATAGTATGGTACCTGATCGTCGTCGTCGTCCTTATAGTAACGTTTGCTCATTGCTGTTATTGGGTATTCTGTGCTGTCGCTGCTAATGGAGCTACTGTCGTCGTCAGTAGATGTTAAGGAGCGTATTTGATGCCGGGCGTCAACTGCAGCTAATATGCTATCAATGTCAATGATCTGTGTCATTTCAGTAGCATCGTTTGAAGAAGAGATTGTGTTATTATTTCTGCCATTCGGTAATTGTCTCGTAATACGTGATAATGCAGAGAAAACGGACATTGAAGGAAAGACCCGCCTATTTTTTTCCGGTGGAGACGTCCGTAGTTGTTAAGGGAGAGAAGGAAAAAACAAATGCCAAGAAAGAAAAGGAATAGGGAAATGGAAGAGCAGCGGCCAATTTAGGTACACAGGTGCAATTTGACTTGGATCCCACTGGTGTAGCGCTTGTTGCCCTGGTCTAATGTAAACGTTTCTACCTCTGTTTCCAAGGAGAGCCATCTGTTAGGGACTCGCATTGTTGCATGATTCATAGTTCATACCTTCATGCTCCCCGATGCCTCGATCCTGGAGTATCGTTACCAGAGATACCACATCTGCAATAGCATAATCCATACCGACAACTGTTACCGTCTCAAACGCACCCAAACAGCGCCCGATCTAACAACCATGTCAACAAAAAAGTGCCTCTATTTTAAAACCATGGCAACCATACCCATTCGATATAGCGTTCGTAGCCATGGACCAATTTATCAGTTGACCCCTCCCCGCTCCCTTTGCCCTTTGAACCGTCCTCAACAGGCCGTGTTCGAAACACTGGATCAATTGCCTCCTCAATAGTTATAAACTTTGTAAGCAGCCCAAAGCTATTTTCAGGTTGAGCTGAGGAAGGCTGTGTTGTCGCAGCTTTGTGTCGGCGTCCAGTTTGCTGCGGTTGACTCTTTGTTTTGCCGCTCGACTTTTTGCCTTGGTGATCCGTGCTTGGGCGACGATCGGCTTTACCATGATGTTTCGATTGCTTTGGTTTTGACGATCGCTTTTTCTGCTGTTGGGTTTTTTCTTGCAATTCTGTTGGTGGTGACGCACTGAATTGGCCTGGTCTGAATTCGCTCGCGTTGGGATTCAACATCGTCTCGAGTCAAAAGAAAAAAAAAAGATTTGAGACAACTTCTGTTGCTATATGTACGACGGATAAAGCGTACTGGTTGATTCGAAAGTTGCAAGCAACGTGGACAAAGCTTTTGGTTATCAAGCTTTGTGACAATTCCACTGCGGTCTTTTTAGGTTGATCCCGCCGTTGACTACCAGAATGCAGTAGGCACGCTTCCATTTTAACCTTAGTCGATAGCGTGTGCGCAATTCTGTCTTCCCTGCGCCTTCCTTTATTGAGGCTTCTTTATATCAGCCATGTTACACAGGAAGCCAATACAATGGAGATGGCTTTTGCACTTTAATCTGACTTTCAGAAAAGAGTAGACCCTAAACTGCTCCGTATCTCTTGGGGTTCTACACTAGTGTATCGTCATCGATGTGTGGAAAGTGATAGCGATCATTTATTCGTGGTACACAAGTAATTTTAATGTTGAATACGGGAAGGTAAAAAGTTTAGAAGGGAAGATGAATGTATCTAGCAGAAGCGTCGCAAAGCAGCTACGTACCCAGGTATTCACTTTAAAATTAACACACGGTAACCCTTGGGAGGCACGCATAGCCAATCGTCCGATTAACGTTATTGATGAGTCTGTCTCATCTTTTGAGTTTCCACCAGTGATTGTGCTGCTGGTTCCAGGGGTTTGCCACATGCGCAAACTCGTAACGGTCTTTGACTGATTTTGAATGTGGGCCTTAGTTGTCATTTATCACTGTTTATAGGTTCAGAAGGTGATACATCGAGACGATCAACATCATAGCCTAGGATAGACTGTCATTAGAACTCGTTGTAAAAATAGGTCCCAGTGTTAAATTGGAGAGGGTTGGTGATAAAGAGTCACCTGGTCTTACTTCTCTATGTTACAGGATACCGGGTCATACCGTTCCATGGATATTGATCCTGGTACTCGCGCCAAAAAATAGAGTACGGATGCACGTAGTAATCGTCTCTGGGAACCATCATCTCGAGACGCTATTCCAAGTAGTGTAGATACTTACGGTTTTACATGGCTTGGTATCGTCTAGAACATTCACGAGATATATCGAATACGCTAATATTAAACATTGCGGTTGCTGTCAACGCGATGACATTTTGTTTACTTTCGATCGGAAGCCACCAAATTGGCATCTTCGACACTGACTATTGCTGCTCATGGGCTACTACATGATCTGTGCATCTGTCAAACCCAACGCCCATCCGGCATCAGAGATACTGATCCAACAAGCAAGTTGTGTTAAAAACTCCTCGAGAGTTACACTTATATTAAACATACTGTGCAGAATGGAAGATTTGTCAGCATGAGTACGTACATCCCCGCAGATCATGTATGATCCATTTGTCCAGTAAACACTACGGGAAATGATTTTGTTTAAGATCATATGTACGTAGTGCCTGAGATGACGGTGCGAAGAGCAGGATATGGCTTTTTGACCATCCTGCCTCCCATCATGTACTCTTGCTTAATATATATTTTCCGGGCACTTCGCTGTATTTTGCATGGCAATATGTGCAAATGGATGGTATTTCCACCCGGGAGGAGGACCATCATTGATCTGACACCGCAAAAGATGACTATATCGTAAATTTTAAGGATTGATCCTGGCGAGAATATGAGTGTAGCGTCTGCATGGAGACTAAATTTGGCTCTTCAAAACAGAAAACGACAGCTATTTTGGGATAATAGTCGAGCATACCCGTAGTATCCGTAGTATCCGCAATATCCACAATGTACGAATACACCTGGATCAATGCTACGGATATTGCGGATATTTTTTCTAACACTTAAAACTGTTACGTATGAACGTACCATCACCCTACATTTTTAAGACGTAGTGTGCTTCAGACATTTTCAGATATTGCGATATCACAGATATTTTTTACATAGTCGCATGAACAAACATTGAACGAGGATCCTGAGCAACGATATGACGCAAGTCTTGAAGTTCCTATAAGCAATTACGTATCAGTAAGTATCAGTTATATTTAACTGTGTGTGATTTCAACTTGCTGGTAGAAATCTTTTAAGTAATTGCTACCGCTTATAAAGCCTAAATATTAATCGTTCATCAAATATCCACACGGCCTAAAGAAGCTGTATGCTGAGAGAGTAACATCGCAATCGCTATCTGGGAAACGCGTCATTGCATGGCACCCAACCCATCAAAAATCATGCAAAAGTGCTGATAAGCCACTTGGACAACTTCTTGGTCAATGGCAACCGCGAAACCATGGCGGATCACTCGCCTGCCATTAAACGAATGGGAGTACCTTAAACTGAAAATGTAAGACTACCAGGCGAACCTTGGAAAGAAAAACTGATTAGATATATACAAAGCTGGTCTGAGAATTACAATCCCAATGTAACAGAGGTCACTTTCCGAATGAGCATCCAACAGGCCCTTCAATCGCTATTTGGTCTAGCAGGTGTCTCCAACGTCATTGACGTTCTGGATTGGGACGAAAAGACCAACACTGGATTCATCAAAGTGGCACAGAAGTAAGGTTAAAGCGCGTATACAGGAACCCAACCGAACTAATATTTGAAAAGGGAGTTGGCGACGGTGTGGACCGCCCTCACGCTGCACCAATTCCGTGTCAGCGGACATGCTTGTAGTATCGAAGTACTCGGTGCCTCTGCCAGTTTGATTAGTCTGGCAGATGATAGTCGATTATTAAAATGAAGGGCTTTTTTAATGAAGTTTGGTTGAGCTATTGCATCGAATCTGGTAAAGTAACGCCAGCCAAGAAGAATGTCCGTGGTGGGTCTTCTTCCGTCTGCTCCTCTTTCTTCTCCTCTTGTTTGGGTTCATCATCTTTTGTCTCCTCTTCCTTCTTTTCTTCCTCTTTCACTTCCTTTTCTTCCTTATCCTTGCTGGGTTCCGACGGTGCTGGTGGATCCACAGAAACAATGCATCCGCTGATAAGCGATGGACCACCACTCGAGTGTTCTTCCGTTGCTTGCGGTGTTTCGCTCTTGCTCGAGTCCGCGGTCCATGGATTCTCCTGACACCAATTATCCTGTGCAGCTTTTCCAGCTGACTCTTCTCCCGTCTCGGAAGGCTTTGGCTCTTCCTTTGGTGCTTCCGATGACTGTTCTGCTGCCGGAGGTTCTGGATCGGTCTTCTTTTCCGCCAGTGACGCTGACTCGGCGGGCGGTGGTGATGCTACAAAGTATTCGGGCTTCGTGGCATTGGATGGCTGCAAGAAGGGAGGTGCATTGTAACTGACGGATGGTCGGTATCGGTACGACAATTCGGTAAGATGCTCCAGCCAAGCTTGCATATCTGGTGCTGATTTGGCACGGAACGTAAGAGTCTTGTATGATCTAGTGCGTTGTTCCCTTGGCGACGAGGCGTATGACGCAAGCGATGAGGTTGAGGATGGACTGTACGATATCACATTGCCTTGTTGACGTGGCTGCAGCTGGAAAATCAGATTGTGATGTAGGTTCGTTGACAGCGTCGATACGTTAAAGTGCGGTACAAAGATTGTGGAATCAGGGCGGTTGGGATACGTTTTGGGGCTGCGATACTCGTGGAGAAAACCAGCAGGCGTAAGGACATAGATATGCTCGTGCCATCTGTGGAGTAATGATGAATTACGTTCCATGCGAGCAGCAAACACAGGCTGGAGCAGTGGATGGGCATGATTTGGGTATTGGAGCTGGTTGGGATGGCGGAAACGTGCATTCTCGGGATCAAGTGTTCCTTGAAACGGTCAATGAAGTCTTCCCAGTCCCCATTCGCCTTGAGTTGCTCCACCACCTCCATGACCTTTTCCAGACCTGGATCGATTCCCAGCGTTGTTTGTTCGCGCACAACTTGGGCGATATCCTCACACAGCTGTCGAAACTCTTGCACGATGCGCTGCTCCGATATCATGACTTCCTTTTGCAGTCGCAAGATGGTTTCGTGCATTTTGTTGGTTTGATGGTATACTTTGAGCATCTGGCTGATCACCGCTAAACGAATACTTTAACCGGTTAGCAAATAGGGTGCTTCTGGAAAGTGCAAGCAAACTAACCTGCATTCAGTAGCCATGGATCCTGCTTGCCGTGGCCATGGTGAGGATGTTGATCGAAGAACGCAAGCTGGCGGTCCAGCCGCATCACACGTCGCTTGGCCTCGCGCCGAAGCCGCGACAGTTTGGATAGCTTGAGTCTATCATCCATGTAAACCGATCGAATCATGCTCTTCAGCTCGCGTTTCATATTGTTGAGACTGGGTAGAACGGTGGATTTCAAAAAGGCACCCAAGGTCGTGTGTCCCTTTTCCATATCCGCGTGTCTTTTTTGCCATAGCTGACACACGCTGCGAATGCCTTGCGGATAATGAAAGTGCGTGTCCAATACTGCGTTGGCCTGATCAAATAAACCAGAAGGACGCGACAGTTTGGCGTAAGCTTTGGATAGCTGCGTTTCGACATTGGCCAGCTCTGTGAAATGGTCGTGCAGTTGTTTGATTAACGTATGCCATGCCTCGAGTCGCTCGGTAAGAATCTGCACAGGTCGAATGGCATTACTGCTTGTTTCTTCAAGTGGAACGGTGTCGTCGTCATCCTTAGCATCTTCGCAGTCAAATACCGGCGGGTCATCCTCTCCTATGGTGCCGTTGTACGTGGATACGGTGATTGATGAGCTATTATCTGGTAAAACGGCAGTGGGGAAGTTGAGAGTGGATATTGATGGAATAAGGTGCTTTAAAGCAGAGAAAGAGGCGGTGGATGAAGTGGTGCTTTGGCGTGCACGGAGTTGCAGGACACCGCTTGATCGTGTATCCGACAGAGCGGGTGACAATGGGGCCTTTGTGGCTGGAAGAACAGTGTTGCTGTTCTGGGGCATCCAATGCTTTTTTCTGAATGCTGTCATGTGTCTAGCTAGTAAACGTGGGGATGCGTATGAAAGAGAGAAGAAGGAATCGCAAAATACTCGTCTTGCATTGTTGGATTGATGGAAGATTCTCAAGTTGACCGGCTCTTGTTGCGATGGATGCCCTTAATCCTATAACACTTGACATTAATAATCGCTCAGTTCTCAATCTGAGAGCTACGGCAGCTGGCGCCGATAGGTTACACAGGTCTCATTGTTTTCCCTAATTGTACTTGTGTGCAGTATGAATCCCCACACAATCGCAGCGCGTCTCATACTTTGGCTGCATAACAAGTTGGAAAAGCAACTATGCGTCGGATGTAGGCTATGCATATGATGCACGTATAATGCACGTGGCAATGATCAAGAGTGAGGTGATGAAATAGATGGAGGAGCAAAAAGGTAGAGCGGGGAAATGCTATTTCGATCCGATTGCTCGCTCAGATGGCTTATCGCAGTGGTACACGAAACCTAGAATCAACGATGCATATATAAATGCGGTAGTCTGCAACCACATGGGCGGATTCCTACCCATGACCATGTCTTCAAACGACAGCAGGAGCAGCGTATGTACTGCTGTTGACCTACCAGTCAGTAACAAAAGTGAATGGCACACCCAATCGGTTGAATCGGTTCTCTCCACCCTTGGTAGTTCGATTTCTCACGGCTTATCTGCCAAGCTTGTCGAGGAGCGACAGGCATCATATGGTTTCAATGAATTGGCAGCAGACGGCAGAGTTACGTGGTTCACAATTCTCTTGAGACAACTGGCGGATGCCATGAACTGGATCTTTGTTGCCCTTGGTGCTGTATCATATGTTCTCGAAGATTATATCACCGGAAGGTAAGATCACACATAGCCACAAGCATGGTAGAAAAGAACCGCATTGTTCTAATCGGGAATTACAGTTTACTGTTAGCGCTCGCCATCGTCAATCTATATCTCGCGTTTTCCCAAGAGTACGCTGCCGAACAAACACTCGCTGCGTTAAAGAGTCTGTCGTCTCCTGTCGCTGTGGTCATCCGTGATGGCCGTGAGCAAACTATTCCTAGTCGAGAAATCGTGCCTGGTGATCTTTTAATTGTCAAGGAAGGTGACTCGGTGGCCGCAGATGCCCGATTGGTCTACGTATCGAACCTGGAGACGGATGAGGCGCTTTTGACGGGCGAATCACTACCAGTGCAAAAACAGCTTGTGATTATTGATGATCCAGGTATTGTAAACAAGGTTTTTTTGACAGAAACAATGGAATTCCTAAATGGCCATAAACAGAACAACCGCTCGGTGATCGAATTAACATGATCTACAGTTCAACAATCACCACCAAAGGCCGTGGGAAAGCAGTCGTAACCGCGACTGGCATGAGCACTGAAATCGGCAAAGTTGCTGCCAAACTGAATGACGCTGGCGAAGGCGATCGTACTAGACTTCAACGAAGTTTGAATCGAATGTACATTGGTCTGACGGTATTGGCAGGCGTATTGGCGTTTATTGTGATGGCTTCCGTCAAGTTCAAGGCAAATTACGATATTGGCATGTATGCCATGACAGCTGCGCTCTCAGTCTTGCCTGCGGGCTTGACAACAGTCATGACGGTGACACTTGTGCTAGGCGGAAAAGAAATGACTCATCAAAAGGCGGTCGTGCGCAAACTCAAATGCTTGGAAACCTTGGGATCCGTGACCAACATCTTTTCTGACAAGACCGGCACTCTCACACTGGCCAAGATGGTCGTTGTTCGTTTTTGGACGCCGATGGATGGATTTTTCCATGTCACATCGAATGGATTGGCCCCGGAAGGTGATGCTTATCGCATTAGTCATCCGCTCGAATCGGATGAGGTCGCCGTTGCCGATAGCCAAAATAAGATTGACAAGTCGGATCTACCAATCAATGTCCGCGAGTTGGTTCGCTGTTCTGCTTTATGCAATGTCTCCAGTATCCATCGCCGCACCACTTTGGATGAAAAGAGTGCCAAGGATGATGATGAGGAAGAAGATAGGGATGATTGGGTACCCAACGGAGCACCAACGGAAGTAGCCCTCCAAGTTTTCGCTCACAAGTTTAACTTGGGCAAGCCTGACCTGAATGCAACCGGGTGGACACAGTTAGCCGAGTATCAATTTGATTCTACCATCAAGCGCATGTCCACACTTTACCAGGATCACAATACCAACCAATATATCTTGTTCGCCAAAGGCGCAGTCGAACGTATTCTACCTCTCTGTGACAATGTCAAGGATTCAACAACCATCATGGAAAATGTCGACCAGTTGGCCTCCAAGGGCCTGCGCGTTATTGCTCTTGCCAAGCGAAATATGGATGATATGGTGTCATCTTCGTCGAAAAAGGATGTTGTTAACGAAGACTGGACCCAGCGATTCAAGCGTGATGATGTCGAATGCCATCTGGAATTCTTGGGACTGACTGGTATCTACGATCCGCCACGCGCCGAATCCCGTGAAGCCGTCGCTGCTGCCCATCGTGCCGGTATCATGGTACACATGTTGACCGGCGACCATCATATTACCGCCACAGCAATTGCCAAGGAAATCAACATTTTGAACGACAGGCTGTTAAAGTCCGGCCATATGGATCAACTTGTTATGACCGGTCCCCAGTTTGATGCAATGACGGACGAACAAGTCGATGCCTTACCACGGTTACCTCTCGTGGTTGCTCGCTGCTCACCCGAAACCAAAGTCAAGATGATCCAGGCATCCCAACGTAGAAAACTGATTTCTGCTATGACTGGTGACGGCGTCAACGACTCTCCTTCGTTACGCATTGCTGATGTTGGTATTGCCATGGGCAAGAATGGCAGTGATGTCGCCAAGCAAGCATCCGATATCATCCTAACTGACGACAATTTCGCAACCATCATCCGTGCTGTCGCTGAAGGCCGCCGCATCTATCAAAACATGCAACGTTTCCTTCTCTATTTTTACATCATCCTCCTGTCGCTCGCAATCTTGGTGATGGCATGTCTTGCCTTACGTGATCCAGCTGGTCTGACTGCAGCCCCTGTTTCTACCATCATGATGATATTTATTTACGCAGGTACGTAATATTTGGAAGAAACATTTTCAAGTCGACTAACTTTTGCACATGTATAGCTGTCACGCCGCCAGCTGGTGCATTAAGTGTTCAACCTGCATCACCTAGTGTTATGGAAGAACCTCCACGCCCGCCAACCGAGAGTATTTTTAACCGGGAAATCATGATGGATACCTTTGCTTACTCCATTCTGGCTGGTATCGCATGCGCCGTTGCATTTTTTGTTCCTTTATACACGATGGGCGGAAATGGTATTGAAGGCATTGCTTGCGATTCCAACTACCAGGAAGGACTTTGCGACGCGTTTTATCGAGGTCGATCATCCCTTCTTGTCACATATTTGCTATGCTCACTCGTGGTAATGGCGCACTGCCGCAGCTACCGTCGACCGGAATGGGGTCTTCGCGGTCTCAAAATTACGTTTACCTCGCGAACAGTGATCGGCACTTTCTGGTTTGACATTATCTGTCTCGTGATTTTCATGTATATCCCCCAAGTCGCCATCAAGGGATTCCGGTTTTTGGGTATTACCTGGGAATGCGGTCTCGCCGTAGCATTAACCGTTTACTTTATCGTTGCCGGTGAAGCTTACAAGTTTGCTAAGCGTCGTTTGATGAAACCTATGCAGACTCACGCAGTTGATGAGCTGCTGTCGTCATAATCAACTATGTATATCTTTCTCATATTAATTGTTTTTACGTAGAGCATCTGTTTTTTGTTTATCTTTTTACTTTCTTGTTTTGCTTTTCTATTAACTACATTCTAATACCAAGTGATTAAATAAATGCACTTTCTTAACAATTAATGATATGGGGGAAGATCCAAACCGAAGATCATTTTATGTGGACTCCTATTAATATGATCGTCATGTGCCTCATGCATAAGCTCGTACCTCCGACGTACGAAAGGAACGCTTTTTTCCGCGGCAGAAAGCGTTTATGAAGTAAGTATTGTAATTCAAATTAGCAGAGAGATCAGCCATCTTAAACTTTGTTTTGCGTACCTCTCTTCACTGTGCCTACCGAAAGAAATTCTAATGCTTACACTTTATGCTATCTGTCGCATAAAGTTATCTGAAATAGATTTTATTTCTGGATCATGGCGTATGTATGGCAAAGGAAGTTTACCCTCCAGAATAATACTGAATTCTGTTTTCACTAGTGTATCTACAGGTGGCGTACTAATACAGGAGGCAACGCATCAGTCTGAGAATAACAGTAAGACGGATCAAGGAGAGAAGCAGGAGTTAGCGATGCAGCAGCATTAGGCGAAATTTTTTTTAAGAAGATCAAAGGTCACTGCATGATGCACCTATCTTCTTCTCATTCATTACAGAAAACCTTTGCAATGGCTATGGAAAGCTGTGATCCATACCATACGTACCCAATCAACACAATCGCAAAAGTTCTCGATACATCTACAGTGAATGGCTTGAGTACAGAAGAGGCCAAACATCGACAAACCATCTATGGATTCAATGACATCACGTGCGAACAAGGAGCAACGTGGATCAAAGTCATGATACATCAACTCACGGATGTAATGAATTGGACATTTATTGCTTTGGGATCTGCATCCTATGCATTACACGACTACATCACTGGCACAATGCTGGTATTCCTAGGAATACTCAACTTGTACATTACATTCACGCAAGAGTATGCTGCCGAAACAACACTCGCGGCATTGAAAAGCCTGTCATCACCGGAAGCGGTTGTGGTTCGCGACGGCTGCGAAAAAACGGTACCTAGCCGAGAAATTGTCCCTGGTGACCTGATCGTGATGAAGGAAGGCGACTCTGTTGCAGCCGATGGACGATTAATCTATGTCTCTAATCTGGAGACAGACGAAGCCCTCTTGACTGGCGAATCACTACCCGTCCAAAAAGACACTGATGCATTGGATGATCGAGGTATCTACCTGATTATCACTTGATTACTTATATGCAAAATTCTGATCGAAGGACATAGAACTATCTGTGGGGGACCGCATCAATATGGTTTACAGTTCAACAGTAGTATCCAAAGGCAACGGCAAGGCTATCGTGACATCAACTGGCATGTCGACAGAAGTTGGCAAGGTAGCAGCCAAACTCAACGAAAGTGGCAATTCACAAGGCGATCGAACGAAACTTCAAAAAAGTCTGAACAAGCTTTACTTCTCACTCTTGGTACTATCCTGCATGCTTGTGGTTGTGGTACTCGCTGCGGCGCGCTTCCAAGTCAACTACGACACCGGCATGTACTGCTTGACCGCGGCGCTTTGTGTTTTGCCTGCAGGGTTGACAACCATTATCACGGTAACATTGGTCATGGGTGGCAAGGAAATGACCAAGCAAAAGGCGGTTGTCCGACAACTCAAGTGTTTGGAAACGCTCGGCTCGGTTACCAATATTTTTTCAGACAAAACGGGAACACTGACGATGGCCAAAATGGTAGTCGTACGCTTTTGGACACCGTCTGATGGTGATTATCATATAACATCGAACGGGTTGGAACCTGAAGGGGACTTGTACCGCATCAAAGATGATGATGAGAAGATGAAAACCCAGATCGACAAGTCAACAGTATCCGAAAACATTCGGCATCTTGTTCGTTGTTCAGCACTCTGCAACGACTCTAGTATTCGGCAACAAATTTCGAATAGTAGCACTGGCGATGAACTCATATCTGAACAGGAATGGACAGCCCATGGGACACCAACGGAGGTCGCGCTGCAAGTGTTTGCACACAAGTTCAATATGGGCAAACCTGCCTTGAACCAGGATGGATGGATACAGCTTGCCGAATATCAATTCGATTCGACAATTAAACGCATGTCCACACTCCATCTGGATCGCAACACCAACCAATTTACTTTGTTTAGCAAAGGTGCAGTCGAACGCATTTTGCCTCTATGCGACAACATCAAGGATCGGGAAACGGTGATGGAAAACGTGAACAAACTAGCTGCCAAAGGTCTACGTGTTATTGCTCTTGCCAGGCGCGACTTACGCAACGTGATCTCATCATCATCATCATCAAACACGGATGTTCTTAACGAAAAGTGGAGTCAACGGTTCAAACGTGACGACCTAGAATGCCATCTCGAGTTCTTGGGTCTGACGGGCATTTACGACCCGCCACGGGCTGAATCACGAAAAGCCGTTTCAGCGGCGCATCGCGCCGGTATCATGGTACATATGTTGACGGGTGATCACCATATCACTGCCACAGCAATTGCCAAGGAAATCAATATTTTGAGCGAGAAAATATTGGAGTCGGGTCAACTCAACCAGCTCGTAATGACTGGTCCACAATTTGATGCAATGACGGACGAGCAAGTTGACGCTTTACCACGCTTACCTCTTGTGGTTGCTCGTTGTTCACCCGAAACAAAAGTCAAGATGATCCAAGCGTCCAAACGCCGCCAACTGATTTCAGCGATGACAGGCGATGGCGTCAACGATTCCCCTTCACTCCGAATAGCCGACGTGGGTATCGCCATGGGCAAAAATGGCAGCGATGTCGCCAAGCAGGCGTCCGATATTATCCTGACAGATGATAACTTTGCAACCATTATTCGCGCTATTGCTGAAGGCCGTCGACTGTACCAGAACTTACAGAGCTATTTGGTCTATTACTATATTCTACTTATAGCGGTTGCACTGCTGACGATGGTATCACTCGTTATTCGTGATCCAACTGGTCGTAGCGTAGCACCCTTCTCTACTTTACAGATGGCATACTACTTCCTAGGTAGGATCACTTTGAGTCTAAGTGATAAACCGTACTAACAGTTGCAAAATAGCCTTCTCACCGCCAGCAGGCGAATTGAGCACAACACCGGCATCGTCCACATTGATGACTGATCCTCCACGACCACCAAACGAGAATCTTTTCAGCCGTGAAATCATCCTGGACACACTGACGTACTCGCTCATCGGTGGTATCTTTGGCTTGGCCATCCATCTGCTCATTTTAGGCGGCTTTACCGTTGATGGTACCGAGTGCGACTCCATCTATCAGCCAGACGCGTGCCGTCCCCTTTACCGTTCCCGAGCAACATTGTTTGTGTTTTTCAGCTTAACATGCATTGTAATGATGGTACACTGTCGCAACGCGAGACACTCAGAATGGAATTGGAAGGGGATCAAGGCGACGTTCAAGTCACGCCTCGTGTGTGGTACGATCCTGTTTTACACCATCTGCTGTACGACGTTCCTATACGTGCCTGCGATTGCGAAAGCATTTCGAGTTGTGGGGATCACTTGGGAATGGGGAGTCGTGTTTGGGTTCACTTTTGCATACATAGGCCTCGGCGAGGTTTACAAGTTCATCAAGCGACGATGGCTGGCAGGATGGCTCACCCGTGTGCATACGCCCGATACGCTTTTACTGTCATAACACTCTTGAGTTGTATAGTTTGTCTTTTAATTACCAACACACAAAAAAGATTCATGCCAATCGCGCACAAGCTTTTTTCATTTCAACATTAATAAAGAAATCTAGACTTCAAAGTTGGAGGGGTTGGTGCCTTCCTCACGCTGGCTGTCCCACTTGGAAATCTAAATAGCATCGGTGTAAGCTCAGAAAAAGTGGCGTGTTTCTTGGTAATTTTTTTTGGATATTTACCCATTCGTTAGGGCACAAGCTGTAGTAGGCACGTCTGAACTGCTTGCAGGGCTCAAATTCCTCACCACGAGCGTTGATGCACTTGTAGTAGTCAACGTAGTTTTGCCAGCAGCTAGAAAAAAAGAAGTAGATAGAGTATTAATCGCGTGCTCTTTTGTTGTCGGTGCAATCAAGAAAACATACTGCTTGGTCTGGTTGGTGTTGGGGAAGCTATCGTGGCGCGTCAACGAGTATGTTAGTAAGTCCTAGAAAACATTCGTGTGTCATTCGTTCAAACAAAAAACTCACCGAGCATCGAAACCAGCTAAAATATGAAAATGAGTAATGAGTATTCCAATTGTCCTTAACAGCGTATTGGTGACGCGAGAAGATGCTTACCGGTGGTGAGCTTAACGTTGGCGGATTCGGCGTCAGACATGGTGAAGGACTCTTAAAGATAGAAAAAGAGAGAGGGGTGTTTGATATGGCAGACGAAATTTTTTTGCGCTGTTTGGACGCTCACAGCGACCCCGGACCGCGGAGACTCACGTTCGGTGCAATAAGTGACGTAGGCTTCTTTATGCCCTTTGACCCGAGGTATTTTTACCTCGATTGCCTACCTCGACATGACAAACTCGTGCATTTTGCATTGAGCCCACATTCACTGTCCTAATGGCAGGTTGGCTTGGTGATTGTCGTTGCCAGGTTACAAGGTTACCAGGTTACTTTCAATTATATGCTTTGTGTAAGCTCCCTTTCGTGGGATATAGCGATACAGACAACATCAAAATACGTTTGCTTCGAAAGCGTGAAACCGAGAGCAAAAGCTGATCTGTCTGGGATCATTGTACAGTGAAAGACATGTGACAGGTCCTGATGTGGTAGAGCTTTCATAGTCTAGCAGAAGCCAACTCGATCCAACGCACAATCTTTACGCGCGTAATTCTAGTGCCAAGCAAAGTATCTTCCTTGTCGAAAACTCGTGGGTATCAAGCAAGAACATATGTTTGGCTTGGTATCATCATTGGGATATGGATTTTCCTGGATCTATGAACAGAAATGCGTAACTATTTCTGTCACTGCCAAAAGTACGGCTAGCTGCTGTTCACATTTTTGCCGCGTGATAAAATATGTAGAAAAAACCTTTTATATATCTCGATGCGTAATTCGCATAGAATCCCATACTGCGTACGTCATTATATATATGTAGATTGAACACTGAATAGTGAGAAGCCCAGGGTTGACTCCCTTGTATGGTTCCAAGTCTTTGGATCGTCAGGGCATCATAAAAATTCGGGCCGTGGTAGCACGAAAACTGCTCAGCATAAGCTTAAATATCTCTGGGACGAGCATATTTTAAATAGAATAATATGTAACCGAAGATACAGGAAGAACTCTTTTCTCATCGTATGTATATAACCTCGTCCGATTTTAAGCCTGACCAACCATCCCACAATGCATACGTAAGAAAAAAAAAGCAAACTTTGTAAAAGTTGGAAGTATTAAAATATACAACGTAAAAGAAACTAAAATATATATGTTATACGACGCTCGTACTGTGTTGGTTCACATTCGCCGTGTACCCTGTGTCGGCGGCGCTCGGACCATAGGGTGACCCGTACGATTGCTCATTGGACGCGGCCCATTGAGCCGCACGTCCTCCCGAAGCACTGCCCTGACCTGCCAAGGAATCATCCAATGCTTGGCGCTTCATATTGCTAGGTGCTTCAATACCAGGAATAAACTGAAGAATGCAGAACGCAACGCCAAACACAGCAACCTAGGTTCCATTATATTAATGTTTGCTCTTCCTGACGTCATTCCCGTCGAACTTACAATGACACCTGAAGCGATGGCCAGTGGAAGGTAGTTCAGAATGATGCAACCGATGCTGTCGACACATATTAATCCAAACGCCATACTTCCACGAACCTAACCATGCACAACACTTACAAGATATAAACTATAAAACGTTGTTCGTGAGCGTTCTGATCAATGCGGTCATTTGCGTCACTTACAGATTCCACGACCGAGGAAAGAAAACATGTACGAGACATGCTGCGTGATGATGGACGGTAATCGAAATTCAAAGACAAAGACCATGACGCCAAAGAGGATACAGTAGATGCCTCGTATAAACTGTGGAAAGCCTGTCCTCCGTCGCGATTAACACTTCTTCTCGGGCCGCTGCTCTATTTACTACCTCCTGTGATGATGGTGCAAACGCCTCCAATAACCTTTTGGAAAGTCGAGTTTGTTATCGTTGTGGATGGATTCCGGACTTATGTCGGTTTGCTTACCATGAAGCATGCCACGATTATGTTAATTATACGGAAAATGAGGCTGTGGTTCACGTTTCTTATACTGTCCATAACCCTGTCCATTTTTTGCGAGTGAGGGTGAAAAGGTGAAAGGGAAGAAAAGAGTAAGGAAAGTCTGGCGATGGCACCGGTTTTGTTTCGCGCATTGCAATTGCTCCGCGGGAAATTTTGCTGTCTACTTCTATATTCTGATCGAAACATGGCACATGATCAAGACATGTGCTTTTACTCTGTATCATCGTGATGCCTACAGGACTGTTTCACATCTTATCTGCTCCTTTTCAACGCAAATAGGACTTTATGCAGAACTAGTAAGTGCTGCGCAGGATGATCAAGAAAAATAACGTAGATTATATTACAGAGCTATGCAATCGTTGTATCATACAAGAGAGAAGTTACTTCTAGCGCATAGTGACCAACTCCTCGGCGGCAGTGGGGTGGATAGCGACGCAGTTGTCGAAATCAGCCTTGGTAGCGCCCATGCGGACAGCCACACCGAAACCTTGCAGAATTTCATCACTTTCGCGACCAAACAAATGGACGCCGACAACCTTTTCTTCGGGGCCCGTCACGACAAGCTTGTAGGCCGTGGGCTCCTTGTGGTCCAGCATCGAGAAGTACATGTTGACGAACTTGGAAGTGTAGGTCTTGACGTTCTCATCACCAAACTTGGCACGAGCTTCATCCTCGGTCAAACCGACGGTGCCAGCAGTTGGATGGGAGAACACGACAGTGGGAACGTTCTCGTAATCAAGCTTGGCGGTGGCGAACTTTGCACCACCGAACAAACGATCTGAGAGACGACGACCCGCGGCAATAGCGACTAGGCTTTGCTGTCAGTTTCAACTCCTTTGCTAACCACTTTCTACGGACTTACCAGGCGTCAATTCAAAGTTGCCGCAAGCATCACCCAAAGCCAACACACCCTCGGTCGAAGTCTGTTGGTACTGATCGACAACAACGTAACCCTTCTCATCTGTCTTGATCTTGGCAGCCTCCAAGTTCAACTTTTGGACGTTGGGCGAGCGACCGATGGCCCAGAGCACAACGTCGACTTCCAAGGAGCTAGCCTGGCCAGCGGATTCGTAATCGATGCGGATGCCGCTGTCAGAGCGAGAAAGGGCCTTCACCTTGGATTCGAAGGCAAAGTTGACGCCGGTGTGTTCCATCTCCTTCAACAGGTTGTCCTTGATGATGCTGTCGAAGCTGCGAAGGATTTGCTTGGTGCGGGAAAACACGGTGGTCTGTGTGCCCAAGGCATTGAAGATACCAGCCAACTCGATACCAATATAGCCGGTGCCAACAACAGCCACACGCTTGGGCTGGGTCTCGAGATCAAAGAAGCCATCCGAATCAATACCGAGCTCGGCACCGGGAATGTTGGGAATAATAGGGTGGCTGCCTGCAATCGAACCTATCAGTGACTCGATCACTTCTTTACCTTCCCCCATGCTTACCCGTGGCAATAAGAATGTTCTTTGCTTGGACTTCGTACGACTCGGTTTCCGATTGCTGCACGCGAACCGTGTTGGGGCCAACAAAGCTAGCCCAGCCCTGCAAGTGCTCAACCTTGTCATTGTCAAGGTTACGTTCGTAGATTCCGTTCAAACGCTTGATATACGCATCGCGCTTCGTCTTCAAAAAGTTCCAGTTGAAAGCTGGTACTGCCTTGAGATCAAAACCATAGCTGGGAGCGTCACGCAAAGTTTCGGCCATGGAGGCTAGCAAAAAATAACAGCTCTTTAGTTTCCTGGCGCCCATTTGAAAAAGCTAATGCTGTTTGACTTACCAGTATTCCACATGACCTTCTTGGGCACACAGCCAACGTTGACACAAGTGCCACCAAGACGATGCTGTGCTTCAATGAGGGCGACTGAAGCCTTATGGATGCCACTGGCGCGACGAGCCGAGGCAAGACCACCGGAACCACCACCGATTACCAAGTAGTCATAGAATTGTTTAGTAGGTTTCGGAACGGGAGGCATAGTGTTTTATTAAAAAAATGACAGGAACAACAGGCTCAACATTTTTTGTTTCGCGCCTTTTTAAACCTAACCATCGGAGAGCAAGGGATTAGTAATTCCATGCCTATCTGTCGTAATATAGCAGCTGCCATGACAAATCGATTGCGTGGGCCCACCATGGCATACATATGCTGCGTAGGTCGCATCGAATGATCTTTAGAATCCTTACTAATATATTGATTGATTGGATCGAGTATGCTCGAGGATTTCTCTTGATCATCTTTTTTTTCGCGCGAATCTCCATTGGGTATCACATAGCAACGGAATGTGACAAATGTAGTTGCCAGGCGCAGCACTTGCTCGACAAATAATAAATAAGTACAATGTCACTAATTTAAGACGGTGACATTAAGATACTTGCAAAGTTAGATGCAGTATCAGTATCGTTTATTGTGGCAAAAGCAATAGGATCAGCTTCTGGCCTTCAGGGACGATGGTGCCAAAAAATGGTATGGTTACACAAGCTTACGTATGTCATCGTCACTTATTCAATGATGTTATTCGCTTTTACGCGGACTGTCCTTGCGCAAATAAAAGTGTTAATCGTCAACCAATCTCGGTGTTTGCATGTTTTTATGATGTTATATTTTATGAAACTCGTATGTATAGCATTCAATACGGTGCAGTATATGTCACAGTGCCAGTAAGCAAATTCTATCGCCTTGTACGCCGAACACAGATCAAAGTTATCAAAGAGTCAATTTCAAAGCGAGTGCATTTTTTTGACCATATATGCTATACATACACCGGAACCATCATTCGCTGCTGCTATTATGCACCCTGATTTATATGCAGCCTACAAAATTTTGGTTCGATTGGCAACGGGCATCGGTCATACTTTTCAAATTTCTAGCGGACATCTGTGCATAAACATATAATATTAGAGAAATAAAGTGCAGCCTTCGCTTCGCCGCAGGGTTTGTGAGCCCCTTCGCTGCGCTGCGTGTCACTGCACCCTTTGGGCTGCACTTTATTTCGCTCCGCTCCGGTGTGTTTTGAGAGGAAGGCAATGTTTGATAATTCAGTTTAAAAGGCCGCTGTATATTGCACGGTGGTAAAGCTGCATTGTCACTAACTACACCCTAAATGGCTAACTATACCCTAAACCCTATTGGAATGCTATTGTGCATAGCATTATGCTTAGGAGCACGTCACCTGTCTCGCTACGCTCGACTGAATGATCCCCTTCGCTACGCTGCGGGTCATTCAACGGTGAGCCGGCTCATCATGATTGTTATACGTAGTAAAGACACATTAATTCACCTGGTTAGGTTAAGATAGATGACAATGTTTGATCATTGTAAGGCAAGTGTATATTGCACGCTGACAAAGCTGCACTGCCACTAACTACACCCTAAATGGCTAACTATACCCTAAATGACTATCTACACCCTAAACCCTATAGGAATGCTATTGTGTATATTATCATGCTTATTAGAGAAATATCGATAGTAACTTTCGTTGGTTTACGTGTATACTTATGCTCTGTCGTTCGAATGTTGGTTTCGGTATACCACTTCAACATGTATATGGCAGCCTTATTTATACCCAGAGCCACTCACTCAACAATCTTGATATAAGAAGAATCAAGCTTTGCATATTAATCTATGACAATACAATGTATATGTCTATGGATAATGCTTAAAAAGTCCAAGTCAGCTTCTGGGTTATGAAAAAAGCATTGCAATGTAGGATCCACTATTTGTAATGATGTATTGCCTTGGAGGAAATGCATATTTATCAGACTAATAACTATACTATCTCATCTGTGACAAAAAAGTCTATAGATAGAGGCCATCGCAAGCAACGAGCTCACACAGTAAGCAGCCTGGAATAACTGTTCCGTTTAATCATAGATGTCAAGCGCCGTTAATATCGTTGCAACATGCGATATAGCCAATTAAAAGTTATCGGAATCGTCAGTAGAATAAAACAATTTCATAGAGTTCCAGTGAGAGTCTACTGGTTATGGATTATATATTTATTTACATACGGTTGAGACCAAGAGTTGCCAGACATGGAATGCTGCGTAACAGGATTTCCTCATCTGAATGGCCACTTCTTTGCGAATGTGTCGAGGCTGGCTCTTGAGCGTAAGCGCTTTAGGGTGGTGGTGGTTAAAGTATCCAAGGCTGTGAATGGTGTAGACGTTGCCAAAGTGCAGAACCGAGTGATAGTACCGCCCAAATGAATCGCCGATTTCAAAGGTCAAGCAAAGACCTGCGCATTGTGATAACTGACTGCATTCAGATTTTTAGCAATTATAAATTTCTGAATGCTGGCTCTTGAACGAGTGCGGTACGTAGAGTGGTTAAGCGTGTTAAATCCCATTTTTCAAACTTTTATTATGCTGAATACATGATTATAATGCTCTTAATTTATATAGTTACCTATTAACATCAAGTAGATGATTGGATAAATTCGGACAGGGGACTATTGGAAGGTAAAGGATTGTGCCCGCAATTGAAAAAGGTGATTATCTAAAGAGTGCATGTACTATATTATCACATTTAGTTACGCAGTGAAAGAACGTAATTGTTAGCTTGGATGACCAATTCGCTCCATTCCTCGCATGCTTATTGAAAAGAACATTTTAGCTGGCCCTTTCTCGCCACCTTTGTCTATTATATTGGTGTTAGAGACGACGATAACCCCTAAATATTATCTTTGGTTATCAAAGCGACGGTATCGAAATTGATAATATGCGAATTATTCCAATATTATACATTTTCATCAGAGTGGCAGTCGCATTCAATCCGATTGCATGCTTTGCTTTCTATGAGACACTTTTTATGTAATTATTTAAACAAAGAAAATTCATGCCAGCAGTGCTATTTTTTCGTTTATGAAAGTGGAAGGTTACGAAAAAACATTTTAGAGGGAGAGGGAGTCAGCGTAGGGGAGGCTGTAAAGATCACCCAAAGCAGCGGTAGTTGCCTTACCGCTCAACAACTTCTCAGCAACCTATAAGGATAAGTCAGTCTCTATCACGTCCATTGTAACAAAAAAACCGTTATTACCTTGGCAACATCCGAAGCAGAAACCTTGTCAAGAGCAGCGGCAGCATCAGCAGCGGAGGTATACTTGCCAGCGAGGAGAGCCTAAACAACAAAATACGATCAGCCTCACTTATTATCAAACCCATTATTCCTGTGTATAAAATTTACCTGGGCACCAACGGTTTCCAGACGATCCAAGCGAGTCTCGAAGCCAGAAACGGCAGCGAACTTGGCCTGTGCAACGGCTCTGGCAAAGTCTTGCTCAGAGATACCAGAGGCAACAGCCTTCAACTGCTCGGCAGCGGCAGCAGCAGCAGAGGCAATACCAGAGGAAGGAGCCGAAGCGTAGACACCAAAGAGACCAGCATCAGAGTAACCAATGTTGAAAGCCTTCAATTCAGCGCCATTCAACTTGGCAGCAGTCTCACCAAGAAGACCAGCGGCAGCAGCGAACTGGACGCGCTGTTCACCACCCAAAGCGAAACGGAGAACCTGAGCAGCGGCGTACTCGGCCGAGTTGAGAGGAGCACCCTCGAAAGCAAGGACAAAGTGGTTCTTAGCCGAAGCAGCCTCGACGCGGGATTCACCACCAAAGTACTTGGTAGCAGGAACAGTGGATTGACCAGCAGGGACATCGATGAAAGTTTCAGCGAACTTTTGAACGGTTTCCAAAGAAAGACCCGAGCCAACAAGAGCAATGTTGCCGCTCTTGAAGAGCTCAGCAGCGTAGCTCTTGACAGCGGCGTTGTTGACGGGGCTGGCGCGGCTGGCGAAGATCGAGTTACCGAGACCGTTACGGAAGGCAGCGGCGTGAGCAGCTTCGAACACAGCAGCTTCAGGGGACGAAGCAGCATTGGCGGATTCGGCGGCAGTCTGCTTAGCAACATCGACGAATTCGTGGTCTTGGAACTTTTGGTTCGAGACGACATCTCCCAACACTTCAGCGAATTGAGCACTATCAACAAAACGAATAAGCATTTCCCAATATTCCATGATCTCTCTCTCTCTTTCTCTCTCTTCCTATCTCTTTCAACTCACGCATCACCGCTCAAGAACTCGGCAGAGTAGACAATCGATTCGCGGGTCAAGTTGGCGGACAAAACGCCACCGGCCAACTCGGTTTCACGAGTAATACGGAATGCAGTGCGCTTGGCGTTGTTCTAACAATTCATTCGTATAAATAACGCGCAACTCGTCCATGACGTCTCTTGTCTCACCTTGAAACCATAGTTCTTCAAGACATGGGCAACACCCTTGGTGGATTCGACACGCGAACCGCCATTAACGACGACGGACAAACCAGCAGTAGGGCCGGCTTCTTCGATCGAGGCAACGGTGACACCGTTCTGGGCTTTGCTGATTTGGGCGGCGGCGGTGGTGCTGTACGCCTTGGAGGCACTGCTGGGAATGGATGCGAAAGCTCTGCGCGCGGCCAACATTTGTGTATAGAGTGGGGGAGATTATAAAGGCGCTGTTATATTTTTTTGTTACTTTGCAAGAAAAAATTGGCTTGCGCTGCCCTTGTCTAGAGTTACAACCCCGATAACTTTTGTTGTTGATGACGTATCGCGTCGCTGGACAGATATCGTACGAGGAAATGCGACAACAGGTACTTTCTCCTTCTTATTGAACACTAAACACCTGAGACAGTACTGTCAATTGCTTTGTGAATGCCTTGCAGAATCCTATTGGCAATTGTCTTCTTTTCCAATGCTAATGTACCTGTCATTTTTTCCGTTCTATATTGCCATGCCAGCATCCAAACAATCGACATATGGTGTACACCGAATTGCTTTTTTCAGAATACTGGCAAATAGTTTTTAATATACCAGTGATTACTTTCAACTTGACAGTTCAGTACGCTGTTGAAGAAACTTGGCGCTTACTATAAGTTATAGTACTTCACAACAAAGTCCACCTGCTAAGGAACTCATCAGGAAAGCTTGTTGCCAGGAAAAGCGTTGTTATGCTGTCAAAGGCTGTATTTGCACTGGGCAACAGTTTAATGCTAGGCAGCAAAGCAGGGCGTGGTTTACGTTATCATAGAAGCAGTGTTGCTATGGTGCCAAAAGCATTACCATCATGTTGTCAAACATTACCTGTGCACGGACCATCAATTTGCTACTAGGTAAAAAAAAAGCGAACGTGGCCCGAACTACTATGGCAGCGCTGTTTCTATGGTAACCTTAAAGTTGTCATTAGCCTATCGATCCACTGGATAAGCCTAACAACCACTTGGTAGCTCTGCATTCGCGGCTGTTGACAACTTTCTTTTATAGCATAGAGCGAAACGTCCTAGGACACATTCGTGTAAAGTAGGCTTTCGCCAATTAGGGTCAATGAAAAAGTCTCGTATTCACTTACCTTTAAAGTCTATACGTTAATATTACATATCGTGTTTCACGTTCTTCCTGTGAGTACATACCCTGCTGAATAATGAATGGCTAGTATGTACGTAAGAACATGCCAGAGGAGCTTGATCAGCTGGTAGAAGAGGAGAAAAATAGCGAGTTTTATTATCTACAAATCCACACAACGCACCACACTGTATGCTGCGCGTACCCGGTGCTTGCTACAAAAGTATGCGCGGAAAGCACGGGTGACGCGAAAAAAAAACATTCACAAGCCAAATGAGTTTTCATTGGCCGGCAGAACATATAACCATGGTCACTGGGTCATATTTCCCGAGCAGTATAAAAAGGGCGTCATGCTGCGCAACCCTGAGCGCGTTGGGTCTTTTTTTTTTCTTACCGGTTCTGGCTTCCAGTAAGTAAGGTAGGTCATTAGCTAGAAATGAAACATGTCCTTAGTCCTCGGCCCAGCAATCCAGTGGCTGGGAGGGATCTACAATTGGGAAGCCAGCAAGATGCACACCGGTCGCGCCTGTACTCTTATTTGCTTCGCTGCGAATCCCCGAAAAAAAAGAAAGAAAGAACCGGCACCCCCCGCAGGAAAAAAAAAGAAAAAAGAGAAAAGCCTCCTGCCAGCGCAGACGAGTACAGGCGCTATGGGACCAGACGACCCAGTACCTTCCCGTGGTTGGTCCTGTCAGTATCGAGCTTGTTCTCGAGAAGCTAAATCTGGGTCATGTATGTCTTTCAATAAAGCAAGCACTTTGAACCGTACTTTGACAGAGTCGCGCAGTCATGTCCATAACCAATCTATCACAATGGCTGTTGCTGTTAATCACTTGCCAACGCGCTTGACCATTCAAATGCAACCGCGCAATCACTGCGATCACTTGGCCACAATGCCTGGTGATTGTCAAATTAGTCTTCATAACGGCAGATCATAAAGTTGGTTCGCTTATGCAGCAGCCAAAGCATTGCCTTATACGGACGCTTCTTCGGAGTGCTTTAAGCTTTTGAAGCAAGTCCGTCATGATCCGTTGGTCGAGTATTATTAGATGATGGTTTGCTTCGTTTTTTGTAATGGGTAGCCCCAGTACAAAGTAACGCGAAACACCTTAGTTTTCGCTGGTGGTATCATTTGAGACTGAGATATACGGCAAAGATAGGCCAAGCTTCGAACGAACCGACCAAAAAAGTAGAGCCTGTATACAGCATATCTGAAAAGCACAGAAAATAAAAAAAGCATAGGGAACGGAATGTACTGTATAGAAAAAGCTTACAAAATTATCTTTAAATACGTAGTTCAACAAAAAAAGCTCTATTACCATAGTTATTACCTTGTATCATGGGAACGAGTCTATTTATTACCACCAGCGCTGTAGCTGTGGTAGCCACTATATCTTTATTTCCTACTATAAGCGTGGACTAAATTGTCAAGAACGTGTTCACGCTTTTTGATATGGCCGTGCCAAATTGCAGAACTCGCACTGAAACCGGATGCACGGATTGTCAAAGCGAGTATGCCAGCTTTGAAAAGTCAAAGTCAGAGTATGGAGCGAGGTGCACCAAACCTTTCAGGTATGTATACATTTTCCTACATACCCTTTATATGTTTTTGAATGACGTTACAGACGACGATAAAAGTTAATGCATGAATGATGCGTGTCTACATGGTTGTCAAAGTAGCCAAAACCCCAGGTTGCCCTCATTAAATTATGGATCCACATCATTTATTGTACACGGTCTCATCCATGATCTCGCGTGGAACCTGTAGACGAATTTTCCAATGCGATATATACCACATACAAGGCTTTCCAAGTTTTCCAGAGCAGAAGTTTCAATGCAATTAAAAAGTCCTTAGCATCCTTGATGATTACCTTTGAAATTTTGATCCGTTTCTACATAAAGGCTTCTCCGCAATATGCCATCTGTTGGCTCGGTATATGGCACATGTTCATTCATGCAGCCAAACTCAACTTTCTGCGGTGTCTCTTCTCATTCACTAAAAAGGCTGCCAGAGAATTTAGGCTTGTTCAATACTTGAGATAACATAGCCTTGGAAAAGCGTATCCTATTAGCTCACTGGAGGTAAACCCAAAGCGCTGAATTTTGGTGGAGATCCACAGCATGATTTTTTGTTTCTTCCAGTCCTGTCAACTTTTTTTTTTCGACTTTCCCGATCAACCGCGGCTTGCGTGTTTCCGATCTTGTAGCCAATCATGACCGGTCATAGGAAGAAGCCATTCAGTGGCAAGGCAAAGAAGGCACAGCTTCAAGCCAAAAAGGCGCGAAAGGCAGCGCAAGCAGAACGCGAACAAGATCAACCACAGACTAGTAAATGCGACCATGCCAGCACCCATGTCAGTCATATTTAAATCTTGCGCAAAAATGGCATAGATCCTCCGGTGGCATTGTCTCAAACATTTGTCAAAGGCTCGCCCACGGTCCCGACCAGTTATTCTCTGGATGGTCGACGCGGTGGTAGTGGCAGAAACAAGCAAGTTTCTCAAGGCAACATAGCCATAAGACATTAACGTGTTTATCATAGACTGGTATCGATGTTTGAGAAGCTATCCAGTGAGACTGTTGAACGCGCTCGTCTTGCAAGCATGAAGCCTTTTGAACGACTCCCCCAGGTGGGTGTTTCTTCTTTCAACGGCAGCATATATGCATAGCTCATACAGCGCAGACTGCACTGGAGGTCGGCATTGACTCGTATTCTGAATCGATCGACTTTCCCAAACGGCCCAAATGGGACTACGGCATGAACAAAGAGCAGGTGGAGTCGGGCGAGACCGAGTATTTTGAGAACTGGGTGAAGGATATATACACACGATACGGAGACGATACGCGTGGTCAACTCAGCTGGTTCGAGCATAATCTGGAAGTTTGGCGTCAGCTGTAAGTCTTTTGGCTCGCGATAAACGTGCAATGCATTGACGAGAGAGCATTGTGCAGTTGGCGCGTACTGGAAATAAGCGACATTGTGCTGGTTGTGATGGATATTCGCCATCCGTTGCTCCATTTTCCCCGCGCGTTGTACGAGTATGTGACGCGCGACCTGAAACGCAAGATTGTTGGCATTTTCAACAAGGTCTGAATCGATGGCATGGACCAGAAACCGCCCAACTCACGTTTTTTTTAACTCTAGGTGGACTTGGTATCCGAATTCACAGTATTCGCATGGACCAAGTACTTTGAGGAACAGTTTCCCGAGCTGCATATTGCGTGTTTCAGCTGCTATCCGCGTGACGAAAAACTGATTGATGATACCAAAACATGTAAGATCGTTGACGCCGAGCTTGACTGTGGATGCTGATGAGCGTGTAAGATGCACTCAAGATGCGCGCCAAGCGACCGCGTAAACGGTACTTCCAAGCGCAAGGCGTGCGGGCAGTGTTGGAAGCATGCAAGGATGTCAAGCTGGAGAAAAAGGGCGTCAAGGTGGACTGGGCCGCGTTGATGGCTCGGTACGACAAGCGCGACACTGCAACGTCGGAGTCTGATGAAGAAGAAGGCTACGAGGACGGAGATGACGACAGTGACACGGGCAGTATGGCTGGCTTGGGTAAGTGTGTACTAGCGCAAAGAGTTCAATTCAGCTAAGTGATACATCGTAATGCTTCCAGATGACGAGTTTAGTCGAATCATGGACATCACCAGTGAACAAGTCACTCCCCACCACGATTACGTGACGCTGGGCCTGGTGGGGCACCCCAACGTGGGCAAGAGCAGTCTGATCAACAGCATCATGCAGCGTACGGTGGTGAGTACCAGCCGGACGCCAGGTAATGCTTGCCTCTCGACAGGAAAGCATGGCCGTTAATTTCGTTCAAAACAACAGGGCACACGAAGCATTTCCAAACGATCCATCTTTGCGAGAATGTCCGTCTGTGCGACTCGCCCGGGCTGGTGTTCCCAACCTTACTCCCTCGTGCGCTGCAGGTATAAAATATTTGGACCCATAAAGAGAACATAGCCTAACCGTTTGTCAGGTGCTATCGGGCATGTATCCCATTGCGCAAGTGCAGGAACCGTACAGTGTAGTCCAGTACCTAGCAGAGCGTGTGCCCGTCGAAAAGATTCTGTCGTTGACCCCGCCGGATTTGGACAACGCGCTATCGTACAGATGGTCCGCTTGGTCTATCTGCGAAGGTACACAACAAAGAGAAACAAAGTTACCGTCTCACAATGACGATTAATATAACGGACTAGCCTACGCGATCCAACGAGGCTTCTTCACGGCCCAGGCGGCCCGCCCGGATGTCTACCGCGCGGCCAATACCATTCTCCGATTCACCAACGACGGCCGCATCCTCATGTCGTTCAAGCCCATTGGTTTCTTTACCAGCAGCAAGTACGAAAAGCTACGCGTGGAGGAGGCGTCCAAGCAGCGGCACGAGTCCGACGAGGATGAGGATCACAGCGAAGAAGAGGAGGCTCCTCGAGATAGTGGCAAAATTGACATCCAGGGAGGGGCATTTGCTTTATTAGCCGATCAATCGGACGCATAAAAACGAAAAAGAGCGCGCGCGTGTGTGTGTCTGTGTGTGTGTGTGTTGCTGAGCAAAATGACACAAGAAAGCCTTGTGCTGCGGCGGAACATGCAGCTCCCCGACAAGACGGGCAGGGGGTTCGCCTTTAACCGCATTGTTGTACCATTTTTTTGGGCTCTTTTTTCCCTCTTTTTCTTCATATTCGACCGCCAGCTATGGGTATCTTTACCGAAGAAATACAGAAAACTTCCATTACCTTTTATATTGGTATGTCCACGGCTCGTGTAGTCAGACGCCGCATTGACCTTCGTTTTCCGCCATTAGAACGACTCTCCAACTATGAAGAGATCGACTGGTACATTGTGCAGCAATTGACAGAATCCATCCAAATGCAAGAGGCCGGTCCGCGAGAGGCTATTGAGGCTGTGCGCAAACGGCTCAAGCATGGCACGACACAGCAGAAGCTTCGGGTGATCGATGTAAAGCGAGGAAAGAGCAGGCGACAGAGTGGCAAAGACGCTTATCACGTTTCCATTACAGGTTCTCAAGTTGCTTATGGAAAACACCAGCGAAAAGTTCCATCGTAAGTGATTGACAGCCCATGGAAACGGCGGGAAAATTGACAAACGGAGATAGGACAACTGGTGTCCAACGAGAAAATGCGGGAACGGCTTGATCTGATCGTATCGTCATCCGTAAGCAAACACCCCTTCCTCCCTTTCGAACAAAGGAAAACCTGTTTGATAACATATGCAATTCCCCTAGAGCGAGGATGTCAAAGTACGCAAGGCGTTGTTAAGCGTGTTGGGCGCATGGGCAGTAAAGTACAAGAGCGAGCCTGGCATGCACGTGTTGGCGGACATGTACGAAAACGGTCGCAAAAAGTTAAACTTGGTAAGGCAGAAGAAGATGGAGTGGATTACGTGATAGTAACCAAGGAGGGTGTTTCTTTTCCCAGCCTAAACGAACGGGCAGTGGCAGTGCTGCACCACCACGATCGCCTTCCACAGTTGAAGCAACAACCCCTGCAATGCCGCCTCGCCCTGTTCAGCAGCCTTCGCCGCCGCCGCCAACACGGCCACAGCAGAAACGACAATCCTTACCACCAGCGGCCAAGCCTGCCGAAGTACGCACCAAGCCACGAAGTAGCAGCACGGCTGGCCAGCAACCCCAGCGCACCTTCAATCTGGAGGCGGCCAAGCCAAAGATCATCCAAGAAGTCGCGTTGGCCAACCAAAACATCAACAACCTGGTCAACGCGCTCAAGTTCATCAACACAAGCGAAGATCGATGGGAAATTGATCTGCGACACGACCAGCGGCTTCAGGACTATCGCCAACGGTGCGAGGATTCGAAAAAGAAGATCGTGCGATATGCTCGATTGGTGGAGGACGAAGAGTGGATCGGTACGTTGTTGGCGACAAATGAGGAACTGTTAAAGGCGTTGGAGATGTACGAGGCCATGTCGGTGGGCGAAGTGCCCGTCAATATGCCATCCACACCGCCATCCCCACTATCGCCCCAGCCATTGTCACCTCAACACACTCGATCTCCGCCTCCTCCACCCGCCCTGCGCTCCGAGGAAACCATCCGTGATTTGGCTGGATTAAGGCTGTCGTCCACACCCCCTCCCACAACCGACAGCAGCCTCAGCCGGGCATCAGCAAGCAGCGCAGATCCGTTTGCAGATCCGTTTGCCGATCCCGTCGATGAAGTGCCGGACATCCCTGCTGATAAAAAGCGTCTGGGGTAAGCCTTTTTCTTAGCTTCTTTTTATTTCGCGACGCTGTGCTTATACGCAAAATCGTAGTGAGCTTGTGCTTTAAGTTGAATGTCCTTCTACCTGCCTATATCTTCATTATATCACCATCTCTATATTTATATGCTCGCTTCAATGTTTATTCGTTTTTATCCAAATTGGCACGAAAACCCAACTGGCCCCAGGGGCTGCAGGAATATTTACTGTTTTTCGTTTGGCACGGACATGCCACGTACTGCCAAACACCCACGTTTTATACTGAGCATTCAGACGATTCTGAGCACAAAGCAACCATCCTTGGTTGTGTCCACAGACTCCTATCCACATGGTGCCGGCATTCAATGAGACCGGCAGCAAATCTTGGCTTGACATGACCATCAACGCATCGCACACTTCTTTGTGATGCTGTTCAACTCCTTGCCGAAATCGCCTTGGAAGGCTTTGGCTCCTTTCTGGAGCATCGCTTGATCCTTTGCGATTCCGTCAATGATCTTTGTGACATGGGTCAGCTCTTAGGCTGTCAGTACGTTGAGCAGAACTGATACTTTGTCCGATGTACACCGTGCAGAGGAGAAACTAGCGTTTTGAAGCACGCCGTCGGGTCTAATAACATGTCATTGTTCCGCGTAAGCATCAAGGACGCAGCGTCTTTTGTGACGTCAAACTGGAAACTTGATGTTTCGATCCATGCGCATGTGAATGCAAAATATACATAGAATCACCACACAATGATGGATCGGAAGAAAAGCGTGACACGCCATGTCCGTAGCACCAAAGGGTCACTCAGTGCCATGTGCTACGAGGCGAGTCAGAGATAATAAAGAGTACAAACCCCGGATACAAGGGCGGGTATTGCGCATTCTTATCCCATTCTGCAGCATCATGGCTGAGCTATTTTATCAGCAAACTGCCCTCTATGCTATTTATATATCCCAACCATGAATGACCTCATTGCACCATTAGTCATTTTCACAGTTACCAATCAGCTCAAATAAGAAAGAGAGGATCATGTTTGGTTAGAATGGAATCTTGTGGCTAGCGAAATTGCCTTATTCATGCTTCTTTCCTTATGGCATGAGCCGCGGGCGACGCATTGTTCTTAGTCTGAGTAATGTGTCCTGCATATCGACATGTCACAGGAGCTTTGCCTGGTGTGACACGACATCCAGCGGTTGGGGGGTGAGTGAGTGCGAATGATGAAAAAGTACGACTCGTCGCCGAAAGAAAAAAAAAAGTTTTTCAGTGTCCGTAGTGTTGACAAGGGAACGATCAAAACTTTAAAAGAGAGCCGGCGTTGCCAGCGACGCGCCATGTCTTTCTTCTTGCTAAGCAACCGTAGCAACTTTTACAGGTATGGATCTTTCCGGGTGCGGTTCAAACGCTTGTTGGGTGCGCGAGATGATGAGGTAATAAACAAGCATAGTTCAACTGAACATACATGGCTTGAAACCCCATTCCGTGTTGAACAATTCTTTCGCCCCTAGCTGATTGCGCACTCAATGAGCGAATGAGACGGGTTGTGGCACGACTTGAAAAATACTTATTCGTCAACATTTAGGACGGTAGGCGCGGATATACCAGGATAGTATAGATTAAAATCGCAAAGATTTCGATATGAACCTGAATAAAATAAAGCGAAAAAAATATGCGCGGGAGATCATCCATGAGTGGCGTGTCCCCAAAACGCACATGTGTTGAAAAAAGCTCGTGTGTGCAGCCTGTGTGTGTGTGAAAAAACCTCCAAAAAACCGAGCATGCGTTTCAGAAAAGAAAATCACAAGTGACGTCTTGCTACTCCTCTTTTTTTTTTCTTCTTCTTGTGCCCTTCCTACTTTGTTGCTACTCTTTCCTTTCTCTTTTTCCTTCACCCAATACCCTTACCCGCTTAGTGCCTTTTTTTTCTCCGTAGAACCGACAATGATGTCGCAATTAAAGCCTGCTCAATTAGACCTGAACATGTCGCCAAGCAACAAACACGCCTTTCAAACCTCCGGTCCGCCGTCGCCGTCACTGTCGACTGCGTCGTTCATGTCGTCGGTCTCGTGGATGGCGGAGAAATCATCGACCGAGCTGATCCCAATGCTAAAAAGCGCATATTCTGCACTGAAAGATAAGGAGAGGGGTAAGTTGTATCCTCTTGCTCATTTTCATGTGAAATCGATAATAATAAGGGGCCCATTATTATTGCAGACTTGATGCTTGCGGCGGAAATTGGCAAGTCGCTGCTGGAGAACAACATCCGTCTGAAAACCAGCTACGAAGACCTGTTGCAGCAGACTCAGCGGTCATGCGCCCCACTCCCCACCCCATCGTCTTCCATGCTCGTCGACATCGACTCGGCCTTGGAGACCTGCAGCAGCGACGAGGACGACGAAGACGACGACGAAGACATGCGCTTCATCCCCTCACACCGCACCCGCGAGGCCATGATCGAGGTCCTCGAACGCAAAAACATTGAACTCTCCAAACGACTCGAGGTTGCCATGGCCGAGAAAGACGACGCCGCCCGACACAACATGAAGCGCAACCGCAAGCTCGAGGCTGAGATCGAGACCTTGAAGAGCAACCTGGACATTGCCAGCAGCAAGATCCAAGAGTTGGAAGAAATGAACCAGCGCCAGAACAGACTCGAACGCAAATCACAGCAGGCACTCTCTGCAACAGCCACGAATTACATCGACCCCGAAGTCAACCAAGCTGAAATGGAAGAATTGCTTGGCAGAATCGACCAACTTCGCTTGGAAAACAAGACCGTCAGCGAGTCAAAATCCGAGCTCGAAAACAAATTGGCCGAAACGCTCAAAGACCTGCGAAATCTCAAGCAGCAGTTTGAGCATTTCCAGTTCACCCAGACAGACTACGAGACCTTGCAAGAAGCCTACGAACGCCAGTTTAAACACATCGCCGAATTGAACGAAAGCGTCGAAGAACATCGCTCCGTGCTCCAGAAGCTCAAGGAACGCGGCGTCAGCATTCATTCAGCTCGATCAACACCGGCGCCCAGCGTCAGTGGCAGCACGAAAAGCCAACCAGCTGCCTTCCGTAACACTTTGCTGGGCGAACTCGAAACGGAATGGCTCAAACGTAACAATAGCACGACGACGGCCAATAGAAGCCTCAATAACGTGTCACAGTTCACTGAAAAGGCACTGGCTGCGTTCTACAATGCACCCACAACCGAGACGGCGCTGGAAACGGTGCTGTCCAAGGCTAGTGGCATTGATAAGGAGCTTCTAGACGAAGCCCTCAGTTTCATCAGCCGGCTCGAGACCGAGCACGACAACGACAAGTGTCTCGATCTACATGAATACGATGTCCAGGAAGACGATTACAGCGACGACGAGGACGTGTCCACGATGGAGCTGTTTGATCACAACAGTCAGCATCAGTACCCATCGCTCGATTTGTATCCCAGTCTGGGCAACCGTAACGAATTTCAGGTGGAGCGCGTGACCAAGCGGCCAAAGACTTTCTTGGGTCGTCTCCGCCGCCTTATCCATCACTTCTTCCGCGCCGTGTGGCGATGGTGCCGCTTTGCCATGATCCTGACGACCGCAGTGATCATCAGCTTATGGCACGGACCAGAGGGCATGATGCTGGAGTATCATTAAGTACATAAAAGCACACACATCATCTGCATTCCCTAACGTCCCCAACCATTCCTTTTTGTGTACATCCTCCCCAACCCTTTCTTTCTTGTCGCCTTCTATATATCCCATATCCGTTTTCATTTTAGTATCTGTTATGAGTAATAGCCTTTATATAATATGCCCACCACGCCTATAGCTTAGCCAACTACATATATATATATACACTTGTTTCTATGTATAAAATTTATTTCCGTTTCGCCCTGAACATGAGCCGAACACGATCTACCAGCCGCTTGGGCTTTTTGTGCTGGACCATGCGAGTCGGGTACAGTGCGGGCGGATCCGTGGTCAACGCGGGCGCCGGGAATTGCACGCCTTCCTGAAGCAGACAAATGTCCTGCGTCATCGCCCAGTCGTGCGTGAGCCGGTGAAGCATCCGGAGCGAGTTCTGCGTGGGGGGACGGCTGCACAGCTTTGGGGTCAATGTGGCGGCAGGAAACACAATGGAGCCCATGTTGCTTTTGCAAAGAAAAAAGTGATAACATTTATGCACAGCTTTGTATAGATTTTTATATATGCATGCGTGTTTGTGTGTTGTTATTATTTACAAATTTAGATGTCAATCACCTCGCTTTGGCATCCGCTGCACCGTGGCGTCTCCAGGAACTGGAAAAACGCAGGCTTTTCTAAAGGCGGCAACTTGCCCACAGCTGGCTGCACGCGCTGTTCCCGTTCTTCGGGTTCCTCCTGCTCTTCCTCGCTTGGCCATTCGAATTCATTCTCGCTCACTGGACTCAGTCCATTCATCATCAGCTTGACCTGCGCCTGATCCAGTGCTACGCGACGCGTCTCCAGCGTCTCCTGGTTATTCTGTTGCTGATCCCACATTCGATCCAAATGACCCTTGTATTCCGCCTGCAGCCGTTGGATGGTCGTCTCCAATTCCCTCTTTTCGCGCTCCAGCCGCGTCTCGCTTTCGAGCTGTCGTTCGCGCACCGTCGTGAGTTCGCCGCGAATGGTATTGAACGCCTCCAGCTGCCGATCCAGTCGGCGTTGCAGTTCTGTCAGCTCCTCCGTGCGCTCGTCGTACTTTGCCTTCCAATCGCTGCTGCTACTCTCCTTATCTTGGGTGGCACCCGATGCAGTTTGTTCCTGCATTGCACTCAGCTGTTCTCGCGTATTCTTTAATTCATCTAAAGAAAGATTGTTATTGTTATTGTTTTGTTCTTTCGAATCGCCGCATCCCAAATTTGGCTTTACCTTCAACTTGTGCAAGCCTCTCTCGATGCGCTTGTGATTCTTCCTGCAGTCGTGCATGCGCCAATTCCAATTCTGCGCGCATTTCCTCGTTGGATTGTGCTGCACGCTTATGCTCGGCATCCTTATCGGCCGCCGCCTGCCGATTCGATTCAAGTTCCTCGGAAACTTTGCTAATTTTAGCATCCATGGCTTGCTGCATCTTGGCTGCATCGTCCTGGGCGTTTTTTACAGTCTTCTGCAATGCCTCGATTTCTTGCGTCATCTGCTTCTCCTTTGCTTCCAGTTCCTGCTCTTTTCTAGCAAGACTCTCCTTGGTCTTATTCAATACAATCTCCATGTCCCCTCGTTCCTTTTGCAGCTGCTTCAGCTCAGCCTCCTTGTCAATCTTGACCTTTTCCAATTCTCCTCCCATAACTCGTCGCGCTGTTTCCAGTTCGCCGTTGGCTTGATCCAGCTGCTGCTTGAATCTGAGAATCTCGGTGTCCTTTGCATCCGCTGCGCTCTTGGCTTTTTGCACAGCAGATTCGAGCTCCTTTTGCTTGGCCTCCACTGACTTCAATTGCTTGGTGCGATCCTCCAGCGTGCTGTCCAGTTCCTTTTTGGTAGTCTCGATCTGCTTGCGCTGTTCCTCCACTTCTTTCAGACGCTGGTTGGCTTCGTCCAGCGCAGTCTTGGTGTTATTGTATTCGAGCGTTTTGGCGTCAACGAGACCTTGTAAGTGCATAACATCGGATTGGCTCTTGTCAATTGACTTTTGAGCATCTTTGAGTTGCTGCTTGGTGGTCTCGATCTCGCTGTCTTTTGTTTCAATCAGTTGCTTGAGTTGTGTTACGCTTGCTTCCTTTTCGCTGATTGTCTTTTTGGCTTGCTCGATCTCGCCTTGGGTCTTCTTGACAGTTGCATCGAGTGTCTTCTTGGATTTGTCAAGAAGCTCCAATTCAGCTTGTTTATCCTTGAGCGTTTTCTTCAGTGCATTGATTTCATCCCCCATGGATTTCTGTGTCTCCTTGAGCTGCTGCTTCGCCTGATCCGTCTGTTTTTCCCTGGCTTGAACAGATTGTTGAAGCTCCTTGACCCTGTCGGTATTCTGCTTTAGCTCACCGGCCGTGGTTTGCAGAGATTTGACCGCATTTTCAAGCTGTTGCTTGAGTTGATGGACCTCCCCTTCACTCTTCTTGATCTGCTGCTGCAGTTCTGTTTCCTTGTCAGCGGCAGAAATCTTTAGCTGCTTGAGTTCATCATCCAGTGTCTTTTGAGCTTCGCTGGCCTTTCCAAGTTCTTGCTTGAGCTGATTGGCATCCGTCTCTTTGGTGTTGACCAACTCTTCTAGTTCTTCCACCTTGGCTGTTGCTTGCTTCAACTCATCCGCCGTGGCCTGCTGGCTTTTCGTGGCGTCGTCGAGCTGTTGCTGGACCTTGTTGATCTCGTTATCCTTAGACTTGATCAATTGCTCCAATTCCTTTGTCTTTTCGGCCGTCGAAGCTTTCAGTTGTTCGTGTTCCTTGATCAGCTTCTCACGCGCGTCGGAAACGTCTGTCAGCTTTTGTTCAGAGAGTTTTAGTTGCTCACTGAGTTTCGCTGCATCGCGCGTCTTTGCTTCCAATGTGCTGGATGTGCTTTTGGCCTCCTTTCTCGCGTCATCCAACTGTTGCGTGAACTTGCTGATCTCGGTTTGCTTTGATTCAACGAGCTTTTCCTTTTCAGCTGCAGCTTCCTTCCATTGGCTGATCTCGTCTGTCAAGGTCCTTTGGGCATTATCGAGTTGTTGTTTAACCTTCTGTAACTCGCTTTCCTTGGACTTGACAAGTTCCTTGAATTCCTTCTCCTTGTCGGCTGCCTTTTGTTGGAACTGCTGAAAGTTGCCATCCAGTCTCTTGTGGTTGTCATGGAGATCGGTATGCTGCTGTTGGACGCGAACCAATTCTTTTTCCTTCTCCTGGATGGCCTCTACTTTTTCCTTCAATTGAACGTTCAATTGCTCCACTTGCCGCACGGATGCTTGTTGAGCCTTGCTGGTAGAATCAAGCTCGCCTTTGAGTTGCTTGATCTCCTTTTCTTTCGATTCAACGAGTTTGCTCTTGCCCGTGATGGATTGGTTCAATTGCTGGATCTCTGCTGTTGCTCTCTTGTGAGCATTCTTGGCTTCGTCGCATTGCTGTTTGATCTGATCGATCTCCTTTTTGTTCGATTCGTCCTTTTCGACTGCAGATTGCTTCAACTTTTGGATCTCAGTGGTGGCTGACTGATGTAAACCGTTGGCCTCGTCAAGTTGCATTTTGATCTGGCTGATCTCTTCCTCTTTTGACTTGATGGCCGCATCTTTCTCTGCTATAGATTGCTTCAATTGTTGGATATCGGCAGTTGCAGACTGATGAGCATCTCTGGCGTCGCCATGCTGCTTCTTGATCTGACCAATCTCCTCTTCCTTTGACTTGATGGCCGCATCCTTTTCAGTGATGGACTGCTCTAATTGTTGGATTTCTGCTATCGCTAACTGATGAGCATTCTTGGCCTCATCATGTTGCTTCTTGATTTGATTGATCGCGTCTTCCTTTGATTTGATTGTCGAATCTCTGTCGATGACAGATTGCTTCAGTTGCTGGACCTCTGTAGTCGCGGATTGATGAGCATTTTTGGCGTCGTCATGTTGCTTTTTGATCTGACTGATCTCTTTTTCCTTTGATTTGATCAACTTCTCCTTTTCTGCAACGGATTGTTTCAATTGCTGAACTTCATCAGTGATCTTTTGGTGCACGCCCTTCGCTTCTTCAAGCTGCTTGTTGATCTTGCTGATCTCTTCGTCTTTTGATTTGAGATGAGCGTCTTTCTCTGTCGTGGATTGTTTCAATTCCTGGATCTCAGTCATAACGTTTTTTCGAACGCCTTTGGCATCTTCAAGGTGCTGTTTAATCTGACTGATTTCGCTTTCTTTCGCTTTGAGCAGTTGTTGCATTTCCTTTTGCTTATCAGCTGCAGATTGCTTGAGTTTTTCAATCTCGACCGTCATGGACTGTCCAGCAGTACTGGCTGCATCGAGTTGCTGTTTGAACTTGCTAACTTGTCCTTCTTTGGATTTGAGTGCCTGCTGCAACTCGTTCAACTTTGCGTCTTTATCAGCAACCGACTGTTTCAGCTGCTCTGTTGCATTTTGGCCTGCTGCATTTGCTTCTTCCAATTGCTGTTTTGCCCGACTGGATTCCTCCTCCTTGGCCTGCACAAGTCGCTGTAGCTCGGTATCCTTCTCCGCAATTTTCCGATCGGCATCTTCCTTCTGCGAGATGAGAGTTTGGCGCACAGACTCGAGCTCGGTGTTTAGTTTGCTCACTTGTTCGTCAAGTTGATCCTTGGCGCTTTTCAGTGCTTGTCGTTCCTGGTCGAGCTGCTGCTGGATATTGCGTAACTCTGTTTCCTTGGCACCAATTTGACTATCGATACGTTGCTTGGTTTCCGATTCTTTCGAATCCAGGGCACGTTGCACTTCGTCCAGTTGCTGTCGCACACGATTAATTTCGTCTTCTTTGGATGCAAGAACGCTTTGGTGCTTTTTCTCCAGCTCGTCAACCGCTTTCTGCTTTTCAGATTCCAGCTGCTGTCGTATCTCACGTTCGTTATCCACGTTGTTGGTTTGTGGTTGTACAGAGGTATCGTCTAAAACGGGAGAATGAACCGTTTCAGTATCCACGGACGACGTGTCGCCTTGCCGGACTTGGAGTTCCTTTGTCGACTGCTCCTCATTGGCCCTAACAACGGTTGCTCCATGATTAATTCCAATACCCAAATTGCAAAGAAACAAGCATTACGTTGGTGATTGCACAGGCGCTGGTTCTTCTTCAGGCACGTGTTTCTTGCTTTGGAATTTCTTGAGCTGGTTGCAAAAAAGCACACACAGAGAAATGAGGTGCCATTGGCAAAGTGAATGAGGTCGGCTGCAGTGTTACCTTTTTTCTGGCAGCTAGAACCTTTGCTCTTCTAGCTTCATCGGATTCAGGATCGGCCATAGTGGTCAGTGTGCTCCGGGGACCTTTACGTACAACACAGAGGAAACAGGGCTGGGTGAACGCGGTGCGCACCAAGATATGCAGGGCAATCGGAGCTACACCGACGTGGAGCGTAATTGGAAGCTCACAGATATGCTGCAGGTGTCGCTTAACGATCGCCTTTTCGCGCCAAGCACATTTCTTGCAAAACATCCGTTTGCGTTTGGATGGCTTTGCCTTGATTAGCCCACCAAGTGCCAAAACATTGTAATAGCAATGAACAGCATAACTGTTGTTGTTCATAAAGCACAAGGTGATTCGAACAAGAAGAAGGACTCGAAATAATATCTGTTCATGTCTCTCCAAGGTGCCATCCATCCCGCCTGCCCCCAATATCATGTTTCATGGCGTGATGTTTCACAGCGCGTATTTTTCTTCTTTGATTTACAGAAATAGGAAGCCATTGTCCATTTGTCACTTGCTGCAAGAATTAAGCTATTTATGTGCGACTAAATATATCTTTTTTATATAGTTTACTGTATAAGTGGGACCCTGTTCTGGTGCTTCCTCGCGTGCTCTGGTACTTCTTGCACAAACCATCCAATTGATCTCACTTGCTGCTACTTGCTTTTACGCATAAACGGATGTTTTTTTTTACTCTTTTGACTTGCGCATGATCTACATGAAAAATGATCTCTGATTTCAAGTTTTCTCTGCAGATATTTTTTTTATTATATATCTCGGATTTCTCTTTTCCATACTGAAATACTCGTGCAGTATTTTCTTTTTACTAATTACACAATCAAGACCGGATGGGTTTAAGTAGCCCGTTGCTGTGAACCTCCGCCTACCCTTCGATGCCACCGATACCACCGTGAGCCCGCTGCCATGCTATTCTTAGCACCTACGAATTTCTGTGCATTGTTCAACGTGCCCTGTCCGACATGAGACCTACTGCCCTCAGATACAAGTATATGTGCCACCCGATCACCACGGTAGAGACCTAATCAGCTGGATAGAGCCTCGCGCTCTGGTATCATTGCAACCCATATTCCCTTTTGTTTTCTAATAAAAAAAACTTTATTGCATTCCTGCAAGCAAATAGTGTTGGACTTTCCATTTATCTCCAACTTTTCTTTGTATCGTCTTCTCACTTGTATTACTTCTTTTCTATAACAGTTATTTTTTAACTTTACACCCCTTCTTATATCTTCTTCCTTTTCCTTACTGCCCCGTAGGGTTTTTCATTACCTTTCTTTAAACGGATCAGACGAGAGCGGAAAGATGTGATCAGCGCGCGCTCACATATGACGTCAAAATAAAAACCTTTATTTCATTCTGCCCTCAGATATGCCCTTTGTCGCAAGTAAAGTAAATCTTTTTATTACTGTTTTTTATCGCTCCGCCGTAGTCGCTTACGAGCCGTATTTTCTGCTTGATACATTTGTTCTGTTCATCTACTCAATCTGACGCCGAGAATGAGTTACATGGAACTACACTACAAGAGTAACTAGAGACCCCTGCTGGCTCTACGTATTTAAGTATATCATGGAGTTCATGAGGGTGGACACTCAGATTCTCAGATTTTCCTTTGGCATAACCACTTTCTACTATTGCATCTACTGCTAAATACAGCCAGGACTTGCACTTTTTGCGGTTTTTATTTTATAGACTTACGCTAGTTTTGTTCATTCATGTCAGAGCACTTGATTTTTTCATTCTTTTCTCTATCTTCGATTCCTCACTGTACGTAGTCCTCATTTCCATCGGACTTGCTTGGTCTCCCTTACCCCACTTAATGCCAAGTGCTATGTAAAAGCTCGAAACGAAGGCACACTGCCTCATATATACATAAGCAATGTAAGTGGCCGATTGGATCTATTGGTACCTATCGCTGGTACTTATCAAACAATTACCTGCTAAATCAAAAGCATTTTTTTTGCGATCAACACGCCTACTTTCAGCTTGATGCTCGTGTCTTTTAGTCAAGATAGTAACTGTCTATAATAATGCTCAAATGGAGCATTATTGATGTTGCTTTAAATGTACCATTACGACCATAGGATTATGGGTGTTTCGAGTAAGGAAATGGATGAAAACAGAGACAGGATCTAGCAGTAGAAAGTACCCTTTCCCGCCGTGATAGACGAGGAAACAAGGAACGGAATCTAACGTATTTTCGTATTAAAGCGGGCTTTATACACTCGCAAGTGGAAAGGGACCCCGTGATGAGCAAAACGATACCGATACCGAATGGTTCTGCAAGTAGCGGTGGTTACAGGAAGCGCCGCAAAACAAGATACGTCCAGTGCGCGCAATCATTCTAAAATCAGTGAATCTCGACTCGGCAACCAAAGATTGACATTAGAATTTAAATTATACGTATACTGTAAGCATATCAACATCAGTTGTCCTCTAATCGTGCTTCAGTCAATCTCGACAAGGAAGGCACCGTTTTTGAAAGGAGGATCCTTTAGGCGTGCATTATTTTTAATGAATGTGCTAAATCACTTTCAATCACTTTCAATCACTTACCATCGCTCAGTCACATTTCTATTTCTGCAAAGACCAGTTACTTTAATACGTGCCAAAGGACTTCCTCGGTGTTATGGAGCATGATCAATTGTATCGTAACGTGACCTTATATCGCGATAAGCCCATCCTATTCGAAGCAAGAATGATCTATGTACACAGTTAGATAGGGTTAGGACGCCTGAGTAACTTGAACGCAATCACAGCTCAGATACAATCTCTACTCCCGTGGTCAAACGCACAAGGAATCACCGAATTGATGAAGAAGAGCACGAAGAGATACAAGATGAGGTGGAAAATTGAAAGTGAATGCGGATTATTCATAGTAGTACACATGATCATGATATAAAGTTTTCAATAGGAAGGGTACGCTGATGGTATTTGATGACAATTGCCGTTATCAGGTGCAGGAGAGGTTGGTATATTTTTTAACAGAAAATTAGCACTGCGCGATACTCACCATTACTTATTTGTTAAATTGTAAATGAAGAGCTTGTATTGACAAGGGGAATGAAATCATTGCACAGACAACCACGGCTTTTTCTGGCTGAATGTACTTGTCAACCAAATTGATTTTTGAGAAGTAAATTTTCCTGTTAGATTGACTCAATCCTATCTCATCACCAGCCGTCGAATACGCAAATGCAATGGCATCATAACAAAACTCATACATCAGAGAAACATGCTATAGCAAGCACCGCAATTGCTTTCGACTTGCCGAAAGCATGAGACGAGCAACACAGCAGACCTGCGATATTCCGAAAATCTGGGCTGTTCGCTGAGGATGCCACCAATAATATGGTAAATGTTCGAATGGATCCTATCGCCACTGAATAAAGGGCATCTGTCTTGACTGTTTTTCGTCTTTTTTTTTCGCAAATACTTAATGGCTTTTCGAAAGGAAAAAAATTTAAAGGAAAGGATGAATTTTTTACGTATCTATGAGAACATACTGGTCATGCGCCCTTTAGATAAACCATGAAGGAGGTGTTTGATGAAGTTAGTGGTCCAGAAGGGAAACAGACAACCATATGACAGTATGACAACGCTGAGTATTAGGCACACAAGAATATCTTGACATCACACCTATGAGTAATGCGTCAGAAGTGATGCATAAGAGAACCAGCCGATTAGGATATGTGGAAGGACCGGTGCTATTTTATATAAGGAGATTATGGTGATAAATACGCAGCGCTCATTTCTTATGGGGCATAGCGTAGAGTTGACGCGTCGATATTATCCCAGAAGGTAAAAGTGTTGTGATTATCCGATAGCAATTAGTTTTGATCATTTTGGGCAACCAAAGCTTAGCATTACTATTCATGCCAGGAAGGAAAAACGTACATCCAACTCCACCAAGATTTTAGTCATCGTGTGCTCGGACTATACTTCCGAAAAGTCACCCATATCGAGATAAGCCCATCCTGCGACATTGCAGTTGGAGAAAGAGCGAAGGAGAAACAAGTCCATTCTGTTATTAGCAAACGCGAACCTCGTGTCTGTGCTTTCCTGTCGAAAAATAGAATAAAATACAAAGGTATTCATGTACATGGCGTTGCATGAATTCGGATACAAAACAGATAAGACTAGAAAAACACGCTTAGTAACAAGGGCTAGCTGAGTTCTCACGGAAGTTCCATATTTCAGATAGAAAGACGCGAACTTTTTGCTTTTCCTTCGAAACCTAAAGCACACAATGTCCACCGAATTGCCCTTCAAAGTATTGACCTTCGACCCCAAGGAATCGTCCAAGAAGATTGATGGTGCTGCCATCATTGTAAGACGAACCCGAAAAAACCATCCTGTGCAATGAGTTAATCAAAACCGAAAACAGGTTCTTCAAGAATGGTGGGGTATCAATGACCAGATCAAGGAACACGCTCAGCGTATTGCCAACTACACCGGTGCACGCACTGTTGTTCCCGATTTGTATAAGGGCAAGATTGGCTTGACTGCCGAGGTAAGAGCATCATACACGCCTTTTTCCTCGGTGGTTGCATGGTTGACATGGGCTATGTAGGAAGCAAGCCACTTGATGACCAACTTGGACTGGAAGGTCGCCATTGATGAGATCGAAGTGTTGGCCAAGTCCTTGGTTGCTGAGGGATATACGTAAGTAGTTATGGAAACTGCAGTGTGGGGTGAGAAAGTGATCGAGAAAGAAAGAGCCGTATTTGGGATCATTATTGCAAAGTGACAGTGAAAAAGTGGGGAGATTTACTCACGGTATTCTCTGTATAGCAAACTCGGTGCCATCGGCTTCTGCATGGGTGGTGGTCTCTCGCTTGCTTTGGCCACCCAGCTGACCAGCCCTCCCTTGAAGGCTGCTGTCACTTGTACGTTTGCATGGAAATCGATGCGGAAAGGGGATGACTAATTGATTCGTGTGTTATTTTGCGATCAGGCTATGGTACTACACCCGATACTTTTGACGTTTCCAAGATCACGAGTGCCACAGCCGTTCAGGGCCATTTCGGTGGCCAGGTACATTCTTGACTAAAATGATATAGCTATTAATTTGCTGACTCACGCTGTTCCCTTATTAAGGACAAGATGGAAGGTTTCAGTGATCCTGCAGCTGGTGAGTTGTGACCTAATTTGGTGATGTTGTCTTGGGCAAATGTGCTGATGTTTTGTGATACGTCTTTGATTAGCTAACAAGTTGGAGGCCAGCTTGAAAAATGCATCCGATGTTAATATCTATCGCTATGCTGACCAAGGTCACGCCTTCTTGAATACTGACGACTGGAGCGTTGAGAAGCGCAAGGAACTTGGTTTCGTCAGCAAGGATATTGATCCTGTATCATACGAGCAGTCCATTCGTGATGAGGCCTGGAGCAGAATCTACACTTTCTTCATTAAGCATCTTGCGTAAGTTTTTTTTATCTTGCTGAAAAAAAAAGCAAAATAAAGCCTATTTCCTCAATCTGACTTGTCGTGTGTTAGTATTTCGTCCCCCCGGTTGTAAGACATTTGGATGAGGGATTTTTCTAAATTAGCTATATTTTCCTTATATAATTTTTCCCACCCACAAGATAAACGAGATGATATGATAACGTCAAAACACGACGTCGTATGTCATAGACCCCATGAAGAACTAGCGAAGGGGGAGTTTGGTGGAGCACAAATGGGGGGAGCGCTCCGCTACAGTGTTAACTGCGAGCAAATGAACCACGGGAAAACGAGTGAGTCATGGCTGGCGAACAATAAAATGCAAGCTGATTTGATATCTGAGTCACAATGTCTCCACGAATTGAACATAATCCGAAAGGAACCATAGAAAATATCGACACGTCTATCTGGACGATCGGCGAGGAGTTACCCAGGAATATACCGTCACTTAGAGGAACATTCCCTTGCGTCTACATTCGGCCGTTGCATTTTCAAAACGGAATCGTGGGAAGTTTGCACCACAAGTGTGAGAAAACTTAATCGCTTGGCAGCTACTTGTTCGCATGTTTGGAACTTCCTTTTTGCTCCGATTAAAACCATTTTCGGGTCCATATGATCTCTAGCTTCTACTATTTCCCTTTTAAGTAACCTGACGCCCATTATTATTGGACGCCGGGGTCCACCCGTAAAGTAGAAGAAAAAAGGAAAAAAAAATATTTTCGCTATATAAAGAGCAATACCGGCCCATCCGAACACAAAATTTCAATTGTTAGTTTTGGATGTCAATCAGTGAAAAGAAGGCCTCGGCCGAATACGCCCCATCGGAAACTCGCGAAGTCTACAGTGGTATGGCATTAAACCGTTGCTGCCTGTTCACTAGAATTAACTTAATTTCCTTTTTTCTCTATAGACTATGAGTACAACTATAAAGAATCCGGACACGTAGAAGATGTCGACCGTACAAACGCTGGCTCTGCCTTTTTGGCTTACTTTAACGTCGTCTGCGTTATTGCTGGTACTGGTACTCTCGGTCTACCCCTTGCTTTAAAGCAGGGTGGTTGGATTGGTATCCTGATCCTGTTCCTTGCCTGGTTCATGTCCACTGTACGTTACTGCAAACAAAAAGCAAACCAAAAAAAAAAAAAAAAAAAACGACTAAAGAACGATATAGTACACTGGTATCATCCTTATTCGATGCTTATACGCCAAACCACCAACCCGCCTTACAAACTACAAGGACATTGCTACCACAGCATTCGGCGCCCTCGGAGGCTGGGTAGTTTTTTTCTTCAACGCCTGGATTTTACTCGGTGCTCCCGTTCTGTACATGGTGCTTAGCGGCGACAACTTGAACCAGCTGTGCGAAAATACTGCTGGTGAAATTGGTCCCCTTCCATGGACGATCATTTCGTGTGTCATTGTTGCTATTCCTTTCATTATCGTCAAGAACATGAAGGAAGTTGCTGTTATGAGTGCATTTGGTGCTATTGCTACTCTCGTTACCGTTGTTATTGTCCTCGTCATGGCATGTATCGACCAGAAGAATTACCCCGACGTTCACCACGACAACGTCATCTGGGATCAGTTCCCCATCGCCCTCAGCACTATTTCCTTCAGTTTTGGCGGTAACGCTGTATATCCCCACGTCGAAGCCTCAATGAAGAATCCCAAGCGATGGCCATGGGTTGCCGCTGCCGGTTTGGGTACTTGCGCAGCCATGTACTTCATGACTGCTATCCCAGGTTACTACATCTATGGTGAACACGTCGTTTCGCCCATCTACAACACGATTCCTCACGGTGTTCCACGTATCATCGCCGTCGTTTTGATGACCGTTCACGTCCTCTTTGCTGCACCTATCCTCGTCACTTCCTTTGCCTTGGATATTGAAGATATGCTCAACGTGACCGTTGAACGATTCGGCAAATTCTTCGAGTTTGTTATTCGCGCCTGCATTCGCATTTTCATCATGGTCGTTGTCGGTGTTCTCGCGTGTACCGTTCCTCACTTTGACTTGCTCATGAGTCTGATTGGCTCTTTCGCCAACTGTGGCTTGATCTTTATTTTCCCTGTCATTTTCTACTTTAAGCTCACCGGTATCCGCAACAAACCGATCTACGAACTGGCCTGGTGTGCTCTCATCGTCCTCCTCGGTATTGTCGGTCTCATTTTCGGCACCATTGACGCTATCCGCGGCTTAATCAACGCGTACTAATAGAAAGCCTTTTCCCTATCTATTTCTCTTTTATCAGTTGTGTATATATTAGTCATTATCCTCAATACCCTTATTTATGTTGTACAATATACAGGATTTTCTTAAATTGACTATATTAACTCGAATTGTACAAGTGTTGTTACCATGAAGACTAAAATGCACGCTGTGCGTCATACACAGTTTCTTTTTTTGGCGATGCTGCACCGAACATGCGAGAATTATCCATATCAGCCGTTACTATTGATAATGATACGATTTCTTGAAAGGGAGTTGATCGATCGTGCACAAGCACGATCGTCGTTCGATACAGGCACGTCGTTATGACAAATCACCCGAGGACAACATACTCCGGGGTTACATACTCCCTGGCCTGATGACAACATTTCGTTATGGGCCGATCAGATAACAAATAGGCCAACATGCATTATGAACGATTCTCGGATGATCGAATTCTCTTTTATATAATTATAAAACAACCACAACCGACAATGAAAAGCAAAAGGGTGATTTTTTTTGGAAGTCTATATATAAGCAATATAATATATGAGTGTAATCTGATTGCAATTGCATAACAAACGAAAAAAGAAAACGATAACCAAGGTAATACGAGAGGAAAAGAGGAAAAAGGATGGATGATTCTTTTGGTGTATGGGTGTCGTGATGAATGCGCGTGTAAGAAAATAAAAAAATGTTTTTTTGAGAGGGGGAAAATATTTTCACAGCTTCAAAGGGACAAAGTGTGCGCGCGCATCACGCCCAAATCCTTGTTCCTTTTTTAGAACCAGCTGGTCTTGGTCTGGTACTGGAGCGGCACGTCTCGAGAAGCGTACGAGGATCTACCGCTGTTGTTGAGAGGCGGGTAGTTGTTGTAACCGCCACCACCGCCGCCGCCATAGCTACTAAGTACAGGAGTCAGCAATTGACCTTGGAAAACAGATACCAAAAAAAAAAACTTACTCGTTGCCATAGCCGCCACCACCTCCACCACGATGGAAGCCACCATCGTTTGAAGGGTACTTGCGGAAATCGCGACCACCAAAGCTGCCACCACGGCCACGGCCACGACCGCGTCCGCCACCAAAGGATCTGGTTTCGCGGGAAATCGACTCGAGGAACGAGGGAACCTCTTGGTTGGCCTCTTTAAGAATGTCCATGAGATCGTTGACGACATTCTTGTTGCCACGGTTGAAGAAGGCAGTGGCCAAACCGGTGTTACCGGCACGACCAGTACGACCAATACGATGGACATAGTCATCGATATCGGAAGGCAGATCGTACGAGATGACGTGGGACACATTGGCAATGTCAAGACCACGAGCAGCAACAGCAGTTGCTACCATGATGGGGGTGCGACCGGTACGGAAGGATTCCAGAGCACGTTCACGTTCACGCTGGGAGCGATCACCGTGGATCGAGGTAGCGGGGAAGTTGTTCGAGATCAAAAAGTCGGAGAGCATGTCAGCCATACGCTTGGTCTCGACGAAAATCAAGGTAAGACCTTGGACCTCGGTAGAGTGCAGAATGTCGAGCAGAACGGAGCGCTTGTCTTCATCTTCGACGTATTCGACCTTTTGGGTGATGTTCTCGGAGGTGGAACCGACACGACCGACGGACAAGAAGATGTAGTCCTTCAAGAAGTCGCGGGCGAGGTACTGGATATCGCGAGGGAAAGTGGCGGAGAACATGAGGGTGACACGGTCCTGCACACCAGGCATGTCTTCTTTCTCGACAATGCGGCGGATCTGGGGCTCGAAACCCATGTCAAGCATACGATCAGCTTCGTCAAGCACCAAGTAGCGGATGTTGGCGAGCGAGATGCGGGCACGTTCAATCAGATCGACGAGACGGCCAGGCGTGGCGACAAGGAGATCGCATCCACGTTCGATCTGGCGGATCTGCGAGCCGATATCGGCACCACCATACACGACAGCAGGGCGAACCCAACTGCGGTAGGCGAACTTTTTGGCCTCATCAAAGATCTGCGAGACCAATTCACGGGTGGGAGCCAGGATCAGAACGGTGGGATAGGCCTTGCGGGCACGATAGGCACGGCCGGCCTCTTCAGGAGGAGTCTCGAGCGGACCCTTGGAGAAGAGTTCAGAAAGGACGGGGAACAAGAAACCGCCGGTCTTTCCGGAACCTTTAATCTGCTGCGTTAGTACATTGTTCATGCGGATTGGCAGGTTAACAGCGTACCGGTCTGAGCACAGGCCATCAAATCTCTGCCGGCGCCGACAATGGGGATCGAGTACTTTTGCACGGGGGTCGGCACAGTGTAGCGGGCCAGTTCAATGTTGCTCAGCAAGTGGGCGTCGAGGGGAGGGCTGGCGAACTAGACACAAATAAGCAATCGGGTTCCAGAAATTCACATTAAGGAGCTTACAGTCGTCACAGCCTCAGGACATTCGTGGCCACTGGCTTCGACAGGGATATCGTCGTACTTTTCAAAGTTGATGCCGGTGTGTTGGCGATCAGCATCGTCAGCGCTGCCAAAGAGTTCTCGTTCGGTGCGAGGGTTGCGGGTGCCGATATGATGCGTATCGTCCTTCCAGTAGCCGCGCGATTCATCACGACGCACATAACCCGAATCATCACCACGGCGGTTACGGTAGCCGCCGCCGCCACCGTAAGAGCCACGTTCGTAAAAGGAGCCTCCACCACGGCCTCCACCGTAGCTGCCTGCTCCACGGCTGTAGTCTGAGCGAGACGAGTTCCAGCTGCAAACCCCATCTGATGAGTATACCGATCCCAGATTATAAACAAACCATAAAAAAAACAAAAAAAATACCTGTCATTGCGAGCAGGACGTTCGCTGTTCCAGGCAGACCAGCCTGCATTGGCACCGGAACCAGCACCGGCACCGGGGGCACCACCATCGTTCGAGGGACGGGGTTGTCTGTTTCTCATATGAGGAGGCACATACTTGCTGCGTCCAGTAGGTTCATTAGATGAGTTGTTGAGGCCCATTCCAGCTACGGATGCAATCATCATTGTGTTAATCTCTAATCTTGTCCCGATCTCCTGGAAATGGAAAGATCCGTACCAAATCGCTGATCTAGGCTTTCCGAATTGTAGCTTCCATTGTTCATTATTTGGGAAGAATAAAAAGAAAGGGAGTGTCCATGTTTCGCAGCAGCAGCAATAAATTTTTTTTGAAGCTCAGTATCATCTGAAATCATTTAGGAAAGTAGCATTAAAGCCATGGGCTATCACTCTCGTCTCAAGCCACAATGTTCACCACACTGCTACTTTTGCGTTGTCATGGATATGCCTGATGTTACTTTTATTATGCTAAGCGACACAATGATCCCGACAGCTGGTCAGTTCGTCGGTGGTGTTACTGCTGCGTCTGCGTAGTGGGGAAAGGATAAGGTATTGCTAAACTATCTGGATTGGAGTACAGCTGTGTGCCACCGGAAAGGTGGATCATGCAGCCGAATTTTAATTAGATGGGTCCATTGTATTTTGTTCTTACCATGTTTGCACTGCAGAATATGAATTAAATCCGATCCAATCCTGTTGATGGATATAAATATACCACGTTATCGCAATGAATATGTTGCCATGGCAATGCCTCCTTGACTGGAATCACCATATCCATTTGTGGAAGAAAATCCGCCGCCGTAAGTATGCACAAATCCAAAGTGGCTCATTTTTTTAACACAGATCAAGTACCTAAATTGCATTCAATTTCGAACGCAGTCGTTAAAATATGCGGCACCCATTAATTAATCCTCTACCCAACATGAGAACGACTATTAGAGCAAACAAGATCGATAAGGTCAAGCCACATGTTGATCACATTCACGTAGCACACCGTTATCCATTGCCCATCCCTTTCTATCTCAGCCCTGGTACGTCCATTCCTACCACTACAACATTAACAAGCCGTACAATTATCGATAAACACATACTCTCTAACATATATAACACCACGTAACTACTCTGAGCATCGTTAGCATAAGTATAGAGAAGCTTTCATAACAAAATGACCTTGGTATTTTAGATGTCGCTTCCGTTGAGGTAGTCAATTTTTTCCGGGAGTTCCTGAACGAAAGTAGTCTCAAAAAGAAATCACACCGATGTAAACAAATACGATTTGGGCCACAGAAAGTGATTTACGTATCTAAATATCCTACCATATGCTAATGGGAACCTTTTCCCTTTATCTATTACTCTTGTAGCTACCTATCACGCTGGAACCAATTCGATCAAACACAGCCCTTACATAAGAGGGTATGTATGAATTATATGAGACGCCTATGCTGAATTATAGTAATAGTGATGTTATGGTACTAAAGAGAATACGATGCGCACCGCATAAACTTCATGTAGGCATTATACAGGCAAAAAGGCGAAATAATGCGTACTTACTGCAACGCTAAGCTTTGATGAACAGATGTGAAAAATGTCTAAATCGCACAGGTTGCTCTTTTCCGGCTTGGACCGGCCAAGTAGTATGAGTCGGAAGAACCTCAAGACAGCTACTTTTAAAAGTACCAAAGCCTTTGAGTACAAAGAGATCCGAAAAGGGTATGGTAAATAGACAGAAATTTCATGCTATCCTTTTTATCATTTCATTAGCACTCGCTTTGATGGCGGATTTGGCATTTCCTAGTCATTGCTACAGTAAATTTGAATGTATCATAGTGTCAGCTAACAAATTTGCCATCTTTGCTTTCTCATACTCAATATGTACGTCAAAGTGTACATGTAATTTTTTCAACAAATCCATAGCACGTACTTTCCACTTCGTCGTGGAAAAGCAACCGGAGAACAAAGTTGTGAGTATAATGGAGAACTTCAAAGAAGCGCACCTAGAAAAAAGCGTGGGGTTTCTAAATCCAATCAGAGAAAAAGTTGGAAGTGAAGCAGCTCTGTTGTTCCGTGTTCTAACTTCAACGTAAGGTCCATCCACTTCTATCACCATCCCATCTTCTTGTTCGACAACAAAAAAAAAGGTGAAATCTCCGCAATGAAGAAGGTGAAGCTTATAACTTGTGAATTATGACTTATTCATAGCATCACATTTTTTAGTGAAATGCTATGTATCTTTCTCGCAAAGTCACGGAGCAAGAGCAAAAGATGTAGAGATATACGAGGTGCAAGAATAAGCAATCCCGGAGCAAATGACTAAACATACAGACCGTTTGATTCAAAAACAAAAGCTAACAGATAATAAATGGAACTCATTAAGAAAGCGTTAATGAAGGGAAGTAAGATATTTTACGTACTATAAATTCATGTTTACCATTTTAGACTATTTGTCTCTAGTGCGGTGAACCTCTTAGACGAGACTTGTTATGGAATGATTCAGAAGGTTTTAAGTCATGAGCAATTGGCCCACCTCGAGGGAGTTGAGCGACATTGGCAAAGGATAGATATACCAACCAAGGCGTTACCCAAAGCAACGTTTTTAGTTGATTGATAGAAATAGTCACGACGAAACAAACGAAATCCATGGGAGCACGACTTAAAGCTAATAGCGAAAAGTAACCTGTTTACAACTGACAGTGATCACACGGATTCAATATTGCTAGGAATCCATGATGAAAAAACGAGAGGACAGCACAAGTTCTCTTAGTAGACAACGCAATTGCTTAGCAATAACAGGGATATCTCATGGTGTATTCTATAGAATCAAATATTTCGATATCAAACTGCCCAGCCATGCATCCGATCCGGCTTATTATCGACGATTCACCATGCTTCTGGACTTTCTCGTATCAACATCACAAATTAACATACAAGAGCAAGTAATAAAACTACTTTCGCTACCACGGAGGTTAATGTTGCTGCCTAAATATGTTTCGTTTTCCTTCCTAAAAACAGCAATTACCGAAGATACTGAAATGAAATGATTACAGCATTGCCAACTATTCCCGGAGGACTGTTTACTGTGAAAAGTGGGAAAAGGTATCATTGAGCCCGGTCCAAATGAGTGAAAATCGAACGACACGTAACATATGAGAATTCGTCAGCAGAGAAAGAACGTTTGTTCCAATCGTGCAATATTAAATACAGTTCATATTATGAATGGTAGCTCAATCACAGAGCAGTCCTCCAGCCGAATTAATCGTGTTATTATCGGGAAGTTGCAGAAAATCATGGTCATCACTCTCTCACACCACCTGCACAAATATCGAAGTGGTTCAACGCAGATCAATAGCCTGAACGTGATTCAATGCCGAACGTAATCGTTAAAATAAACGATACGCATCAACATTTCTACCCAACACGGCAACGATCACTAGAACAAATGCGATCGATAACGCTAAACCGCATGGCAATCGCATTCACACACCAATGAATCCCCGCGCTTCCTTTTGCAACAAAACGTAATGTCTTTAATCAAAAGCAGCTTCACCAAATATACTTTGGATTGGCGCCTCCTTTTACAACCGATGGTTTGATATTTGCCATATAAGCAGCCAGCGCCCGGCGCCATTGCAGTGCATTTGAAGCATTATCCGCAAACAAAAAGATCTTTCCTTCAAAAGGCTCCTGGATCTGTTGATTCGAGATACTTTCGGGGTTCATCTGCAAGACGAGGCCATGTGATCTTCCTAAGCACACATGATCTTGATCATCCAAAGATGGCTTGGTAACCCGACTGAGGTGTTGAAGCGGAATACTATCCACTGGATCCCGTTGCTCCTTGTATGAAAAGTTCCGCATCCACAATCGATCCTCCTGAAGTGTCACCCAATACCTTTCCCATGTCTACTTCCCGCTATTAGCTCTCTAATCCTTTTGCCGTGAAAAAAATAAACTGCTTACAGGGAAGGATCTGCCTCGGACGTAAAAGGTCAAGTAGTCGCCATTGACACAATGAGCTTGGGCATCTTTGAGTGTTTCGTGATCACACTCCTCATCCTCATCATCAACCGTGAGATTCGAGAGTCCGGAAGTGTGCGTATAGTATGTCCATGGTGGCTGCTGTTTTTGCTGTTTCTGAGGTTGTGTGTAGGATAACTCAACTGTCAAATCGAGATCCCACCCTTTGATCTGGTTCGGATTGGCCAGCTTATAGCGGCGTGTTTCGCGACGCCCCACAGCGCCATTATGCGGCACACGCGCTAGGCCTACTACTTGTAATGGCGCCACGTTCTTATCGCTTGCATTCATCATTGCCTTTGTGAGACCATGCATCAATTGTTTAGGTGCTTGCGTTGCCACGACAAATTCCAACGACACTTGCTCGTCCTCTTTGAGTTGGCTATATCACCCATCTTCCTTTTTAGTTCCTTTTCCCAGTTGAGCTCTTTTACACAAACGTACACAACCACCGAGTTGGGATAGCTTTTGCTTGAACTGATTTTTTTTGTCACCTTGATAAGATTGCCCCTTATCAATGTTTGGCTCACGTCGTTGACTCGAATATCCAGCTCGTAATCTCGTTCTTTTGAGTGAAGTATGAGCGTTCCAGTTCCTGTTTTTTAGTGCATTTAGCACATACCTTTTGCTGACGCCAGATTGGTGACCCTCAGTACTAACCTCACCTTGATTAGCCAATGATACGCAAAGACCTCCTCTTGAATATATATATACCTCTGATATGTAACTCAAGATCTTCCTTTTTGGAATCTCTATTCATCTCACGTGAGTATTCGAAGGAGCCAATTCCCAGTCTTTATGGACTTACGAATAAGCGAACGGCCGTTCTGAATCCTCGAATGCATGCCTTCCAGTACTGTGATCATCATAATCACCGAGCGAAGACAACGATTGATTGTTCCCCATCTTCTTGAACTTTAAGAGCCCACTGCATTGAAAACGATGAAATGAGCGACCTAGCCAAGCCATTGCCTTTCGTAGTCGATAACTCGATGCGCTGGATGAGTTGGTTTGTCCGGAAAGACTTGGTTTAATCGGTTGCAGGGTAGTATTTTGTTCTTGTGATGACGATAAGCTTTGCTTCTGCGCTGGCTTGACTGCAGAAAAGTACTGCATGGCACGCTTTTTCAATGAAGTCACCTCATTGGACGAAGGTGCAATTCTGCGGTCGTGCTTTGACATGAATTTTGCCATTTGCCAAAACTTTTTATCTTTATCGTTCGCTATCGCTGCCGAGGATGACGTTGATGAATGAAAATACACGTCCATTGTTTTTTAAAAAAGATGGACGAAAGGGAAAAGACAAGGAACGAAAAAAAAAGAGACAACATATACAATCATAAAGCGCAGCGCGTTCCTAGTTCAGATTACCATCATTCCCCACAGTGATCACACTGTATTTTGAAAACAGCTACATAATTCACAGCGAGCAAAAAAAAAGAGAACGAACTTTTATCTACTTTATTGGGCAAATAAGGTGACAAAAGATAGTAATAAAAAGTAGTAACAAGGTATGATGAAATTTGATGCGGCAGCAACTGCCTTTTCTTCTTGCTCCTCTTCCGATTTGGGCTTCCATTTTTCTGGGCTTGCTTGCTCGCCTTCGTTTGGATCAGTTGCATGGATCGGCTCGCTGTCACCTGGTAAAGAGTCCACAATTTGATTATATTCTGGATCACATTCGATGCGCACTTCCTTGAGGTATGACGCAATATCTGCTGTGTGCATCTCCCACTAGAGGCAGAAATTTGTCAGTACAGGAGATGAGTCCAAACAGGTGAGGGTACATACATTAATTGGGCCGTGAGACCATTCAGCGGTACCAAACTCAAAGCTACCGTCCCAAAACCCAATTTGGACGCGTCTACAATGCCACGTTTCATTAGTACGAGCTGACATGGAAAGGTACGGAGAAACACATTACGCAGGGTGAGACGGGAACTTGCATACGGATCCCTCGCATGTTTCGTTTCTGTGCTTGACACGGACAACGTCTTCATCAATGGTCCAAACGATGCGTTCTGGTGACCTATGGTTTTTGCGATTCAGGATCGTTTCATTGGCACTTTCATTGTATGTCAACTCACCAGTCAATGTGGTATGTATGGAACCCGTCGTAAATGGGCCCTCCTGAAACATTGTGAAAGCCACCGTTGATGGTATAGATAGGATGTTCACCCCAGAAATAGTTTGTTCTAAGAGCAAGATTGAAATACTTAGCCATTCCTGTTGCTCTGACCCATCCATCCAATTCACTTACTGCGCTGTATTTCGTTCAGCTGGTGGTTGACCAATCTGTGTCAGTACGTGGATCATCCGAATAGCTAAAGTGACAGACTTACATCCTATTAATTCAAAATCGATCTCGTCGCCACCGTCAGCGATCAAAATGACTGCAGTGATTGCACCGCCTATGGGCGAGGACTTGATTGTGGCCGAAAACTTGCCATACTGCATATAAGTTGTCGAATTGAATGTCGGGCCACGACCAATATGGCTGTTGTATGGCAACACTAATCACAGAACGTTAGAAACAAGGCCAAAAACAACCGCCAATTCTTTCCGTACGCGTTGCAGCATGGATCAAACGCTCGTACTGACTCGGAGCGCGCAAATTCATCCTGATGCCATCCGGCGTCAAGTCAAAGGTTTCTTCAGGACTTGCATGAGCCTTCCATCCATTGGTAGACTCGGCAAAGACTGTATGGACATTCTGACATACTGGCTTGTCTTGGGCCAGAGTGGAGGAGGCCAAATGTAATAGCAGCGCGGCGATAATGTATTTCATGACAAATATTTGTTAAAGAAAACAAACAAGAAGAAGAGTTGCTAAGACCGGATTTCTTTTAATGTGTCTTTTGTTTTCCGAGACAAGTGTTGGTTCTATTGTAAAGGCATGCCGGAAATGTTTTATTTACTCCTCGGCGGTCTCCTCAGGAACGGCCCAGTACGCACCGGCGATGGGGATACGGCTAAGAATATCCTTCTTGACCAATGGCACATCCGAGCCAAGAAGTCCAACGGCGGCACCGGCGGCAGCACCCCAGACAGCAAGAGTGGGAATACTAAATCGCGAATGAAAATAAGAAAACGCTTCAATCGTTCATGTCGTAATAAAAGAAAATTTTATCGCATGTGTCACTTACACGCGCACGAGCTTTTCGGGGCTAAGGACGCCAAAGTGGGGGTTGGTGGCAATCTTTGCGAGGGGCATTGTAAGAATTAAAGGTGTTGTGTGTGGCCGTTGAAGAAAGCACTCGATTTGGGAGTGGCT
>JALLLT010000140.1:0-17241 GCA_025266875.1 Fennellomyces sp. T-0311
CCAGCCTGGCCATTGCGATTTTCTACCATTCCAAAGACCCATACACCTTCAACTCGATGTCCAGAGTGGTATTTGCACTTGCCAAACTTGCTTTCATCAACGTACACTTCAGTTACGCCATCTCCTCCTATTATATTATATGTAAATAAGGAAATTTCATTACAACATAAACTAATACATACCAAGAGTAATATCTTCATCAGTAATATCCTCAAGCATTACCAAATAAAGGTCAAAAATGATAGAAGAGATTGTACGCTGATTTAGCCTTGTTATATGTAATAATGTCTAAAGGCTACTATGACCAATAAATCCATGAATAGTTGTGATATTCTCAAATAAGATCAGACGTGAAAGTGCGAGACCGAATTAAAGATCTTTTTATTGATGACAAACTACTCAGATATTTATATTGTTGAAGCGGTCGGAATGAACGCTTCTTGGTGATGTTCTGAATCCATGTTTAGGCGGCGATATAGGACGAGCGTCCTGTTAAGTAACTTATCCATGTTTCGGGTAAACTCGATGAGTCCTTTGATGTCCTAATCTAGATCAAAGTGGTTTCTGACAGATGTTGGCAGAAACTGGACCAATGGATGACGTACGGTTGGTGCCATCGGAAAAATGAATAGAATGGATGTGTCTGAGACTGAAACAAGAAGGCATTCTCTGTGGGAAGGTGTAGGATACGACACACTGGTAATTTCTTTATATTAGTTACCTCATATATTACAAAAGTATTATGAGTATATCATGATCATTAAAACATTACCTCTTCTTTGACAAAGATCCCCATTTAATAGTGAACGCCCCTTTTGCCACCCAGTTGCTTTCGCAGTTGTGCATTGGAACGCCATAAGCTTGCTTCATGAAGCTGCTCAGGTTTTCCTCTACTGTCAACCTTTGCACCTTATCGCATTCCTTTATGCCACCAATGGCGGCATACTTGGCATGGAGCACTACAGCCTCAAAGCTTCCAGCCTTCTCAACCATTGCTGCGTAGAGTGACCGTGTGATTTGTTCGGTGTATCCACAGACGCCGGTCAGGAAGCTCTTGATGTCCTGAGGCTTGATGCTCTTCTTGGTGTTGCTATGAGGCTTCACAGGGGCAGCAATTACGCGACCTTTCAGGTCGACTAATTCATAGCCCTTCACTCTCTCAATCTCAGAAGGAAGTTGCGGAAGAACAATCGAAGCTGTCATAGCTTATTGCCTGGTCAAGGCAGTAATTTGCTCTTGGACCTGGCTCATTTGTTCGACTGATTCAGAGATGGTTGTCTGCAAATCGTTAACCTGCCTTTGGAGAATTCCAATCTGGTAAAGGACTTGGGCCAACATCTCACTGGGCGAAAGTAGAATAATCCCAAAGGGAAAAATAAGGGATTACGCTTGGGGATTATCAGCAATCCCGCAAATGATCCCTAATTTTTTGAGGTTAGGGATTGTTCTAAGACAAGTTGGGTTTATCGATAGTCCCTAATATAAAATTAAGGGATTATTCTAAAGATCGGCCAATTGCGGAAGTCTTCACTCTTGACGTAAAAGGCAGGTATACAACTTTAACTTTAATTTTGGTGTAATGTCGCAGTACATCAAAACTGTGTGGAAGGTTTCTTTTTGTGTAAACGTATGCAGAGATACCATTTTGGGACAAGGTTCATATACCTCGGAAGAAGTAGGGATGGTCTGATTTTTGGATCCGATACGGTTATTAATTTTAGCAGCAAGATTGGTAAACGGTGGTGGTAGGAAATTATGGTTATAAAGATGTAGCAATTTTATTATCACACTGATGAATAGCGCTATTTAATTTCTATGGACGTATATAACAAAGGGTGGTCCGATGTGAACGGCCATAGTAATCGTGGCAGAGAGTATAAGGAACCCCAAAAGCAATGCCAGACGGTGCTGATTAACGCGTAAAAGACCTACCTTGGAAAGCAAACGGACACCGACGATGGCAATAGTGTGACAAGAACGGCATCGGTGTCATGGTAGACAGCGTGGGAACCGCTAAGGACAAGATAACTATAAAGGCAAAAGTTAGAAGGATTGCCACACAGCAAAGGGAAAAAGTACCTGTTGTAGAAAACAATATTGATGTGGCATATCTGTAAAGAAAAAAGATTTTGTTAATCATCTGGCAATGAAGTTTGTAAATCACATACCTTTATGGATTAAACTACTGACATGGGGGATCCCAGTTGTAATGCAGAGAAACTAAAGGGAAAGAAAGTAGTAAGTGATGTAACTGGAAGAAAACTTGTTATGAAGCATAACTGGAAGCACTATAATGGAAAGTGTTAGTGATTACGTATACAGCAATAGTAAAAAGAGCGAGCTACCTGGATTTTGGATGAAATAGTGATGGAAAGTAGAAAGAGAAGCGAATACGATGTTTAGCTGTGCGATCCCCCTTTTATATTGGTTGAGATCATGGTCATTGCCAAAAGCATACTTGTCTATATATTAAAATCTTAGGGTTTCGGGCTAGGGTTTAGGGTCCGCGTAACTTTCTTCAGTAACTCACTAAAAAGGAAAAAATTCCGTTTACAATACATATGTACACCCGGATAATCGTTTAGGGTGCTGCTGTCAAATTTTGTTCCTGAAACATATGTGTTGTGTTTTTTGTCCCGTCAATTCGGTTCTCTCTTCATTCAACAAATGTCAGTAGCAATTTGCCCTACCTGTGGTGTTCCCAGTCATTCCCGCATTAGTCACCGAAATTGCCTTGCGAATCCCAATAGACTTGCAATGCGCGCACGCAATGAGCAAGAGCTCGGCAATCGTCGTACCGAACCGACCACAGTTCCTGTGCGTGCTGCAGTTACTGAACGTGTTGCAGTTTGTGCAAGCTGCAGGCAAACAGGTCATTGGCGTCGTTCGTCTCATCGATGCCAGTTGAATGTAGCTTATCAGCCTGTGGCAAATGAACCGGACACCGACAACCATGATACTGATGAGCTCAATGCGATCATAGTGCCTCAGCAAAATGAGCAAGCAGCTGTTAGTGTGCAAAACTTTTATATCCATGGCTTCCGCCTTACTTGAAGTATTAGCTTTATAATAGTGCACGCGTGTCCAGTAATGCGATTCCTGCTGTACATGACCTTGGCGCCATGGATACGCTCTGTTCCGACTGCCAGGCGCGTATGTGGATTGAAGAGCGAATCTCCACGTCTTCCCCCATTCGTCCTGTATTCAACTTATGCTGCCAAGGTGGTGTAGTCGCTCTTCCAGAACTGCATGCAACGCCACCTGAACTTGCAAATTTATTGCGCGGCACCGATGCCAGAGCAATAGAGTTTCGCACCAACATTCGTGCTTACAACAACGCCCTCAGTTTCACTTCTATCGGCGTACAGTTAGACCATTCAGTAGCAAATGCGGAAGGCGGCGCATACAATTTCCGTATTCACGGCAGTATGTATCATCGCATTGGCTCTCTACTTCCCAACAATGATGCCGACACGCCAGCATTTGCACAAATTTATGTGCACGATCCTGCCACGCAGCTCGAAACACGACAGGCTATTGCAGGTGCTGATATTCGCACAGATACACTTCAAGAGCTTCAAAATATAATGCATCGCCTAAACCCCTTTATCCGGCACTTCACAACTGCAGCTGAACGCGTACGCCGTGGTGAAGTGGAAGACATCACCTTGATTATCAATGCGGAGAACACTCCAGATCGTCGACGCTATAATGCACCAAATGATGCTGAGATCGGTATTCTTATTGTGGAAAACAACGATGTGCAAGCCAGTAGTCGTGATATTGTTTTGAGAGCACGATCAAATGAGCTTCAATCTATCAGTGAAATGCATCGGCTTTATGATGCGCTGCATTATGTTCTTATCTTTCCGGAAGGTTAGCTGAGCCTGAAAATATTCGTTATGACTATTTACACACCTTTAAATTAGGCGATGAGGGCTGGACGATTGAGTCATATACTGATGATCATCGCATTACTGTGATGGAATGGTACAAATATCGCCTTATGGTGCGTGGTGATGATGTCAACATCAATGATTTGCATCGTTTCGGAAGGCTATTCCAGCAATTCGTCGTTGATTCATACGCAAAAATGGAAACTAATCGTCTATGCTACATACGACTAAACCAAAACCGACTACGTACCGATCTTTACCGCAATGTTGCTGATGCAGTACATCTTGGTGACAACAATATGACAAATGTTGGAAGGCGCGTTATTTTACCCTCCAGCTTTATTGGTTCCCCACGACATATGCAGCAACTGTATCAAGATGCAATGAGTATCGTCAGAAGGCTCGGAAAACCAGATTTATTTATAACCTTCACTTGCAATCCACGCTGGCCCGAGATTCAAAACGCTCTTCTACCTGGCCAAACAGCACCTGATCGCCCTGACCTCACCGCACGCGTTTTCCGAATGAAATTCAAACAGTTAATTCACGACCTGACAAAGGATATGATTCTGGGTACCGTTATCGCACATGTGCACACAATTGAGTTCCAGAAACGAGGCCTTCCACACGCCCATATTCTCCTCATCCTTGCTGAGCAGGATAAGCCACAAACTGCCGCTCAGTGTGACCAGATCGTCTCTGCCAAGCTTCCCAACGCAAATATGTACCCTGCTGCGCGCGCTATTGTTGAGCGTCATATGATACATAACCTTTGTGGAGAGCGAAATCCAAACGCAAAGTGCATGAAAAATGGTAGATGCTCGAAAGGATATCCAAAACAATACTCGGACGAAACGATGATGAACGATGACGGATACCCTATCTACCAAAGACCAAGAAACGGCGACTTTGTTCTGAAGAACGGGATAGAGATGACAAACATGTGGGTCGTTCCGCATAACCTCTTTTTGTGTACCAAGTATAATGCACATATCAATGTCGAGATATGTTCTTCTATACATTCGATTAAGTATGTGTATAAATACGTGTACAAGGGTCACGATCGAGCAGCTGCCATGGTTTCACGGCAGCACAACGGTATCAACGATAATGAAGACCAACCAGTTGATGAAATCAGGACATTTCTGGATGCTCGCTATGTATCTGTGTCGTATCCAGTGGTATCGGGAGACAAATGAGTTGTATCTGGTGTAACATGCGGTAGCTTAAGAATAGACTATTTTCAATTTGTGTTTCTCTCTCTCTTTTCCGGAATAAATCTCTCCTATAAAGAGTCTCACGAATTACTTCGTCCACACACACACATAACCACACCAAACACTTCAATCTGCTTCAGAAGGCTGCTGGCGTCTGTTTTCCTTCCCTCTGCATCGCGAATTTCCTTCCCATCAGAGGTTGGCTGTGCACCTTGAAGGTGAGCAAACAGTTCATTTTGATGAGGATGAAAATCCTGCCAATGTTGCCAGCCGTGCCCACGAGACCACATTAACAGCATGGTTTAACTTTAATGCTGAAAATCCAACTGCGCGCACTGTCCTTTACCCCAATTTTCCGGAACACTACGTTTTCGTCCAACAGACTCGCCAATGGAGAATTCGTAGGCGTGGGTTTGGTGGGACAATCGGCCGTATTTATGCTGTCTCACCCAGAGAGGTTGAAAAATACCATCTGCGCATACTTTTGTATAATGTCCCGGGTGCTACGAGTTTCCGTGACCTGCGCACCATTAATGGGGAAGAAGCGCCTTCGTTTCAGGCAGCTTGCCGACGTCTGGGTCTACTTGCTGGGCAAGAAGAGTGGCATCAATGTCTCGAACAAGCTACCGGTTATCAAATGCCATCTGCGCTTCGACGCCTATTTGCAACCATCTTGGCATTTTGCAATCCAGAAGACCCGTATGCTCTTTGGCTGGCACACCGCGATGCGATGGTTGAAGACCTTTTATATGACGAACGCGAAGCACTGGATGATCGTGAGATACTCGCTACCGATGCTATATATGGACGAGGTCTTCTAGATATCGAATCAGTGATGGCTGGATTATCACGATCACTACTCGAGTTTGATGGATTCGTTTTACCAGCAAATGCCGAAGAACTCAACGGCGAACCGCTTATAATTCGCGTCCATCGACAGCTGACTGCACGGCTCCAGCATCAACCGGTTCGTCAATATACCTTCAATGATGATCAGCAAGCCATCTTTACTGCAGTAATGGATGCGCTGGACAATAATATAAATGGCCCAAGGCTTCATTTCGTCAATGGCTCAGGAGGATGTGGAAAGACGTACCTCTTTAATGCTATTATGGAAACCGTGCGTCGAGATGGTGGAATCGCTATTGCAGTAGCCACAAGTGGCACTGCTGCTTTGCTTTTAGATGGTGGAAAAACTGCACATTCAATGCTGAAAATTCCTTTGGAGGTGAATCGCTCAACTCATTGCAGTTTTACTCCTCGCTCAGACACTGCACGACTAATCAGGATGGCCAATCTCATTGTATGGGATGAGGCATCTATGATTAGCCGTGATGTCATCGAGACGGTGAACAGAAGCATTCAAGATCTTATGAGACTTGAAGACCCTGAACTTGAGCATGTACCTTTCGGGGGAAAAGTTGTTGTGTTCGGTGGCGATTTTCGACAGGTGACATAGAGCATCCATCATCTAAACCTCTAGATGTTGGTATTCACGTTTTCTCATTTGTAGGTTTTACCGGTTATCCCAAATGCCAACCGTGCGCAGATTGTCGCTGAATGCTTGAACAAATCTCGGGATGTCTGGCCGCATGTTGTTGTTCATCACCTCAACGTCAACATGCGTGTTCAGCAAGCAGCAAATACCAATGGTGCGAACGAGCTGCGCGAGTTTGCAGAATACTTGCTTCGAATTGGAAATGGGTTAGAACCGACGGTCCCATTGCATGATGGAGATTTGACCAGCGACAGAGTGCATATCCCTGACCGAATGCTTATGCCACATTATAATACGTACCACCTCATCGACTCTATATTTTACAATTTCCGGTCCAACATCACAACCGAATTTCTTATCGGCCGCGCCATCCTGACCCCCAAGAATAAGGATGTTGCAACTTTAAACGATACCTGTTTGGAGCTTTTCCCTGGTGAAGTCCATGAATTCTCAAGTGCTGATGCAGTCGATGACCCTGAAAATCAGATCGCATACCCACCCGAGCTTTTGAACCCTCTTAACCCGTCTGATCTTCCACCTCATTCTTTGAAGCTTAAGGTCGGTTGCCCAATCATGCTGCTCCGCAATTTGCATACTTCACAAGGTCTCTACAATGGAACACGCTTGATCTGTCGATCCTTCCAGCGATACGTCCTCGAAGCTGAGATTGCCACTGGCCCTTTTGCTGGCACAACGGTTCTTATTCCACGAATCACTCTTACGCCAAATGAAGTACGATCACCAATTATGTTTAAAAGAACACAATTCCCAGTGCGCTTGGCATTTTCCATGACAATTAACAAAGCTCAAGGCCAAACATTTGACAACGTTGGACTCTATTTGCCTGATCCACCATTCACACACGGATTGCTGTATGTAGCGATGTCACGAGTACGAACGCCATCTGCTATACGCATTATGGTTGACCCAGAGAACTCCCAAATAGAAAATCGACCCGGCCAATACACACGAAATGTTGTTTTTCGTGAAGTCCTTCTTTAATTTACTTCTTCATTCACTTTCTGGACTGCCAATTTACTATATACTTTGACTTTCTTTTTTACTTTCATATTCTGATACTCACTTTATTATTTCCTCTTTTTGTTTATACTCCTGTTTTTACTGAATATTTGTATCATAAGGTTTAGGGTGACTATAATGTTTAGGGTGTCATAGGGTTTAGGATGAGCGGGTGGGATGGGTGGATGGGTGCGGTGTGGACGGGTGTGGTGTGGTGTGGTGTGGTGGTGTGTGTAGTGACGGGTGGGCACGGTGGGTGGGCGTGGCGGGTGGGTAATAGAATTAAGCACGAGCATTGCGAGTGCAAGGTTTAGGGTGTAAGGTTTCGGGTTTAGAGTTGGGTTTTTGCTAGTTCATATATAAAGAATAAGAGTGCACAATATAAGGTTCTTCCCGTTCTTTTATCGGTATTTTTCTAATAGTATGCATCTGTAAACAATCATAATTCAGCCTTCCAATACTGCAGCGCGTGGTACTTACTTGTATATTAGATGTCCAACAACAGTAACGACCTGCAAATGGGTGACTTTGAGGAAACGCGTGCTCGCCAAGCAAGCAGAGCTGCTCGCTCACTTAACCAGTGGAGGAACGATATAGCTGACGAAAACGCCAGTCTTAGAGCAAGGCTGGAACAAACTGAGAAGAGGATGAAGCGAATGGGCACTTTGCTCGCTAGTTGTCTTGGTGCAGATGGGGCTGGTTTGGCTGCTTCGGTCCCAAAGAAGCTAACCGATGCTCAGCTACGCGCTAAGTAAGGTAAAAAGCAGAAGGAGATTGTCACCGTAAGATACAAAACAAAAGGAGAGCTATATCCAGTCGAATATTTATCACAATTGTAGAATTACGTGCACGAAAGGGTGGCGGCATTTCCAGATGGCTTTGACTTTCGCTTCGAATATCGCGTTAGTCCCAACAAGGAATTCCGGAACGACGTGGTTCAATGGATTAGTGTCCAACCCGGTAGCGTGAAGGACAACGACTACATCGATGTCATTCTGAAGGCGTACTACCACACCTTGCGCAGAAAGTGGAAGGTGATAGTTGTGAAGGCAAACGCCATTCTGCAAAGAAAACGGCGAACCACGCGTGTGACAAACGTTTGTATCAAAGCAAAGATATGCGATCTGTTCATAATGTGTATGTTTTTCATAGAAACTTGAAGCACGCAAGAGGGCCCGTCTTGACCATGCCAGCGCTCTGGAGCAGGAGTACCCTGCCGGGGAAACTGTGCTAGTCCGGGAATGTATGTCTCCCGAGCTTAGTGACAGAGAAGATGGAGTTGAGGTGATGCGTGTCTTGACTCCTGGATTCCGTACTCCCAAGGTAATGGACATAATAGTTTCCATAGCAAAAGAGTTTTATTTTCTTAAAAAAATGGTGCCATATAGGCCAAGGAATATATCCACAAGCTTGACGAGTACGTGAAGGCCACGAAAAAGCAGCAAAACCGCTCCAGCAACAACAGCAGCAGCACCGGCGGTGACGATGTGGTGATGGAAGATGCCATCGAAGAGGACCTGGTCTTTGTTGTTGGTGATGTGCCAAACCGCGCCGGCAATGGACGGGGCAACAGGAGCTACAAGCGCTTTGCACGCCAATATGCAGTTACAGACTGCGCTATGAGTGGCAAGCTCGCAAGCACACTTCCCGACTAGGCTCTTTAAAAAAAATATAAAAAAAGGAAAAGAATTTTTTGTATTCTTATTCAACACAACAATTTTTTATTTCAGGCAGTGATCCGTTTCGGCAAGGGGATGACGACCATCTTTGCGTGGTCGGGATTTATTTGTATGCCATGCGGGACGATGGCAACTTGCGAGTAGATTCGGTGGATGGGTATTATGCAGTGGTGGGTTTCAGGCATACACTGCGTGTACCATTCCTCAAGGCTACCGACGGAAAAGTGCTGCTGCGAAGGTGGAATGGAGCGGTACCAGCGGACAAAGGCAAGGTAGTGGAATGTTTCCACACCGTCGATGACAATGGCTGCGCGAAAAAAATATTGTACCCGGCCAGTCCATGCAAGTGGTTGCGCAACGCCTTGCTCATCGTCTCTCCAGTAGATCACCTGGATGTGAGAGCCACGAGGTGTTGATGCTGCTGCTGACCGGTACGTTTGGCCAAAGATCTCTATGGTCCGGAACTTCTCGACCCTTCGCATTGCAAACCGGCGCCCTGCGGTGGCATACTGGTGCCGCAAGATACCTGCCTCGTTGGTGCTGTAGGCCATCCAATAGAACTGCAACAGCAGCTCGTAGTGCTCCTCGCTTAGGTTCACTTGGATACCATCGGTCATGGAAGCAATAGTGGATGGTGGCAGTGGCTCAGACCCGGTCAAGTTGATGTTGAGGCGCGGATGCATGGAATGTTCGAGGAAACCATCGTAGTTGAAGGTAGGGTCACAGTCTTCTTGAAGTCGGCGTCGAGATTGACCAGCAATCTCAAGCAGCTTATCCAGTTCAGCGGAAAATCTGTGGAAGCGGCCAGCTTGGCGTCGAACGTAGCCCACCGCACCGGTCTTCTCAACAAAACGCTTCATGAACGTGACCTCAAAGCAGTCCTTCTGGTTGGTTTCAGCGTCTTTCATATAGCCATTGAACCTCTCAAACGCGAAAATCCAGAAATTGTAGACGGAGGAGTGATCTTGCAAGCATTTGTAGAGATGGAGATGCAGATGCATGTTTGGGGTGACGGACCATTCGCCATACAAGTTCGCGCAACCACTCACGAATTCGACAAACTTCCGGTGTGCTTCCACAATGTCGTCGTCTGTGATCCACGTTTTGATCACCAAGCGGCAGGCATCGACAAAGAGCATCCAATGCTCATACAAGTTGGGCACCAAGACAGATTCGAGCAGGTATGGCGAGTATGCGAGCGTCCAAGCTCTCCAATGATCGGCGGTCATGAACCCAAACTTGCTTCGGATCTTGCGCTTCAATGTAGGCATCCCAGGAGGCAAGATGATGCGGTCGGCCATGGTTTGCATATCTGTAAGCACAGATTCCGTCAGGATCCCTTGGTTCTTCCAGATGCTAACCATCCGAGCAGGTGTGCCCAAGAACAGGTTGTGCATCGGATCGATGACCGTGCCACGAATAGGGTCAAAGTACCCAAGGCGATGGAGTTGCGACCAGCGCGTTCCATTAGCCCGCTCAAGACGATACCGTTCTGCCTGGGTTGTGGCAGCCAACCACGCATTGGCAGCAAGGAGGTTGTCTGGCTGTTTGCACAAGCTGTCTCGTGGGATATCGACTCTGGCATAGATCATACTGTTGGTATCCGGATCAGTAACAAATTCACGGTAGCACTTGTTGCAGCCATGTGTACTTGAGTGGGCGGTAAAGCCACAGACTTTCCTGCTGGCAGGGATATCGCACGCAACATTTAGCAGGGCCGCTCGCACTCGTGTCCGTCCATGGCATTGTGTAGTCTTCATAGGTACGCCACAATACAATTCCAGCAATTCATCCGTTAATGGCTTCAGATAGTTGTTGATCTCAGATGTGCTTGGTTCACAAGGTCCCAGCATGATACCAACAAGGATGACGTTCTCGACTTTGTAACGTTCCGCACGAGGCAAGTTGTTGACCGTAAGGTATATGGCGCCAATGGAGTATCCACTGTCAAATGGGGCAAACCAATCTGTATTCAAGGTCAACATCAAGGATCGGTTATCATCAACAAATGTAGCTCCGTGGCGGTCGACAAGCTCTTCCCACATTGCGCCGTGGTGAATGTCTGATGCATATTCGCCCATGTACGGATGATCGCGCCACTCCAGGATCTTTTCCTCAAAGCCGCCGCGCATGAACAACTTTTCGATGCTTGTTTTGACAGAATAGTACGCATACTGCTTGAGGGGGGTGCGGCGGTTTTGGCCCTGGCGACCAGTGGACCTCTTGAAGAGCTGGTTACCGCATATATCACCATTCAAGTGGTCTGTTGCGCAATTGTCCAGTGCAGCATCTGGTGGATAGATTGCGTGGCACTTGGAACAGGCGACATACATCTCGATTGGGTCGGTGAGCTCGTTGAAGCCAATTTGTGAGCGGATAGTGGCCAAGGTAGTAGGGAAGTTGAACTCTGGAAGATGCAATGCGGTAACCAGCATAATGAAAAAGCTGACCAGGATGTTGGCGGTGCGTTCAGATATATGGTGAAGTTGGAACAACACAAGGAAGATCATGACAAAGAAGATCGGGCGTGGAATGCTATCGCTGAATCGGGTAAAAGGAGTATCCGAAGCAGTAGGTGAGGCTATATTGTCATCTAAAGTATTGCTTGATCAATTTACTGTGGTCTAAATTCATGTAGTGCAGCTTCTCAACACACCTTCATAGTCTTCGATCGTTGCATCCAACTCGTTGGCCATCGCCATTTCCGCGTTGATCTCGTTCTCACGATCTTCGGCCGCCTGTTCATGAAATGCCTCCTGTGGCAAGGGTGGCTGATTAGGCACAATAATCGCGTCTGGTGCTTCATGTGGTAAAGTTTCTATGTGTGTTTTTTATCAGCAATCTAACTATCTAATATTGTTTCGAGGCATACCATTTCTATCGTTTTCATCATCTACGGCCATCGTTTCGCCAGAACTTTGATCATCAGCAACCATATCATCGTCGTCAATGATCATATCATCATCGATATTCGCAGCACGCGAGGCTATATACAACACGTCTGTCAGCGTCATATATTGCGCCATATGACTTTGTTCTTACCATGCATTTCCGTCAATCTAGCTGCAACCTCGCGGTCATAATGTGCCTGGAATGTTGGTCTTGACACAGTCATGCCATTCGGATTGGCCAGAATGCATTGATCACAGGTGCATACGAGCAGTTCGTGGGACGACATAGAGATAGCAGGTAAGTTCGAAAAATATGAATAGAGTGTATTCAGCGATGGTTTTCCTACGCGTTTATATATCTTCTACGTCTTTGATTTATTACGCGATCCGCCGGAATAAACACTGATTGAACATGTTATTGCTTGCTTGGCAACATGCTCTCTCCTCATGTCAAACTATCTTTTCTCTTGACAATTCTGACAGATCACGCTATGACAGGTCGCGACATGATCCACAATCCACGATCCACGATCCACGATCCACTGCCACGTTTCGGGAGTTCTTCCGATTTCCTATTTCGACTCTGATCTGCATTAAGCGCGACGATAAAAATAGCGCGCTGAATTATCACATTCTCTGGTTTTGAAAGCGTAATGCGATGTGCAACGATGTGGGGCTGCTTTTCAAACAAGAATTGTACGAACGCTCGGTCATCATGTCTTCATCATGAAGGAATCAACTACAATGCTAGCACTTTTTTCTCTGCCATTCATAAGAATTCACTTTTTTTCCTTCTGCATTTTGATCAGCTTATTGCTTTTGCATTTCGCTACCGAGCTAACTTGAACAAAAAAATAAACTTCTCTTATGGTTCCGTTCACTTTTGCCAAGCGCCACTATAGACTTCCAAGAAAAATTACGGTTATGCATCACCTAAATCAGGCACCATAGTTTACGTAGGCTGGCGAATTGCATCGGAAATAACTTTATCACTTGCCTTTGCTTACAAATGATACCCGAAATACTGGAAATATCTTTACCACCCACCATTTTTGTTTTTTCCCACCAGAAGTACGATCCGCCACTACAAAAAATTGGGGGGCTCTCCCCATGCACACGTTCCCCCCACAGACTTAATACAATCCCTTATTTTTGTAAATCTGGGCTTATTCTACTTTTGCCCAGTGTCTGTTGTTATGCCGTATCTCTATCGATTTAGACACAACTGAAAATTTGACAAGAATAGCTTGTCTTAATGAGTTTTTCGTATAATACCTAACACAGGTTAGTAACCTAAAAGGTTAGTTAAATTGACCACAGGAGTTCTTGAGCTTGGACTTATATTTCGGATGCCAACTGCAGTAATATCTAGACAAAAAACTAAATATGTCTCAAAAGAGAAAAAAAGCTAAAAAGTAAAATTTAGCAGGAAAAGAACTGTAGTTTATTGAAAATACGAACGCTCTATTTATACCTTATATACTCCAGCTATATATTTCTAGAATCTAAGGGTATTCTGGATAATTACACTAAGGAGGAACAGATAGCTGTTCTGATAAGATCTTTTTCTGAACAAGGTCTCGTATTCTGAACAAAAAATTCGTTTCTGGATAATTATTCGTTTCTGGGTAATTTTAGGTTTCATATGAACCAATAAGGTTTTACCATTCCAAGTGACCTTAATATATTTTAGTTTTCAGAACCAAAAGTAGCGTAACATATGCCCCCTCCATGCAAGATGCACGTCCCGTGTATAGAACACAATTATGCTGAGCTAGAATGGTCGGAATAGAAGGAAACGCTCGTATAGTCATTGCAAGTAATTTATTCCCCAAGAAGGGAAGAGGGAGAGAGAGAACGGCTAATCATATCACTTATAATTATATAAGGCCGAAGGCCGAAGAAGTACGTCCTAAGACAAGCACAAAGAAATAGAAACGTGCCCAAAGGCAAAAGAAATATGTGCTCGATGGGCAAAAGACAAAAATAGCCTCAAGGCGGTGGAGACAAAAGAAATGCAGGCAAAAGAAAAGAGTGCTGCAAGGTAACAGCAAAACAGATGTTACTATCGTAACAAATCAAATAAAAACTTCTTTGGCCGCAAGGTGAGCTGGCAAACCCTCATGGACCATCGTATTGAAATAGTTGTTAACGAGTACATGAAGCCGCGCATCCGCCGATGTATACGTGTCATGGATGTGGGTAGCAATATATAACTTGATCGTATACTGACGAGTGGCTTCATCATTGATCGCCATAAGCACTGGGTAAAGGCGAGCAGCGATCCTGTAAGCCAACAATCTCCTAACAGTATCCAGATTCTTCTGGGCTAGTCGGAGGCACTGATGTTGATAGCTAATTTCATGTGTAAGGTCGTAGAAAAACGTGTTCTCCACTGTGAAACCATCAGGCTGTGGATAGTATGGTGGTGGCACAAAGTCCGGATCGAAACGTCGTTCTATCACCGATCCTCCCGCATACTCTGAGCTTACGACAGGCACATCGCGTCCTGGCACATACTTTGGCACACCGCCTGCTTTTTCAAAAACTGAGGGCGGAACAAATTGAGGAATGCTATGCTCATGTTTTTCCTCCTTAACTGAAGAAAAAACAGAAGTGAGATCCGATTCGAGCTGGTAAAACTGTTCGTCGAAAGAGCCGCCTGAATTGTTGCTCGAACTGGATACGGATGAAGGGACAGAGTAGGGTGTAGAGCTGGAATAAGACATTTGGATAAGATGTTAAATGAGAAAAACTCAAGCTTCCTAGTCCTCATTTTTATATTCGACTACGCCCTTATTTTCTACTGATAATACGCTCTGCTGAAATGAAGAAGGTCTTTTCTTTAGTGGTATGTCATAGTATTGCAAACGGTCTCTTCTTTCCAGATACTTTTTCATTTCCCCACAAAATATTGTTTCCAGACAATTTAAGGTTTCCAGATAATTTAAGGTTCACAAGGCTGACATCCTGAGGACTATGTCAATTTCCTGAAGGCGTGATCTTGCTATACCCCGCAATCCAGATTTTGACTTAGTCAACCATTAAATTGATAGTATGTTCGCTGAGTAATTTATGATACTATAGGTCAGTTTTCATAATACTCTTAACACTATTCGTTCGCCAGCGGATTTTCGCAACCTTGTAAAAAAAATGATATAGTCTTATAGTATTCATTCTGAGATATATCTTTGACATTTGAAATTAACGCCTTGAATGTGTTTTTGTAGCCATGATCCAATGGTTCAGTAAATTTGTAATGTTCAGTCTTTAAAACCAATATATATATATATATATATATTATTGTTGTTGCAAATTACTACCATGGCAACATCATGGGCAATGGTTGCCGTCCGTTCTCCTCCCATTTCTTCCTATATTCTTGAAGACGAATCCTCAACTTGTTGTGGAAGGGATGTCGTTCTTCCAACATATCCGTGCTAATGCCATTGTCTCTGAACCATTGCCGGAGTATGGTCATTCGCGTGGTATTTTTGTCTGACTTCCTTGCCTCTTCAAAGTCGGGGCTGCTATATACGTAGTAAGCCAAGCGATCGCATAAATCGGCTCGGCCACTCATGATCTCCAGGTACAGTAGTTCCCGACCTGATTGCACGTTGGCATTATCCAATAGAAGCCTTCCGACAGATTGAGCTGGCGAAGGGAGCGGCAATGGTGATGAAGGTTGCTCCAAGAAGGCCAAAACCTCGTCATAATTGACAGGGGCAGAAAATTGAGTTTGTTGGTCGTTGGATGAATTCATAGTAGTAGCGGGAAGAAAAGGTTTAGAAGTGAAGCTTGGTCTAAAATTTATATCCATGGTCAAATAGCTTTTTAATCTATTACCATGAGTTCTGCCTGTTACTAGCACTCCCTTTTCCGTTTTCAATTCGTAAGTGCGGTTGTCATGAACCCGATGAATGTAGTAAGGCCCAGTCCAAGTCCATAAAATCTTCCCTGACCAAGAAGTTTCAATTGAATTCTGGTATAGTAACACTTTATCGCCGATGTTAAAACCTGGCTGTATTAGATGTCGACGTCTTGCATTTAACTTCCTATCTATTGTTCGCCTTTGTGTTTCTTGCGCTTGGGCAATAGCAACTGAAGCTTCTCGACGTATTTTGATAATTTGGCCAAAAATTCTTTTATATATTTATCAAACTGTTTCTTGTTCATTTCTTCCGGTACAGATTCAGGTATGTCTTCTATTGTCCTATCAAATGGCGTTACAGCCTTCCTTCCATAGACTAGCTCGAAAGGGGTACGTTTGTGTGACGAATGTACTTTTGTGTTGTAGCTAGAAGTTAAACCTGGCAGATAGCTGTCCCAATCTTTCTTTTGTTCTTCCGTACACTTTTTTATCATTAAGCCAATCGACCTATTGGTTACTTCGCAGAGGCCGTTTCCACTTGGATGGAAACATGTTGTGTAACGGTGGGTAATAGAGAAATTTTTGCATACGGATTCAACTATTTTACTCCTCATGTTCGTACCATTATCAGTCAACAAGATCCGAGGTGTCGAATGGACACAAATAATGTTTTCAAAGATAAAAATGGCCAGCTCCGAGGCGTTGGCAAGCCTGGTAGGCTTCGTGATAACATATTTTGTAAATAAATCACAACAAACAAAAATGTACTGACGCCCTGACCTACTTGGTTGTAAATGTTTAACGTCTATTGATATAAACTCAAATGGCGTGATCGGGGCTTTTATAGGGTGCAAAGGTTCATTTATACCGCGAGGCTTACCAACAACTTGACAATGATGACATGCCTTCAATTTACGTTCTATGTCTACGCGCATACCTTCCCAGTAATATTTTGCTCTAATCCTGTTGTACGTTGCTAGGGGAGAAAAATGTCCTCCTAAAGTATGAAAATGGTATTGATATAGCATCATCAGCCTGCTGCCGATTCAACACCAAGCGTGGTCCTAGAGAGTGGCGGCGATATACGCGATTATTGTGCGAAAAATAATGCTTGATTTGTGTGGCGACGTAGCGTTGTTGTTGTTTGGTAATACCGGGTGGGTACTCCA